>OW285236.1:148135387-148735387 GCA_935421215.2 Melolontha melolontha | reverse complement strand
AATTAATTATAGCCGAATTCTAAGAAAAGCAGTAACAATATGTATATATATATGTATATATATATATATATATATATATATATATATATATATATAGTAAAATTCAATTTTTAGGCGATTTAAGGTCTGGTTTTACTTCAAAAACTATATATTTAAAACAATCCTACATCTACATGCCTTTCTCAAGGAATACAAAATATAAAAAATTTTATATATTTTGTATTCCTTGAGAAAGGCATCATTAGCCGAAACATGTACATGTAGAATTGTTTTAAATATGTAGTTTTTGAAGTAAAACCAGACCTTAAATCGCCTATAAATTGAATTTTACCATAACATACTAAGGTCACGAAATAATTATCTATATATATATATATATATATATATATATATATATATATATATATATATATATATATATATATTTAGTGTTAATAAGAATTAAAATTTATTTCTTATTTATTTTATTGGCCGTGTCATAATATTAAAATAATAGACATTTTCTTGGTTTAGCGACCTTTAATAAATTTCAGTTTTTTACTACGACGTTTCGACTTTTTTTCTGAAAAACTAAACAATATAGTTAATTAAGAATTAAGAAATACTGAAAAAATAAGTCAATCAACGGGAGGAAACGTACAGACGGCGTTTCGTTCTAGTTGGAACTACTACGGCATTCCTCGAAGACGGACATTGCTCTTTCATTTCTATACTTTCTGTATATATAGTTAACATTTGGAACTTACTGCAAGTGAGAATTAATTAATATTAAATCACATTCTTACATGTAAATGTCGACTTATTTGATGCGTTCATAACTACAAAGTAGTTATGAACGCATCAAATAAGTCGACATTTACATGTAAGAATGTGATTTAATATTCATTAATTCTCACTTGCAGTAAGTTCCAAATGTTAAATATAGTTAAACCATTTAATTTTAAAATAGCACATCAAAGCGGAAGAAACCTAAAATTCCTACACACACAACTAAAAGACTCAACACCAACACTTAAACAATCACATACAATATATAACATACCCTGCCAAGACTGTGACAAAGTATACATAGGCCAAACAAAACAGTTGCTACAGGAAAGATTAAAAGGACACAAATACGCAAAAAAATCAGACAGCTTTGAAAAAACACCAGATATCATTAAAACATAATTTTGATTTTGGAAATAAAATAATAATAACCAAACAAAAAAATACAAAGCTAGGGAGGCCTTAGAAATGATTCATATATTCAAAAACAACAAAACAATCAACGATCGTAACGAGATTGATTGCCTTTCTAAACTTTATTATCCGCTCATTAAACAATAGAAGACAACCCCAACCACACAAAAAAAAAAATTCCCAATGTAAATATACTGTATTTTCCCAAACATATGGCCTGACCAAACTAATTTAAAAACGAAATAAACAATTTCATTTCTGCACCAAGACCAAGTTACACTAAATATTCCGAGAAAGGCGGTTCGACCCTAAAAAGGTCGACATATCTGACCATACACATTTACACAAAATATGTGTTTTAACACAAAATAAATTGTTGAGTTTTGTATCCTTTAATTTTCCTTACTTTAATTATTATTTTAATTTTAATTCATTCATACAAATTGTAAATATATTTCTTACCTTTCGTTGTATTCATTTTTTAGTTCTAATCACTTGAAAAAAACTTAAAGTCGAAACGTTGTAGTAAAAAACTGAAATTCATTAAAGGTCGCTAAACCAAGAAAATGTCTATTATTTATATATATATATATATATATATATATATATATATAATAACTTCGTGACCTTGGTATGATATGGTAAACCTAATCAGTAGGCGATTAAAGGTCTGTATATTACTTCAAAATATATGTATTTAAAAAACTCTACATGTTTCGGCTGTATACGCCTTTTTCAAGAGAATACAAAATATGAATGACAGGATATAAATGTCAAGTAATTAAGTTGCTATGGTTTAAATTATTCAAAGATACATTGAATGTATCTTTGAATAATTTAAACCATAGCAACTTAATTACTTGACATTTATATCCTGTCATTCATATTTTGTATTCTCTTGAAAAAGGCGTATACAGCCGAAACATGTAGAGTTTTTTAAATACATATATTTTGAAGTAATATACAGACCTTTAATCGCCTACTGATTAGGTTTACTATATATATATATATATATATATATATATATTTGCGCTATATATATGCGCTAAGTTATATGCGCTGAATCAATAGTTTCATTTATTATTTTACAGACGCTGATTCTGTAGTTTCATTCATTTAGCCGGATGCACGTGGAGTAAGATAAGATAATATCTAATATATAAGATGGGCAATGAATTAATAAAGCAGTTATTAGTGTAACTGTTATGCAACACAGAGCGCTAATAATCATCAATAGTAATCTAGTTATAATCTATATTGTATTGTAATGTCAAAAACCACAAACAAATAATTTTTTAAAATTTCAAGCGCTTCCAAAATTTAACTTATATATACAGACTGATTCATTTTCGGCCCTCACCATGGGGATTTCGCTTATTATTGGAGATAGAGTATAGGTTTAAATTTGGCAAAGTTGTTAAATTTTGTGTTTGTTATAAATCTGTATGACCTTCGTTTTTTTTTAAAAACAACCCGAAAATCTCATTTTCTTCTTTTACCTGTAGCATCGACATTTGGCCTTGTAGAGAAAATATAAAAACACATTCTTGTGGCCATTTCAAAATCTCTATCCAGTGGTGTACTCTAAATTTTTATACAACGTTTCGTTTCTTTCTGGCAATCATCAACTATCTAATTTCTTATAGGCGCCATATTGGATTTGGAAATCTTCAGAAAGAGTTCTTTTTTCTGATTTCAACCATGTACCACATGCTGACTATAGTTTTTGACATTAGGTTTTATTTGAAAGAATAAATTATAAGATTAAATAAGGTAGCCATGGAATTTCAATCTGTCAAACATTTCATTTATTGTTCATTAATAATACAAAAATGTCACACACTAACGAAGAAAAACGAGATATGTTAAGTATTTTTTATTCTTCGAACCGAAATTCAACAGTAGCGAGTACAAGATAACAAAAACATTACTAAAAATACGTAGAAAAGTAAACAATAAACAATTACAGTAAATGCTCAATTATCTGGCCATCATCGGTAATGCACAATTGGGCACGCCTTCTGGCATTTTGTACTGCCCTTTGTATAGTTCTTCTATGAACTGCATCGAAGGTATTCTGAAGTCTGTCTCTTAAGAGAGAACTTTACATAAAAGTAGGTTTAAATCATACAGGATCCATGTTATTCACTCTTTACTGCCTGGGGATAATTTGAGAAGGCTAGAATATTGTAATTGGTTAATGGGAAGGATAGAAAATTACGAAAATTCTGGAATGTTCAACAGAAATACGGAGTACTATTGGGCAGTACAAAATCCCCGACAAAACAGGGCTAGAAGACCACAACATCGTTTTGGAATGAACGTTTGGATGGGTATTTTGACAGATCATCTCTTAGGACCAGTTATGTATGAAGAACATTTAAATGGAGAAAGATATTTAAACATTTTACGTACCTACGTATCTGACTATCTTGACGACAATATCCCACTAAATCAATTACAATATTTATGGTGGCAACAAGATGGCGCACCAGCACACAATGCAGCTGTTGTTAGAAATTTCTTAAATCAAGAGTTTGCAAACCGTTGGATTGGAAATAGGGGAGTTGTTGAATGGCCTGCGAGATCACCTGATTTAAGTCCGCTAGATTTTTTTTTATGGGGATATGTTAAAAATAATATTTATAAATTAGATGCGCCACAAAACATTGAAGAATTAAGAGACAGACTTCAGAATACCTTCGATGCAGTTCATAGAAGAACTATACAAAGGGCAGTACAAAATGCCAGAAGGCGTGCCCAATTGTGCACTACCGATGATGGCCAGATAATTGAGCATTTACTGTAATTGTTTATTGTTTACTTTTCTACGTATTTTTAGTAATGTTTTTGTTATCTTGTACTCGCTACTGTTGAATTTAGTTTCGAAGAATAAAAAATACTTATCATATCTCGTTTCTCTTCGTTTGTGTATGACATTTTTGTATTATTAATGAACAATAAATGAAATGTTTGACAGATTGAAATTCCAAAGGCTACCTTATTTAATCTTATAAATAATTTATTCTTTCAAATAAAACCTAATGTCAAAAACTATAGTCAGCATGTGGTACATTGTTGAAATCAGAAAAAAAAACTCTTTCTGAAGATATCTAAATCCAATATGGCGCCAATAAGAAATTAGATTTAGAATACACCACTGGATAGAGGTTTAGAAATAGCCACAAGGATGTGTTTTTATATTTTCTCTACAAGGCCAAATGTCGGTGCTACAGGTAAAAGAAGAAAATGGGGTTTTCGCGTTTTTTTTTTTTAAATAACGAAGGTCATTTATTGCAGGTCTATTTTCTTTACGGATTTATAACAAACACAAAATTTAACAACTTTGCCAAATTTAAACCTATACTCTATCTCCAATAATAAGAGATATCCCCATGGTGAGGGCCGAAAATGAATCAGCCTGTATATGTAAATTCCTTTGAGTGTAGAATGCTGTATCAAATTTACTTTAATATGTATATGATTTCACTGTTAATAAAAACATAATTTGAATGAATGTATCAAATAAAACGATTCGTTGGCGCATAAAGTTTCGAAACTGTACTTGTTTCTTCATTAGACCTAATAGAGTATTTACAAATTAGCCAAATTAGAAAGGTAAAATATAAAAATGTCCTTACATTAGAAAATTAACAATTCTTGTTCGATTTTATTGCATAAAGATATGAATTAAAATTCATAACTCAACTGTATTTACATTCCAAAGATCAATTATTGCGAAAAGTGCACAACACATTAATAAGAATTTAAAAAAAAAACAATGTTTAAAATGTATGTAAAATGGATGTCAGTGCATACTGAACAAGTTAGAACGACATTGTGCGCCTCCGAAGAAAGACTTGTGAAGTGATAAGGGATACAAAAACCACATGTGGAAAAAAATGTGTTCAAGAAAATGGGCCATGTCTCATTGCGATTTTGGCTTAATTTGCATATATTAATTAGTATAGTAAGCGCCAATTAAGTTGGCGCGAGGACGGGGTGCGCAGAAGCCGTGTTTAAAAACGTTTACCCCCACTACTCGGGTAATTGTCAGAATACATTTGTCATTGACGTTTGACGGAACATAATGTCTTTGCTAGGGGATCATAAAGTGATTAGTTTTTAATGTTTTCAATTATTTTTATAAACATAAAAGTACAATGAGGAGTACGATTTACGAACCTACAACTGCAGCATTTACACCATTATATTTATTTACACCTTTTGGTTAAATTTTTTTACCCTAAAACACTCAATGGACAGCAACTGCGGAAATGCTAACACTGTTATTTTCTTAACTCTGGAAAAATTTGTTCAAGTCGGTTAATATCTTATAACAATAACAATGGTACTACTTTTTGATGATATTTTGATTACATGTAAATAATAATAATCTTATTGTTTAAAGGCAGCTAGCAAAGATGTGAAGGAAACAAAAAACATATAACAAATATCACCATCACCTATGAATCTCTCTACCACAAAATTAGAAAAAAATATTGCTCCTTTCGTGGCTGGTTTTGTCACCAAAAGAATAAATAAGATGATCAAGCAGTGTGATGTCTGCATAGAAAACGTATACACCAGAAATACAAATGACAGTCATTTAAAATTTAGGACAATGAAAGAGTACACTGCAACAAAACGATTGAACTATATTAATGCTAATTTATTCAACTCTTAATACAAATATATAGTCAAACAAAACCTTTATTGCCAGAAATAATATATAAACAAGGTTTTTATAATTGTTTGGTTGAATATTTCAAAAGAAAAAATTTAATTTTAAATTTAAATATTCTGTTCACATGGCGGACACTATACAATATATCATTATAAAATTTGTGGAAGTATTAATTTTTATTTAATTATATCAGACATATCAACAGAATATTATTAGGCAAGGATAAATATAAATGAGACAAACAATCAAATATTTCATAATTACAAATAAATTTAATATTAGAATTTAAAAAAGAATATATTTTCTAAAAGCATGCATATGTAATATTTTTTACGAAATATATTTCAAAGAAGTTGAAAAAACATTGCAAATATTTGTAATTAGGTTGACTTGTAATTCTTTCACTATAGCATTAAATACAAATTAAATTATAGTGATTGTGCAGTTTACGTTGTATTTCAAGTGAAAGTGGTAAATGTCTAATACATCATTTAAATACATTTATACATTTTTTTTTTTTTATACATTTAATACATCATTTTAAAAAATTAAATGAATCCCCTATATATGCCTTTTAAATATAGTTATCCTCCAACTGCTCAGATGGCTCTAATCTATTCTCGAAATTTAATATTATATGTCCTTTCCATTAAGGTTGACCGAATTAGCCGAAGAATTGCTAAATCTGAGCAAGAAAGCTGAGGTAAATTATGAGAATATACAAACTATACTCAAAGAAGTAAGAGGTGCGTACTTGAAACCAATCACCAAAACAAATCGAATCAAATTATTAAAATTTGAAATAGCTAAATATTCGTTCCAAAATCCTACTTTTGAATTCCAAGAAAAACCATAATGTTGTAATTGTTAATATTTACGTTGTACTATAATACAGAGATAAAATAAAACTAGTATGTATATAAGATTAATGAGTATATATTTGTCTGTACATTTAAATGAGTGTGAATACATAATCAAAGCAAATTATTTTCAATATATGCATTTCGTGCAGCTTGTCCAACTAGTAACACATTATTAATAGCAGCAGCATCTGCAAAGAAGTAAAGCATTAGTTACATTCATTGTTACTGCATACAGTGATGTTTCTTTTTCTTTATCTACAATGGACTTACCATAATTAACATCATTTTCTCTGTATTTAATTTCGTGACCTTGTATTGGTATATCACCATTTATTGCAATATTATCAAGGACACTACATGTATGAATAATTTTTGCTGCTTGCTGCTCTAGTTGGAATGTATAACAAAACCCTATGTCTAGAAAGACACCTAAATCTGCCCTATAGCACACCATTTGTTCTCTCTATAACGTTTCTGGTTTTGTTTGAGTGTTTATTGAAATTTGCTTAGATTGTGCCTTCTTGTACATTAGCAAACGGTGTGGAAAGCCACGGCTCAAGAGGATAACCACTATCCTCCGTTTGAAAATAAATACACAGTTTCGTATATGTGCATATATGTAACTGTTTACCTATTAAATGTGTTAAGGTATCCCCATGTTCGTATTGCTCTCTTAAGTAATTTCTAATATTACTTGTTTGCCATAAAGCAGCATCATGCATTGATCTTGGATTTCATGCACTACATCCAATTATCTTGCAATTGAAATCTGCAATCTAATGATGCAATATATTTAGAATTAGCACTTAATGTGATATTTTACCCTTCACAATATCAATATATGTTTATACACATAATGTTTACTTACAAACTTTACATTTATAGAATATCTTCTTTTTCTGTTAATATATACATACGGTGGGTGATACACATCATTTACTGGGGGAGCAAGTATCTCAACATGAGTTCCGTCATTTACATCCACAACTCCTCGAGCACCCCATTTTTCATAAACTACAATAGAGATATATTTCAGAAAACATTATATGGTCAACTAATTTTTTAACATCATTTTATTTTATTTTTCATATTTGCTGTTGTTGGAAACTGCACATAATTAGGAAACAAATGTTCAGCTATCACAGAACAAATTTCATTTAATATTCGACATACCGATGATAGCACAAAGCCTATCCAAGAATTACAATCTACTGAATTTTGAAAGGATTCTGTGGCTGTAAAATGTAATGTTATTAAAACCTACAATTCAAGACAGATATATACAACAAATTCCTAAAGTTATAAATACATTAATTATAACCTTCAGATGCAGAGGAATATGGCCACGCAAGTCTAGAACTGCTCCCAAAGTATTAATTAAATTGGTAGCAGAACTTTTGTCTAAACCAAATAACTGCTGGAAGTGTATTTCAGATAATTCATAAAGATTCATTGTACGATTCATTACGATACATCCTTAGAGTTTATAGGAAATCGTAAGATACGGGCGACAACAGAATTGCATTTTGTACTTGCCCGACTTACGAAGCTTACAGATTTTGTTACGATGCTTATAAAAATATTCTTAAAAACTTGTTTCTGCATTACTTTCTCATTACTTATATCTAATTTGGTGTTTTATGTTTTTTTAATCTGTTCAATTATGTTTTTTTGGAAGAGGTTAGAATTAACTGACGTTGCCGCCTATGGTATCTTGCAATTTAATGTAAAACCAAATACAAATCTCCCCACTACTTCTCACGCCACCTTCATTGGCGTTTGCTATACTTACTTTAGCCTCCTAAATTACTAAAGCAACGGACTGTCATTGCTTTTAGTACTGTTTTTGTCAAAATTATAACATAATTTTTATAACATTAGTAAGGATTATCCTAAGTTTAATAGACAAAGTAAGGATCTGCACAAAAGTAGAGGGAGGTTGGTCGAAAAGACGTGTTGTAGAAGAATTTGACATTAGCAAGACCACCGTGTGTAGAATTTATAGGAAATGCAGAGAAGAAGGTGTTTTGAATAGAAAAATTGGTTCAGGTCTACTATTTGTTTCAACACAACAGGAGGATGACAATTTGATTACTCAAATTACTGAGAATCCATTTCTAAGTATAATTACTGCCATAAGAACAGTCGTAGGACGAAATAATGGACTATATTCCTTTTCCGCAGCAAGTGAAACACTTATTTTAAATGCTTGCAATGAACAAAGAACGGGATTTTGTTTAGAATATATGGGCAATACTATGAGGGATAAAATAATTTTTAGTGATGAAAACATTTTTATCACTATCATCATATAACGTACGAATTAAAGTGTATAGATCAAGACGCGCAAGATATAATAGTATGTACGTGAATGCTTTTAGAACAAACCCCCATTTCTCTGTGATTATGTGGGGTTGGATGTCAGCACGTGGGCTGAGTGTCTCGTGAAACAATGAGGGAAGATTGAATAGCGTTCAATACGTTAACATTATGGAAAACATACCTTCGGTTACGGAGTTATACCCCGAATTATATTTCATTTTTCAACAAGATAACTGCCCAGTCCATGTAGCTAATACTACTATGGAATGGTTCCGTTTCATCAGTATTCAGGTCTTGAATTTTGTATGTTATAGCGTGGATCTGAATCCGACAGGCGCGGCTCGTGATGACGTATTTGGGAGTGCAAGTACAATGATACGAGTGCCTGGTGTGTTTTCGGTGTTTACTAAGAAAACGTTACAGTTAGTACACGAGAATACACGAAGCACTCGCATCATTGTACTTGCACCCCCAAATACGTCATCACGAGCCGCGCCTGGAATCCGACCCAAAATGTATGGGATTTAGTGGTTAGAAATATATAAAAGAAGAACATGCACTTTCACAATAAACAGCAACTATTGGAAGCCGGTCTTAAAGTTTGGGAGGAACTATCGCAAGAATTTATCATCAACTATGTTAAATCGTTGCTTAGTACGCTGTAGTATTTACGCTGTTATTAATGCAGGAGGTGCAGTTACAAAATATCAATTAAATTTTAATTTCTTATTGCAATAAATGTTTCAATACATGTCTTTTTTTATATTCAAGATTGAAACTAACAGTTGCGTGTCTTTCAATTTGTATTTATAATGCATAACATTAGATGTCAAAAATTCACGATTTTATTGTCAAGTGATAAATAGAATATGATAAACCGAAATGTCAAACCGTACATCTTCACTATCCAAATCTGGATAGTGGATCTGGATTGTTAAAAAATAATAAAATTGACGTACAAAATATAAAAATGATTAATCATTTTTATATTTTGTACGTCAATTTTATTATTTTTAAACTCTACATTTTTTACCCCAGAAGAAGCGACAAAGTCTGTCGCGAAATATAGGGTAATTTAATAAAGGAGTTTTTTAATTGACCGCTTACCCGAATTTTAATTAATTTTTGATAATATATCACGGTCGATAATTTCTTTTGCGAATGTTTTCGCGGTCGTTTGTTGAAGCGTTGTTCTTCGGGATATTTCGCCGCGTTTGGATGATTTCGTCCTGAGAAGGCCAACTTTCTTCCTGACGTTTCGGTGACATCACTTTCACCTTTTTCTAGAGGATCTTCTCGTTGCGATGGTAACTTCAAGAGTGCGTCGATTTCCTGTGCCGCTCGTATTATATGATCCCGTCGTAGTGGGGACGCGTGTCTGACTCCTCGTGATTGGTTCGTCGGTTGTTCTGTCGCTTTCGACTATTGGTCGATCGGTTTGCGTGCGGTCCGAGTTAGTATGGCTGGGCTGTGGCAAGTTGTTATCATTACGTCGCTTGTGTGTAATCTGCCTGTTGAGCAAGGCCGGCTTCCATGTGTCGGGCAAACGCTGTCCGTCGTCAGTTTTGCCGCTTCTCAATTTCTATAGCATCTCTTATAATCCTGTACGTTAACCTCGTACTGCGTGCTACAGTTTTTGTACCGTTGTGTACTGTATGTAGCACATGCTTAGCTAGGGATGATGTTGTTTCTTTTTTAGCTACCGTATTTCTGTGCTCTTCCCTCCGTACGCTGGTTATACGGTTAGTATGCCCTATGTATGTTTGTTCGCATTCATAGCACGGTATTTCGTAGACCCCTTGGTTTTATAGTTTTATCTTGTCCTTTGTATTAGGCAAAATATCTAATACAAAGAACAAACACCGCGAAATATCCCGAAGAACAGCGCTTCATATATATATATATATATATATTTTTTTTTTTTTTGAAGAAATGCTATATAGTGAAGCTGGTAAGTTATATGGCCCTTACGCTGGTTCGTCTAAATTGTTAAAAGCCAGTTGTAACAGCCCCTACGTTGGGCCGACCAAATTGAAGAAAACCTAAAGGTCCTTATAATAAATACAAAATTTAATGCTTAAATAAAATGAAGCTGATAAGGTGATTTTAATAAAAAAATATTATAAATATCTGTTTAAATATGGTTTCAAACATTACACACAGATGGAGTTATTTGACGTGGTATCTGTTACATGTGTATGATTCAAATGATAAGTAATCGTTTTAAAACGAAGTATACTTAACCTCAACAGCTTTACATGTGAATAACTTCTTATAGTTTAATTTCTTGTGGGCTTTAATTTGTGTTAAATGTCCGGCTTACAAGAACAATGAGACTCTTTTTGTTGTGCATAATAAATACACTTAAAATGTAGGTTCGGTGACTCAATAAGAATACGTACAAATCAGTGGTGAATAAAATAACATGTGGTGGTGTAATTTAAAAGCAATATCAACAAAATGAAACGATTGAGTTTAAAGAAGAATATAAATGGTTTTATTGAAGTAAGATTTAACAGGTAAGTGATTCATATATAAAATAATAGGATTAATATAAAAATGAATCAAGTCACGTGAAATTATAAACATAAAATAAATTCTAGGTTAAACAAAGATAATTAAAGAAAATGAATTTAATATAACCTACATACTTAAATGTTTCTTTAAAAAATGAACATTAGTAAACAGGGGAACTGTATTCTTCTAGTTTTAAATCAAATAATTCTAATTCTAATTGTACCCATAAGGGATATCTATTCTTACAAATCTTTGATAGAGGTTTTACTTTATGTATTGAACTAATTCAACATTTTCAATATTTATAGGAGATTGAAATAATACTTAAGTTTGAAATAGACGGGAATGGGTTAGTCTGGAGTCTTCTTGTGGATCCGAAAATGCAGGATACAGGTTTGGGCGGGTAATCGGACGGCGTCACCGCTTAGCTTCGATCTAGCTGGATGCTATTCCCGGTGAAATGGAATTTTCGTTTTATGGGTCACTGGTTGATGTCTGGATACGCAAAATGCGGCAAAAAGGAGCTGGATAAACAGGTAATATTTTTATATGTTCGAAGTATAGTTTTTCTAATTTATTTAATGATTTTTCTTCTTATTTCCAGAGCGCCACTTTAAAAAACGTCGATGTGTTTTTGGAATGTTTCTACCTAGTGACGCTAACTCTCGTTTGTTCCGAATGCTAACTTCTTATTCGTCTAATTTGTATGTATTAATATAATCTCGCTAATTATTTTAGTGAAAATGATAATTTAATTACTCAAACCATATAGATACTTTACAAAAATTACATATTTTATTTTAGTAAATAAATAATTGTCATGAGAATGTTAGTAATTTTATATTATTCTAATTTTTGATTGGGATATTTCCCGCTGTATTCATTTCAAATAAGTACAGATTTCATTAAGAAATACGCGTCATTTATTATTAATCAATTAAGTTGAAATGTCTTCGGAAATACAAAATATTGAAATAAAATGACTACGGCAAATGAAAAGATAAAAATAAATAAATATGAGAATTTATTTTGAACAATTAAAAACGCGAAATCACCTTTGTTGATATGTCAGATGAAGAATTCAGTTCCAAAATTTTCTTATTTTCTAATATTTATATACAAACGTTAACTGTATTTCACGTATATATATATATATATATATATAATTTAAACAAAATTATCGACCGTAATATATTGAATAAAATAAATTAAAAACTCATTTATTAATTATCCCTATATTTTGCAACAACTTTGTGGCTTCTTCCGGAGATAAAAATGTAGAATTCAAAAAAAATAATAAAAGTGACGTACAAGAACAATAAAAAAATCTAATCAATTTTATTATTCTTGTACGTCACTTTTATTATTTTTTTTTAACTCTACGTTTTTATATTTTATTTATAAAATATAGGGATAATTAATAAATGAGTTTTTAATTGCCCGCTTGCCCGCTTTTAATTTATTTTATTATATATATATATATATATATAATTTTAATAACTTTAATTTCAAATAGATTAGTAAATGAACTAAAAAGCGGATAATTAACCAACTAAAATAATGTATATAGTTTTGACATAAAAATGATCTGTCTTATCCAAATCTATATTTCCCGATTATCTAGGGTTTCTTTGTTACTATACTCTTACTTCAAAACGTCACTATAGTCTATTATCAGAAGGGTTAAATATCTTAAGAACATTGATAA
Organism: Melolontha melolontha; assembly: GCA_935421215.2. Lineage (NCBI taxonomy): Eukaryota > Metazoa > Arthropoda > Insecta > Coleoptera > Scarabaeidae > Melolontha > Melolontha melolontha. Next base: position 148,722,108 of record OW285236.1, on the reverse strand, counting down.
TAAGATTAATGTTTCCAAAAACACCATAGTTTAATAATAAAACCTTCTAAATCAGTATAAATGGATAGAAGCAATACTTGTATTAAAAATACTGAAAAGTTTTAGAATGACTGAGTAATGAAATATCAAACAATTGTTACTGTAAAAAATTAAATAGTTTCTTCAATAACTATTTAGAAATTATTGAAAAAATATGTGCACGGTAAAGAAAAAGTAATAATTGGTTAACTTCTGAGCAATTATTTGTTACATTTAGATTTCATAATTATTATATACGAATACATTTTAAGTGAAACCCATTTTCTATATTCTGTTAATTACATAAAATATCAGTTTCTTTCTTCGTTGAAATTCATGCAACTACTGACTTTTTGTTTAAATCTTGTCTATAAGCTAATCTAAACGAACAGTAATTCGTTCATTAATAGTGCATAAAAACACGATGCCGTGCGTAATCTTCAAATAAAGGTTTTAAAAATGAAATCTTCCTTGTAAAGAGCTGAATAGGTTATAAATGGAGTGAACTTATCTGACAGAAAATTGGATTCGATACGAGGATTATTTGCAGTTGGCGGAACTGTAGAGGGGATGTGTAAGAGTAAAGAGGGGGGGGCGAATAAGAGGTAAAGCCTGAAAGGTAGTAGATGGTATGGGATGCAGAACCGGTAAGAAACGAACGGGACCATCTAGAGTTGAATCGTGGTAAACCTGAAACCACCGGATGATATAATGAAGCCCTTATTGATTTCCTTGTAATCCCACAAGGCGAATATATATTCTTATAAATCGTGTATTGGTGATTGATTGCATTCACGTAAAATTTAATAATATAAGAAAAAGATATATCAGTATACTTGTTTTTATTTAATTATTTGATGTGGCTACAGTAAAACAATTTTCTATAACATAAAATATATATAATTTAAAACTAAATCTTAATCGTACTTTAACAGTAGCTGACATTATATATATATATATATATATATATATATATATATATATATATAATAATATCTAAGTCTACTATATACATATATAAATATATATACTAGACTTAGATACTCGGCGATTTAAGGTCTGTTTTACTTTAATGTGTATATATTTAAAATAATCTTACATGTTTCGGCAAATATTGCCTTTTTCAAAGAAATTTAAATTATAAATTATAAAATTATTTATAATTAAAATAAGGAAGACTTTTATTTTTTTTTTTAATTTTGTAATGAGTACTGCCTCCTCTAGCGTGAATATAAGAATGAATTCGACGAGACATACTCTCTATTAAATTATCAATTTCTTCTTGAGGAACATTTACCCATTCTTCTAAAACTGCTCGTATTATTTTTTCTGCGTGCCCTTATCCTTCTTTTAATCTCATCCCACAAGTGCTCGATTCCCGTTGAACAAGAAGTACCTGTTCCCGTTGAAGAAGGAGGCCAACCTAAAATAGGCACATCTTTCTCTTCTAAAATATTTCTATTAGCTCTACTGATATGTGAAGGTGCATTATCGTGCATAAATAATATAAAATCACCGAAAGCACCTCTTCAAAGCCTTACTATGGTTTATAGCACTAAATCCACATAACTTGGACCTGTTAGGGTTTGCTTAATGGTAATCAAAGAAGTTTATTCACCAATCATAATGCCACCCTAAAACTTTACAGTTCCTTGAAGCCTAGCTTGTCTCTCACGACCTCTACAAACACAAATTCGCCAGTCGTCTGAGTGTAGGCCAATTCTGGTTTCATCCGAAAATAAGACATTTTGCCAGTCTTCGATTTTCTAAGTTTGATGCTCCAAACATCAATCGAAACGGTCAACTTTACTTTGCACTGATAAAGCTAGAATCAACTGTGTTCTGCTGAAAAGTCCACAAGCTTGAAGTCTTTTTCTGGTAGTTTCGACCGAGATACTAACACCTGTAGCTTGCCAAAGTTGTTTTTGAAGCCCGAGATTGAATGTTGTGGGATTTCTTTTTGCTATTTGAGCGAAAAAGCGGTTCTGACCTTCTGTGGTAATCTTTCTACGCCTTCTCCTAAGCCTATTTTTTAGGGTGAACAACTCCAGAAACCTTGCATAAGTTTTTGAAACAATCCCTTGGGAAACCTCCACCGTTCGTACAACTTCCCTTTGCAACATGCTCTATTCCGAAAGAGTAATAATTATCCCCCTCTGAACTTCTGATACCCAACATAAGGCATCTTTAATTAAATTCGTGTAAAGATGAAATTTATAACCTCACTAAGACTGTACATCGGAACAGTGAAATCGACACTACAGGAATAAGTCTTATTATGTTTGTATGAATTCAATTGCTTTTAGCAGTAAACACATTCGCTTTTTTTTGTTGTAATTTATTCGCAAGATAAAAATTGTTTTCCGTAAATACTGAGTGATTCCAAATAAGTTCAGTTGTGTGTATGTATATATACATATATATATATATATATATATATATATATATAATATTCATCTATGGGTGTTTGTTAAGAGCTTGCCATAAATCCATGTCGATTTACAAAGATAAGCAATTTAACATTATTTTGTAATAATACGGGGATAGCTTGACCGGAAGTGATACTCGAAATGAAACAAAAGAGCTGTTTTTTATTTTTTAACATATATCCTCCCAATTTCAAAACATTTGGACTAACAATTCTGAAGCGCCAATATTCCCCTCTTAATATTATATATATTTCTCAAGATTTTAAAAATATTGTTATAATTTTTCAGCTAACTAAAACTTGTTTCTAGCAAGGAAAAGTATGAGGTTTGGAAATACGTGGATGATACTTGGGCCTAGATCTGAAGAACAAAGTAGTATCTCCAATATAATGATTTTAAGATAAATGATAATAATTAAATGATAATAAGATAATGATGATGATAGATGATGATCCAAATGAAAAATTTGTATTTTCTATTAAAATTGCCTTCCTAATCGGTAGGCTAGCCATCAATTGATTACCCTGAAAGGCCACGATTTAGTGATGAAATGGAACTTTTCATAGGCCATTTCACGTCGTTTTAAAAAAATAACTGTGATCAATTTGTCCAGTAAAGATGCATAATAACTATTTGGCCCTTTCCAAAATAGTCTATGAAATTAATTCTCTTCGAATATCACAAAATCGTAGCCATTACATTAGCTACTAACGAAAATGTCTTGACTTTCTTTCATAGAAAGCCCTGATGTATCCACAATTAAGATTGCCGTTTGGATTCAGGAAGATCGTGGTGAAAAGTATCAAATCCTTGTAAAAAATCAGCTAGGTTAAACGGCTTCATATGATATCTTGACGTTCACATTCTTCCACGTTTTTGCTGTACTGCTCTAATTTTCAAATGATTCTGACATTTCATTTCACATTTCATTAACAAAATTTTTTCTGTCATTTCTTTTGAAAAGATGGCAGAATTATAAGTAGAACTAAGTTTCTCTGAAAGTTAATACTTGTCGAGTCTCACTTCCCGCCAAATCATACCCTTGAAGAGACTGTTATCTTAATTCTTTTTGAAGCATTACTTATAGTTTCTTTTCATCAATTTCGCCACCCATTTATTGTTTGATAGTGATGCAAAAATGACCAAAAATAGAGGGCTGTTAATATTATTTAAATTTATTGTATATACTTATGCCACAATCAGTTCTTACATTTAAAAATAAAAGCTATGCAGAACTATTAATAACAAAAAGTAATCAGTTTATTAATAAATAAATTTATATTCAGGGATTTTGAAATTAAATCTACCAAAGAGGTCTGACGTACAAAAGTAAAACATAGTAACTCAAGTTACTTCAAAGTTTAGTTTTTTATATTTTATATTTGTAGTTGTAGATTTTTCAGCTTACCAACATGGAAGTAGGCAAATAGTGTTGCTAAAAATTTGTTGACTCATTTGCAATTCAATAGTAAAGTAAGTTGACACACTATTTATACGTTTTTTAGAATACAATACTAAAATCAAGTAAGTCGAGTTGCTCTATTCTATGTCGTAATTTTAAAAGATAGCGTGGAGCAACTATTATTACTATTACTAAACATTGCTACATTACAATTTAAAAAACTATTAAATCGAGTTATCCTCGAGGAATCGAGGAATCCTGTGACTAAATTTATCTTAACTTGCAAGCGTGTGACTAACTTTAGTAATGCGTGGGAACTTATTTTTTAATCTTCATTCAATCTCGGCACCTGTACATGTACATTTACGGCTTTTGTAATTAAAGACTATTTATAGTAACAATAATTATTTAATGTTATCATGTAATAGTTGTAAGTTGTGATTATAGTCGATTTAATAAAAATGTCTTTATATTGAAAATCTTTACCATCAAAATTAAAATAAATAATAAAATTATATTAAAAGAGGTTTTAAGTACAGAACTATCTATAAAAAAGCAGATATTGATTTAAACTCTATTCCCTTATTTAGATGTAACAATAATAAGGTATCAGAATCACCTGCTGATGACTCGGATAGAGATACAGTTTATGAACCGGAAAGAAAAGAAGGAAAATATATACCTCATTGCAAAATATAGATTATAATTCTGACGGTGAAATTGATATTACTGAATAAAGGCTTAAAGATTAAGAGACAAACACAAAAGAAGAAGAAGAAAGTTCTTAAACTCCCGCTAGTTGAAAAATTTCAACTTTTGCCTCCCTGCCAAAAAACCTAGAGGAAAAAGTGTTCTAAAAGATTAAGTTCAGACCAAAGAAACATAATTTTGATTACTTCAAAAAACTTAGTTTTGGACAAAGGAAATTATTTTTGCATAAATATATATTAAAGAATTTTGTAAAATACCATAAAGTGGATGCTGAAACAAACAAAAATTGTTCAATTGTCTATAATCTACCAATAATTACACCGCTCGTATCATAAAACTCACTAAAAGCGAACATAGGCAACGAGTGGCCTAATTTGCCAAGTAATGAAAGTCTTAATGTTGAATCCACTACAACCCTCACTGAAACAAATGAGTCGCAAATTGTGTCAAATAAAACCCTGCCTAGTCCAAATAATGCAAACGCTATTGAAGTAAGCATAACGTCTTCCAATCCAAAGGAACCCGAATGTGGAAATAATATGATTTCTGTTTGTAAAACCATGTTTATACACACGATTAGCTATAAGTCAGATGGTATAATAACAAACTTTCTCAAACGGACGGCAAATGACCTGCCTTGCCTAAAAGATAAAAGGGGAAAAGTAAAGGCACATAAAATGAAACAAGTAGGCGAATGCAATTATAAAGTTGTCAAAGAGCATATCGAACCATTTCATCCACAAGTATCGCACTACAACATACATCATGCTCCCAACAGACGATGTTTGCCATGTAACATACTAATCTATCAAATGTACAAATATTTTATTTCAAAATATAAGCACTTAAGGTATGAAACTTATCGAAAAATATTCAATAAAGGAAACATTGGATTTTCATGACCCACACAAGGTGATTGCAGTGTGGATTCTGTTTTCAAGAAGCACGTACATTCTAAATAACCTAGCGATAGTGAAATACCATTTTCTAATTCCAGTTCTTCCAGTCAAACATCAGAGATAAGTATAAATACAGAAACAGCACAGGCAAATATTTCAGGCAGTAACGAACCTCGATTATGTTCAGTTTGTGATAATTATCAAATTCGCAAACGGACATACACAGTCACCAACCAAAAATACCACAATGATACAGCTAAAGAATGTCATGAAAACGACAGGTCAAAAGGTACTCATTTTGCCGAAAATTACTATTAAAAATTATTTTTTCGTCAGTAGACTGTGTGTTCTATTTAACATTACCAAATCTAAAATCGTCGGGCCAAAATAAGTGCGTTTTATGGCATGAAGCAATATCTGGAATAAATGGTTCTGATATTGTGTCCGCATATTACAATACATTAATTATACTTGATAACACAACGAAACACGTTACATTTTGGGCAGATAACTGCACTGCGCAAAACAAAAACTGGGTGCTATATACGGCACGTATTATTTTTATTAATGAGGAGTGGAGTCCTGAAACCATAACTTTCAAATATTTCAAACCGGGGCATAGCTTCGTGAAACGATGCAAATTGGAAAGAAATGGAATAAGACTCCAGAATTTTGGATTATGAAGATTTGGAAAAATTGATAATGTTCTGAAATAAATTCAACTACATTATAAGTTTACGCGTCGAAGACTTTTTATTATTTGAAAATGTGTGCATACTGAGACAGAAGCGATCTCCTATCCCAAAGCTAAATGATATAAAATCCGTTCAATTTAAGAAGGGGTAAAGAAAAATGTCTTTGAAGCAAGAATTGGAAAACGAAAAATTTTCAGAAGCCTGAACCTGAAACCCAAGTTTGAATTCGAGTTACCTAAACCTGTCGAAGATTTTTGTTAGATTACAGTTAAAGTTAAAAATTTGCTATGCTATCAAAATTTAAATAATCTACAAGGATAAGAGTATCTTATTTTTTTTATTTTAAGAGAATGTTTATTAGTAATCTACTATAATAGCCTATTATGCAAATTATTCGTCACGACCGTTGATATGTTAAATTATATTAAAGACTTAATGTAGATGAAAATAAGTAAATTGGTTACATCTTTTTAGTCGTCTATTTTTTAAAACTTAAAATACACAGAATCTACTCGTTACATAACAGTAGAATTGAAATCTCGAAGTACGCGAGTTGGATTTGGTAATATTATTTCAGGCGTCAGCTGCTATTATGCCAGTAAATGTGCCTCTTATACCATAATACATTATCCCGTAAAGTTATTTGTAAACCAAGCGTACCGGGTGCAATATACGAATTATTATCAAAATCTCAACTGGAAACTTTATGAATTTCAAATTTAATTTCGCGCTTTCGCATACTTTTATATACTAAACAACCAGAATTTGATTTTAAAATTTTCAATAACACCTTTCTCTATATTCTTAGCGCTAACATTTAGTGAAAATTTATCAATTAAGGAAAGGAAAGTGTCATACCATAAACAATTTCTTTGTTCAGATAAAATCAATTTTTTTCGAATTCAAGTAACAATGAATAGATTTCTGAAATACGATAATAATATCTCAATGTGTCTCAATTATATGTAAAGTGGAATTTTTTCTCTTCTTTCATTATTTCCCTATTAGATTGATGTAAATGTTTTTCAATCTAAGAAACACCAATAAGTATCCCTTTGCAATTCTGTTTGTTATTATTTAATATTTTCCAACTAAAGTATATTATAAGCTTTTCTTTTATATGAATTAACTAGACGTGTTTTTCTTTTTTTGGTCGTTTAATTAATAATTGCTGTTCTAATTTCGTGTTCCTTGGAGTGTTTCGATCTTAATTTTTTATTATTATACCGTATGGCAACTAAAACCAAGCATTAATTTAAATCTAAAACCTTACATCAACGTACTTAATATCCAAAATTTATAGACTGATTTTTTTACCTTCCTCTAAATATGCACTATTAAATGCGAATCTTTGTATTTAACTGGCCACGTCTTCAACCCTTAAATCGCCGTGTATATCAGTATTCCGAATGCACCAATGTACATTGACATGACAACATTTCATAAAATTTTATTTTAAAATATTTTTATATCAGTTTATTGCGAAATGATCCGATGGGACAGAAAAAAAGGTAAATGTACTTCATGTATTTTGAGGCTTCAAGCAAATAAACAATAAGGTGGCAAGCTTATAAAAGTTGTGAATTCCAAGCCTCAAATAAAGTCCCACAAAAATCTTGTAAATTATGCCAAAAAAAAAGTATATTTCGCAACTGAGTTTCCCTAGTTAATCTGTTGCAGCAATTATTTCTTAATCTTTTAGGTACATAAAATCTAATACACTTTTGTATATTGTATGCCTATTTATACCTTAGCTAACACTATTTAGCTTTCCGGTTTCATTCATGAAAATGACCAAGAAGCTGAAGGTGAAAATTACACTAAATTCATAAATTGTGCTGATTCTAATTACAGGCATTTATTTACCTTAGCTCAGCTGTAACCTTTTTGGCATCATTTATTTGATTGTTTTGGGACTTTTTTGGGCTCTGGAATTCACGATATTTATCAGCTTGACACCTTCTTGCTTATTTGCTTAAAGACTCAAACACATGAAGTATATTTACCTATTATCTGTTCCATCGGGGAATTTGCCAATAAACTTGTCCACAACTTTTTTTGGGGAATACTTTGCATTTGGACAAAGAAGTGCTACTAGTTTCCAAGCAATCAAATTCATGCAGACACATAGTTGGGGAAGGGTAAATTCAAAAGTTATTCACATTACAGATAACCATTTGAAAATCTTTTTTTTTACTTTTCTAAGAAAATTTTACTGTAATTTTGAAGTTGAATTAACTACCTCGAAAAAACTTTCCCAATAATGTTATGAAATATGAAATTAATTACTAAATTCAAACTTATAACACTGCTTTACAACATTCATCGTTACTGTAAGATTTTTCTAGGAAAACAAAAAATGGGACACTATGACACTACACTGTGGGGTTTTATTTTTTATTTATTGGTTATTGGTTAGGCTTAGAGAAACGTTTACGTTTTCAGTAAAAATGCTATGAGAAATGAAAGTGAAAATTCAGTAAAAATCGGTTATGTATAAATTTGACTTAAAGAGCAAAATAGCAATAGAACATTTGTAACTTAAGAAAGTTGATAATTGTCTTTATTTAGTTTAAATTAACTTGTAGTGCGTTAATTACTTAAAAATTTGGCGACATTTAATCGTAATTTATAAAGAGCAAGAAAGAGCTCAACAATACCCGAATTTATGGGTTTTGCAGGTTTCAAATAAATTTATAATTACAGCTGATTAATTATCTAACGAAAACTTAGTTGGAGAGCAAAATAAATTTAAAATTGAAAATCTTGTGACGCACTTTATGCAATAAACAATTAAATCCAAAAATGAAAAGAAATTAGCGGGTCAATGGGCTTCAACTCGGATCATGTAGTCTACAGCCAAACATTATAACCACTAGACCGCAGACAATCTGATGTTTTTTTAATTTCTCTTCTAATAAGGATTTTTAGAAACGGAAAAAAATGTCATATGCAGTACACAATGAAGATTGCTTTCACAAATTTGAAGCCATTTATTTAAAACAGTCAAAATTCTTCATACAAGTGAACTCTACCTTCCAAATTAGAGTACGTACTAACCGATATTAAACAAAAAAAAACATGAAGGAAATAGATCGCCATTATCATGTATGCCATCTGGTAAACTATTTGCTATATAAATTTACCAATCTATTATCATGGACTGTGTTTATTTCGATACGTTCAAGTCGTTTATAGCTTAAAATCCGATTGAAATAAATAATATTAAAAATTAATAAACGCTAATTTAAGCTGCTTTAAATATTCATTTCAATCTACTTGTAAATTAGATTCATATTAGATTATATTCAATGAGACAACCCGCTTAGATACTGCGAGATAATCGCCTTGATCAAATTAACCCTATAGTGTTCAGAACTAAAATGTTTTATTTGGCATCTTAATTGCAATTTTATTTTATTTTTTTTGCGGCTATATCTATGCACATTTTTAAATGGATATTCGTTATGTATGATAGTTTGACAGAACTGTTACCACAGCGTTGTCATTCCATTGGATTGTCCTGAGTTGACCCTTTCCAATCTCAACATAATTTCCTCTATGAGTTTTAGCAAATGTCCTTTTACTTGGAAGTTTCAGTTTTAGGTTTACGATTTTCTCGCAAAGTCCCAGTACCACCAAGGTTTCTTCTACATAACTCCTTTAATAAATTTGCACATGCAAATAAATTATGAAAATATAATCTGGTACCTCTTGGAACTGCTGCGCGTTCTACCAAACCCAACACTACATCTCCTCCCTGTCCAAGACCTGTCTTCGCTAAATTTGTGCTTTCTCCAGTAGGGCTCCGCATAAATTACAGCAGTATCAGGTCTTGCCAGTGCCCATAATTTGAAGTAAAGACGTATGGGGTTTCCTTTTATAAACTGTTTGGCACCATGGCGACCATAATATGGTTCTCACTTTTTAAAATCGATCATTACTAATGCGGGTATTATTATTCAAATGGAAATACCGCAAAATTTCCTCAAATTTTCTACTCATTACATTGGATACAAACGTCACACTGCAATCTGGAACACTTTGGCAGTACATTCTCTTGCTTGGCATCGGATGGTACCCAGAAAATAATATTATTCCTAGTGCTGTACACAAAGCATCGTAAGATAGATTGAAATTATGAACAAGTTCTTGTGCGACGTATAAATTGGATCGTGTGATTATGTGCTAGATTAGATCCTTGGAAAAAATGCCGAAAAACATTGAAGTGGAGACATATTAGTATTTTTTTGAAAGTCTATAATTGTGGGTTCTATTCGTTGAATTAAATCTTGCAAAACAGAATCATCTTTCATATCGCGTAATTTGCTTCATTTACAAAGTTTGTAACGTACTCTTTAGATATAAGTACCCGAGGAAGCTACTTGCTGGCGAAACAATTGTCGTGTTACGATTAAAGATTAAAAAGTGAAGATTAGAACCGTAGTTTTATTTCTATTTTAAATTATGGATATTCATCAAGTAAATGCCGAATCAATTCATTTAATGTAAGCATGACAATAGCTTGAGAAGTTAACCCAGTTTAGGGTTAAGACTAAATTTTTAGTTTCATCTGATGCCTTTTTTTGTGGAATCGTTATTTGGGACATCGCATAGTTGCATACTCTGCTTATTACTTTCGGTTGAACGTATTTTCATGTTGTTCTGCAAATGCCTCGACCTTTGTCTCTAGTTAAATTTCCACCTCCGTCATTCTTATGCATGCTATATCGGAAGTTAGCCTTTTTAAATCCCTAGTGAGTTTCCAATGCGAATACTCGGTGTCAGCAAAGTTGCAATTTAACCGTTTCTAAGTCTTAGTGGTCGTTAGACTTAAACCTCAGTCAGTATGCTTGCATAAATCTATTCGCGAAATGTAAGTATTTTTCAGTCATTTCTTTTTAGATTATGCTTAGGAGGCCAATAGGTCCCGTTTAGTTATTTATACCCACTAGAGTGAATTGACTTTCTTCATATAGATAGATGTTGTTCCTCACGATTGCTAAGCGCTATTATAAGCCTTGATTATAATAGCGGTACCTCCTCTTTCCTAATTTTCCGTGTGTGTTGATATAGTTTGGAGACTCATTTTACGAATAAGTCTTATTTAACTATGAGAGGATATAAACTCTGATAGTTAATAAGCCTTATTCCTAAAATGGGTCTACGAAACTGAGCAAATACCTATATTATATGTGTTTAAAAATATTTCGATTTCTTGTTTTCTGTTTAGGGGCCATTGGCATTCCACGTTGCTGTTTGTAGATCACTGGTAGCCATTAATTTGTTTTAAGGACCACTGCCCCAATGTTACTGTTGCTACTTTTTCAATCCTTGTCAACATATTTTGCAATATTTGCATAATTGTTTCCCCTTCCATATTATCGTTTCGATCCCTGCTTTTGTGACTACTTGTGCGTAAGTATGTTTGTCTATCTGTTTTGTCTAGTTTTAGTTTTGGTTATTTTTTCTGTAGCTCTTTAACTATTAAGCATCCACAATAATTAGCAGGATGCGCTTCTTCGCAATTTGAACATTTCACTGGGGCGTATTTTGATTTTTTGAATTCTTTTGTTGATTACCAAATTCGACAAATTGTGAAATATGTAGAATTTTTTTGTATGTTCAAAGCGTCGACATTTTTTACACAGGGGAAATAATTTATTACTTTTCAATGTTTCCACCGACTTCATTCGACATACATACCAAATTTCATAAATATTTTTTGTCTTTGTTGCTGTAAAAGGTCAACATAAATAAAGATAGAGGGATATAATTTCTTTTGGTTGTTACTTAGATTTCTTTATTATATTTACCACTTCCTGTATTTTGTATCTTTGACTAATTAAACCAGCTTTAATACCTTCTGGTTTGCATATTTCTTACTATAACTTATATAGACTTTGCTTGTTAGTTTTGGTATGTGTGCCATTCATATTTATTATTATTCATTATTTTGACAAGTTCCTATATTATTATAATTAAAAAATAAAAACAAAAAACAGTTATTGCGCTACTCAACGTTTCGTAGTTTATTCACTTCATTTTCAAATAGTAGGAAATATAATATTTTTTTTTTATTTTGCACAAATCTATCTTCTTGCTTTTTCACCTTAAAATTATATTTCTTATTTCCTGCCTTCGCTATAGTGCCATGTGTCTATGGTATAAATTTATTTCTTTGTACATCTTACGCACATGTGTGTCCTGTATTTTAAAGTTATTAACGAAGGATTGACTTTCTGCGTATATTGCCTTTTATTATTTACTTTGCGTGCGTTTCAGTTATTTTCCTTTTTAATATACCTATTAACGAAAGTGAGTAAAATGCAAGCCATTTTTTAGATTATTATTTGAGACCGGACACGAGAGGTTGATAGCTCATCGCCCACGAGTACTACTGAACATTTGTATTTTTTTAAGTTTTTAATTTTATATATATAATTATACTTATAATAATAAAACAGATTTATATATACGGCTACAAAATACGAAATACATTTTTATTTGTTCATTTTGTAGTTCAAGTTGAGTACAGGATTATTAATATTTACTAGCAATACTTTCCCAAGGTTGCCTTCTGTAAAATTTGTTCTCTTTGAATGAAATACATCCTTGTAAATAGAAAACGTCCTTTCTACATCGCAACTTGTTATAGGTGCATACTAGAAATATTCTTCGATTTCAGCGTATTTAGCAGTTAGATTTTGAGGAATTGTCCCCATACACAATTGCCGCAATGTTATTAAATCTGTATATCTATTAAAAACTGCGTCAAATGTTTGCCGAAGGCCACATCCGAAGTCACTTGGAATATTTTTCAAATTACTAATACCTGCCATCTGTTTGTGGTTAATCCATCATTTAATTTGAGATTTCGATTTTCAAAATAAGCGATTAGTTTTGTCAAATATCCAAAGTGTTCCTGACGAAAGTACAACTGACTTTTTAAATGTGGAATTTGTGTTAGTTCCTTGCACTCAGAAATACTCCGAGCATCGTCATTTAAACATGCAACGAAATTTTGTAAACTATCGAAATTCTCTGCATAAAAACCTGTAGCTTCCAACCATGTCCCATATCTATTTATTACTGGAAAGGGAGGCAGCGACGAAGATGGCAGTTTTTCCCTGTAAAGGGCTACTCTCAATGGTGCTTTTCTCAAAACTTTTTTAAAAGAGTACACAAGTCTATCAACTTCTGGAAAGGTGTCTCTGGTATATTCACAGATTCTGTGGAGAACATGTGCTACACAAATAATATGCAGCATATTAGGATATGTTTCCTTTAATAATCTGCCTGTTTTTTATGGATATGCAGCACTGTCACTGACAAATAAAAGTATTTTTTCTTTGTACCTGTCTTCCGAATGAAGCATTCGGTGCATATTCTCGTAAATGGTTTTAGCTAATGTTTCTGCATCAACTGTATTTATACCTTTTGTTGCTTTACACATGCGTTATATGGAATAGTTGGATGTAGTACACCAGCTATAATATTTGCCACGACACAGCGTCCTAATATATCGACAGCTTCATAGGCACTTATCCATATGTACTGATTTGAAAGATGGATTCTAATGCGTTCTACTGATTTCATGGAGCACTTAGAAACATAATATTTTCGTAAGGTGGATTCATCAGGAACATTTCGACCAGTATATTTTTGGAGAAATATTTTTAAAGTGTGATTGTTAAGTTTATTTAATGGAACATTAGCTGCCATAAAAGTTTCACAGAGTTCTTCGTTAAAATTGTCAGATTCCAACGGTTCCAATTTCTGTGCATGTGTTTCCGATGCTAAGTGACGTTGTACGTGCGATTTCATGGAATTTTTTAAAGACTTTAACGATATTTTACAGATTTTGCAATAAATTTAGGAATCACTGACAATGCACATACAATCAGTATGACCGTAAATCCAACTCGCCATTGTTTTACGATGCCTTTCTCGACGTTTTGCCGGATAAACAATGCTCTAGATCTAAATAAATGAAAACTAAAAATGTATGCGTAAGTTATTGAAACTGAACGAAATTCAATGCACATTTACGTCGAAATAATTGGGAGAAGTAGATTTAATCAAAGGATAGGATCTATCACCAAAATTACGATGTAATTAACAGTTAAAACTATGAAAACAGTAAACTAACTCACAGCACTTTATTTACCTTACGAAATATAAACTAATAAATAAAATAAATTATAAAAACCCCGCTTCTATCTACGGTCATCTACGTTTCATGACTCATGAAACACAGAAATTTAACTGTAAATATCCAAAAAAAAACGTTGCAATTGTCGATGAAAACAGATGTGCGCCCTAGCCTGATCAATAGTGCATTCGGTAACTGCGTGATGTACTTACAGATGTTGTAGTCTATTTATATCGTCCGTCGTAATGACGACGGCATTTCAACCCGATGTGTCTGGTCTCCAATTATTATATAAGGAATAATTATTATTATTTCTTTGATGATATTGTCGTATATTGTACGGAGGTCTTTAACTAGTATTTGATAAAGTGGAAATACTTGAAATGGAAACCAATTGGTGTAAAAGACTAACAAAAAAATGTTTTACATAAAAAAGCTCCAAAATGTAATAAATCACATTTTCCGCCCAAATCAGATACATTATACATTATATTTAATAAAGAATAGAGTAAAAAATAGAATAATACTGCAAATATTCTTGCCTGAATCGAAAAATGAAGAAAGTAGAGACCAAATCTGTGAAGAATTAGAAGTAGTTGATAATAAAGTTTCTATTGATGATGTTGCAATCGTCTTAAGACACGCAAGCATAAAAACAAAAGACTATGTACAAAAATAATGACGTTAATCATATAACAAACAAGGAAGGTAATGAATGCAGATTTTGAAAGGAAGTTGAAGAAAAACAAATCAAATTCATTACCAACATAAGAGCATGTAAAGGGACAAAGGTAGGTTCCGATCATTTTTCAGTTATCATATATATAACCTGGAAAATATTCAAGGGACACAAGTGTCTGGAATATCTCAATAAAGTATTTGTGATATCTACGCGTAAGTGGACAGACGATAAGTATAAGACAAAAAAGAAACGAAGGATATGAGAAAACACGAGAATCGGAAATTTCTAGTAAAGGAGGGGAATAAATGTAACAATTTTGCTAAACAATCTACTTAAAAAGTCCATAAATCCTTCATGTATATGTATATATGAATGCATATTTTGTTAGATAACTCACATTTGTAGTAGGTTCTAATGCTGACATTTCTATAAAATAATATACGCCCTTTTTGAAACTTCTTCGCGTCTACTATTTATACATTTTTGCGGGGTCTGTGGTTGGCTAAGTCGCTTGGCCAATCCTTGTCTGAATCTGTGTTACTAGATAGGTAGTAGACATTTCCTGTTACTTGAAAACTTTTCTTTGTATCAGAATAATTGATAATTGGAAGGGCGTCGTTACTTCACATTAATTATGTGGACGGTATGCGAGGTACTTCGGCTGTCTGGCAACAGGTAGCGCCGAATTTACTTCTGCGCTCGGTCTGGATAATTACGGTGATAGGGCGAGGTGGTTTTTTTTCTGTGAATGTGTCTGGAAATATCCTTTCTCCAGCAGGGGCGTACCGATGAGCTTGTAGAAAAGCGAAATACGTATCTACGTCTCTGGGGATGGGATATATTCGGACACGTTCACAGAAAATATTAATAGTGAACCTGCATTTGTGTTCTTCACACCAGATTTTTAATAATATTTTATATTATTAAAAATACCTTTGTATTATTACTTTTCTTTGTGTTCATATTTTGACGTTGCCAAAATATGTTTTGTAACCCGTACTTAGGTATATGTTGTGCCTGCCAGGATTTGTTGTTTTGTATCTTACTGCGTTTTTGCGTACTTCTGCGACTACCATTTTCTTATTCTTTTTCATATGCGCCTTAATTCTCTAAAGATATAATTCCTTTAGGAGTTTGTAGACTTTGTCTGTATTGGTTTTCCTCAGCTACTTCTTAAAGTCTGCATTCTGTTGTTTTATACTAGGGACCTTAGACAGTGCTACAATTCGTGCAGCGATTTAATCAGCTGATACTTCCAGTAGACCATGAGTGGGTGGGTTAGGGCTGCCTACTTTCTTCAGGAGACTCCAAGCTTTCCTACTAGATCTTTTGAAGTTCATACTACCTGTCGTTTCTTCCCATTTTTTGCGACGTTCTATGTCCAGACGATTAAGGAGTTCATCCGCTATCTCATTGCTCCATCCCGGGATATATTCTCTACGGATGCCCCAAGGTACGTGCCTTTCTGCTGTTGCTAATATGGCTTTGATGAATCTATTATAGTTGCTGTTTTTTGGAGGGATCCATCTGACGACTTTGTCTAAGTGCGCAGCGAATTTATCCCATTGTGCCCACCTAGGCCTAGGTGTAGAGTGGATTATCGGGATTTTAATTCCAATTTCGAGAACTACCGGGCAATGTTGGCTATGTGGAAAGTCGTCTAGAACTTTCCATGAGATTGGAATTGGGTGTTCTCTGGCATTTTCCGACACGAACCAGAGGTCCTGGTTGGTTTCAGTGATCCATGCAGCTGACCTGAAAGTATTTCATTCTTGAGCATCGAAGATTAGGTGGAGATTGTGGGTGTCTGCCCAATTCGCAAGGCGACCACTATTCTCATCAGTGGTATGATATTTCCCATCAGTGTGATGGGTGTTAAAGTCACCTGCATATATTGTAAGATATGGATACTATCTAATACATTATCAGGCCAAGACGCTTGTGGTGGCTTACAAACATTAACTACAGTAATATCATCTATTCTTGTTACTACTTGGTGAACGTTTGAATTTACTGTGGAATTTAATAATAAAACCAATATCTTCCCGAACGTAGGTTACATTTCCATATAAACGGTGGTAGGTGGCAACAAGTAAGACAAATACATCAATTTTACCTCTTGTTGGTCTTCGTTTTCTATGTGAGTTTCCTGCATAATGGCCATGTCAATGTTTTGGTCTAGCAATAGTTTTTTAATGTACACACTTTTAGCTCTGCTAAGTCCTTCAACATTTATTTGACAAATTCGAAATGTTTTCCCAAGATTTTTGGTTGCTTGATCCTGAGAACGGCCATAGTTATGAGATGAGGTATTTGAATCCATGTATAATAGCCAGGAGATCCAAAGAATATGACAATAGTGAGAACATTAAATAAACAGAAAATATTACCCAAATTCTGAAAACACTTTAAAAATGATCAACGCTAAAAAATAAGTAATTAAACTTCTAGTTTCAAAAATTCTTTTATTGTAAATACACTTCAATATTGTTTCGCCATACAATGGCTTCATCAGGTGGATTAAATACCGAATATGTACAATACAAGTTTGAATATTTATGTAAAAATTATTGGGGAAAATGGTGGTGAAAAAATTTTACAATCTTAAATTTAGTAGAGGGGAGTTGATTAAATCTAGTTGGTCATTTAAAGCTAATCCTAAACTATTGTATCTATTAATTTCTAAGTTTTCTAACGAGTTAAGTTTTTAACTTTTTTCTTGTATGTATAAAATTTTGAAATCTATATTAAATCTATGATTGATATCTATACAATGACTTGCGAAAATTGAATCTGTTTTCTTTTCTTTATGACTTCTCTCGTGTTTATTGTTATCGTGTTGGTTTATGGTATATAGCGAACTCGTGTTTATTAGTTTTGTGTGATATGGTTAAATCTAGAAAATGAATGCCTTTATAACCATATCACACAAAACTAATAAACACGAGTTCGCTATGTACCATAAACCAACACGTACAGACACCACAATACACGCTAATTCTTTTCATCCTATAAAACATTAATTATCAGCATACCAATCAATCGTGTATAGATTCATTCATGTACCTATGTGTGAAAGTAATTTCGACCTCGAACTAAATGGAATATACACAATAGCATTAAACAATGGTTACTCTATAAATATTATCAATAACATCCTGAATAGCCAACAAAAATCTAAAACCATTTCCTTAGTTTATCCAAAATTAAAATACAAGATAATTAATTCCTACAATTCAATCGCTTACTTAGGAAAAATTTCGAAAAAAATTGGTACTTTCATTAAAAAACTTAATAACGAACATATATCATTTAAAACAGACAATACCATACAGAACATAATTAAAAACAACAAAGATAAAATAGACAAAGAATCAAACTCCGGTGTATATAAGTTAACATGCGAAGATTGTAATAATGTATACATAAGACAAACGGGGAGGACATTCAAAATTAGGATGAAAGAAGAGAGAAGTCATAAAGAAAAGAAAACAGATTCAACTTTCGCAAGTCATTGTATAGATATCAATCATAGATTTAATATAGATTTCAAAATTTTATACATTCAAGAAAAAAGTAAAAAACTTAACTCGTTAGAAAACTTAGAAATTAATAGATGCAATAGTTTAGGATTAGCTTTAAATGACCAACTAGATTTAAACAACTCCACTCTACCAAATTTAAGATTGTAAAATTTTTTCTCCACCATTTTCCCCAATAATTTTTACATAAATATTCAAACTTGTATTGTACATATTCAGTATTTCATCCACCTGATGAAGCCATTGTATGGCGAAACAATATTGTAGTGTATTTACAATAAAAGAATTTTTGAAACTAGAAGTTTAATTTCTTATTTCTTAGCGTTATAATGAAGTTTCAACAAGTATCTCCTTCGTCAATTAACTATTTAAAAATGATCAATATCTGATTAACAAATAAATCAGGTTCAGCATGAATAAAGAAAGGTCGAACAAATATAACATCATCCAGAATACGAAAAGCCACAGTGTTGATCAAATACTTACCAAAATGAAGCGAACGACAGTTGCTTGTTTCTAGGTGAAATTCTTCTACCCTGTACATTTTAGCTTTTCAAGATAGACTAAGGAACGAGAGCTTATTTTGCCTACTGTAAGAATGGTTTCTGCATGAATAAATAATCTGCTAAGAAGCTGCTTCTAATATCGAAGTCACATAATACAGTACAGAACTGATTACATAGCTTGAAAACCAATATTAAGAAACATTTATTAGAGAATATTCCCATTTGTCTCTATTTTACTTTAAAAGTTGTGTGGAACCGCAGATACAATAAACGTGCACTAAATTTAAAAAATGAAAAATATTTTCGAAGATTTATCTTTGTCTCCAGAATAGAGAAGAAATGTTGTGCAGAATAATCGTTTTTTTAACATCTCATTATATCGATTTATTGACGGGGCACAAACAATTTCCGGAGAGGTTACGGGATTTTTATGTCAACTTAAATAAGTTGCAGATTAATAAATTAATTAATTAAGGAGAAGCTCTAGACGCTAAGAAGAACTAAGAAGAACAAATCTTAAACAAATCAGCCGAATTTTCAATTTTAAAAAGGCAAAACATTGAATCTAAACCTTTTTTTGCTAAGTCTATTGCTTACCATTTCGGGTTTAGAACATGAATAATAATAATAATAAATAATTCTACTTCTACTACAGCGATCGTTTACGTAATTTTTCATGGTTAAAATAGTAGCATATTTACAATATATATTTACCCACTTAGATGTTCTGAACTTAAATCTTTAAGCATGCCCATTTATGTTAACTTATCTTACAATTTTTAAGTTAATGACAAAATAGATGTAATGATTAAAATGTTGCCAGAGATATCGTTGGCCATCAAAAACGAATTATGAAGCAGTTCTAACATCGAAAACTTTTCTGAATTTATCGACAAATAATAACAAGAGACAAGCTGCAACACAATTTTCGAACAGTAGCAGGATTATAGAAAGAAATCTATTTTTAGTGAATTTGTATGAACTACAAAGTTCAGCCGCAGGGAAAAAAACATTCATTTATGAATATTGTATTCATAAATGAAGTTAATTGAATTGATTCGGCTTCTACTTGATTAAGATCCATAAATTAAAATCTTCACTTTACAAATACATGATCGTAAAACGACAATTGTTTCACCAAGAGTTTCGTCAAATTTGTACTAGAGTAGCTTAAAAACTAATATCGGTGTACATAAATGCAAAAGAAAATACTATTTTAAGTTGACTTTAGAATGTGATAATTTACACAAATATTCAAATACAGGTTTTAATTAAAACAAAGTAAGATACAAATAATACCTCTCTAGAATACTTGGCAATTCAAGGTGAACTAGCGTTGTCAGATACTCCTAATAATTTCGACTTCAAAGCTGCAAAAATCCTCATGTTTTGAAATATGATATTACCTGCATATAACTACACGGTGGCCGAATTTTCCAGGCTTTTTTTAATGTTAGTTAACTTTTAAAGATTACCGATATATTTCTATACTAAAGCTTGAAATAATCTTCTAATATGAATGACATTTGAAATACCACAGTATATATAATATTTATAAAAGCTCACGTAAATATGATTACATTTTCGAAAAATAATTTGCATATTGCATAACATATTGAAGTGGCATTCGTATGTTTTACCTTATACGCTAATGTGTGAATTAATATCATTATCAAGAATTCTTTAGAAATAAATTAAACCATTAAATAAGTATAGATAATGAGATACATATATTTAAAAGAGCTAAAAATCATTCAAGTAAGTACGCTGTATATTTTCCTAAAATGTAGCTACCGAATCATTAAGAGTTTCCAAACTAATACATTTCACGTAAATTTTCCATGAATTTTCTAGACAGCGATAAAGGGAAACAACACTAGCGCAGCACTCAATATCTATGAGAAAATGAGCACAAATCGCAACCGAAAATAAAAGCTGTTTCAGCACGTATACTCCCTAACATAATTTATTGCTTATTCGTTATATTAAAGTCTGAGTTTTGAGAAAGAGAATGTACTTTTATTAATTTCACAAATTGCTTTTTATTGAAAATGTGCTTTTAGTATGACATGCATGAAAGGAAATGACCGGATCAGGTATAATTTATGAGGAAGTATGCGCACAGTACAAGCACCGTTATTATATAATGTAAAATTTTGGAGTTAATTGATCGTGCACGTCGAAATTGGATAGCAGAAACATATAATAAGTTATATTGACTTAGGAACCCGACGTATTAATATGTCGGTGATATAGTGAAGTGCTTTGTTTGTGTAAAGCACGTACTAGGGCTCCGAATATAATACATTTTCTACTACTGATTAATTATTAGCTTAATTATCGAAATCGTATTCAGGATTTAAAGTTATATTGTGGTAAGAGTTTTTTTAATCAACTTTTACAGAACAAGCCACGGTCTCTAATTCATTGAGGCTGTAAATAACTAGGTTAAAATGTCCCAAAAAAAACTGTAGCAAAATAAAATGGTCTACTAGGAAGTCAGCGAAAAAAGAGCAATCCTGACATAATTAAACAAAACGATATTTAAAACAATCTTACATGTTTCGGTAAATTATGCCTTTCTCAAAGAATTAAATCTACCATAACATACAAAGGTCACGAAATAATTATCGTTATATATATATATATATATATATATATATATATATATATATATTTAGTGTTAATAAGAATTAAAATTTATTTCTTATTTATTTTATTGGCCGTGTCATTATATTAAAATAATAGACATTTTCTTGGTTTAGCGACCTTTAAAGAATTTCAGTTTTTTTTACGACGTTTCGACTTTTTTTATATAATTAAGTCTTTTTCAAGTGATTAGAACTAAAAAATTAATACAACGAAAGGTAAGAAATATATTTACAATTTGTATGAATGAATTAAAATTAAAATAATAATTAAAGTAAGGAAAATGAAAGGATACAAAACTCACCAATTTATTTCGTGTTAAACACAAAATATGTGTTTTAACACGAAATAAATTGTTGAGTTTTGTATCCTTTAATTTTCCTTACTTTAATTATTATTTTAATTTTAATTCATTCTCGGGGAATTTCTTGTATCGTTCTGGTAATTCGGATTTGTAAATCTTCGACGTTATCGAGCTTATCTTTGTAAACTTTGTTTTTTACGTATCCCCAAAGAAACAAATCTAAAGGACTTAAATCCGGCGAACGGGCTGGCCATTCAATGGTTCCTCATTTTCCAATCCATCTGTGGGGAAAAACGTTGTCTAGATATTGACAAACATTTACACCATAATGTGGTGGGGCGCCATCTTGCTGGAACCGATTCTGTCATTGGGCAGGTGTTCATTGTTTTCATGAGGATAGAGCGTATCACAAACTGGTATTATTTCATTTTGCAATAACTGCAAATACAGAGCCGAAGTTAAATTGTCATTGATGAAAAAGGGACCGATAATATGACCGCCTAGAATGCCAACCCAAACATTAACCTTTTGGGGGTACTGCGTATGGTGCTCCAAAAACCAAGAGGGATTTTCCGATGACCAGTATCTGCAGTTATGTCTGTTTACTTCACCGGTAAGGCAAAAAGTAGCTTCGTCGGAGAAAAAATATTGTTGACAAAATTTTCATTATTATTGCAAATATTTAACATTTCTACAGAAAATTGTAATCTCCTATCAAAATCATATTCCGTTAACTCGTGTACAAGGTGTACCTTATAAGGTTTATACTTTTCACTTTTTAAAAATGACACGATCGATGACTGTGAAATATTGAAATTGGCCGCTAATTGGTTGGTTGATAAATGGGGATATTCAGATACAGCCAATAAAATATTCAGTTTATTATCATCGCTTTTTGCTGTTCTAGGTCTACCACTCCTTGGCAAATCTTTAACGCTACCCGTTTGTTCAAAGCGTCTTAAAGTTTTACCAACAACGGATTTAGAAATTGGATTTCTATTTGGATGCGTATCATTAAATAAATTACAAACGTCTTGTAAACTTCTGCGTCTATCTCCATAACCCAACATCATAAGTATTTCAATTCGTTCATATTCACTTAAACTCGCCATTGTTAGTATTAACAGCAACAAATTGCACAAACGAATTATTTCTGTCAAAGATTTGACGTACACAATAACCACTGATAAAATTATGTCGCTCAAGTTTGTTTATCGCTACGCTTCTGTCTATCTGCGATGTACCGAACATCTGTTAAACACATGAACCGGCCTTTTCTTATAACAAAGTTATTAAAATGAATTTAAAAAAACAAAAATATTATTTTAAAGAGAAAAAAATTCTCTATCGAATGGTAGAGTAAAATTTACCAGTTCCCATTTAAAAAAAAACTGCGCAGACAGGCGTAACTAAAAAACAATTGAAGAAAAAAAAATTCAAATATTCTCAAATGTAGATTAAAATATCCTAACAAACTTTTATATTGAACATAATTCCCTAAAATGAATATTAACGACAACAAATCGCCGTCTCCATACTTTTAACTAACCCTGTATATATATATATATATATATATATATATATATATATATATATATATATATATATATATACAGGGTTCGGCAACGAAGCGGGGATGGAAGATACACGCGTATTTGAAAGTTAGTCAAATATTTAGCCATCGGCTATCCTTCCGTACCATCAAGCGCACGTTTTAAAAATATTTTGTTTTATACAGGCGGTTCCAGATGGAAATGCCAGACTAAAGTTGGATTTTTTTTAATGGAACAGCCTGTATATTAATAGACAAAATGATCCGCGCTTGAAAGCTGGTTACATCGATATAATGTTGTATGGGTCTAAAGTTGATAGTTTCTGTGTAAATAATTATTTTACTTGATAAATTGATACATTTCAGTTGGCTATTCTGCATAAGTAAAATCAAAAGTTCCGAAACCAATAGAATAGAATATTTTCTACTAGTATGCACTTTCGTTGCTCCGTGAAATAAATTCTGCAACTGCTAGCGTTGTACAGGTTGTTCACAATTTCGCAAAATCTAAGAAATCTCGTAATTTTTAAATGGAACACCCTGTATATTTTTAGCTCATTGAAAAGCCCTTTTACTACGCTTTCTATTGATACCTCATTTGATGCACCTAGGATGCATCATTTGCTAATTATTTCTTTTTAGATTTGAATTAAAGAAAAATGCTTGTATTTTTAGTAGCTAATTTGCGCTTTTAAACCATCTGTAAGATCGGATATTCAACAAATTATCCATAAATGGTCTATAACAAGAAGAAACCCCATTAAGTACGAGAAACAGTTGATTTTCACTCAGCGGTGAAAGCAAACATTAAATGAATATAGAGTAATAAAGCATTTTCAATAAATTCACTGCTGATCAAGTTATCTGGTGTCAGTTTTAAGCTTGTATACTTAATAACCAAGTTGTCAAAAATTTCGTTCCATCTTACACCGTATTTCGTTCAATCTTTAAAAGAAATTGCTATAATGACTAATTTTAGTATTCAAGAAATGGCGAATATAATATTTATTCTTGGGGAGTGTACAAGAAATTGTCTCCTAGCAAGTAGAGTATATGCAGAGAGATTTCCAAACATTGAAAGAAAGCCAAGACCGGAAGCATTTGAAAGGTTATTAGAGAGATTTACAGAAACTGGTAGTGTAATCTACAAGAAGAGATAAATAAATAAGCCGGTAATCAATGAAAAAAGCGAATTGGTAGTATTATTAACAATACAGGAAAATCCACATATAAGTATAGACGGTATTTCAAAGGTAACAGCTATTGAAGATAGGAGCGTACGAAGAATTTTAAGAAGTCATAAGTATCATCCGTACCATATGGAATTAAATCAGGAATTGCATGGTGATGATTTCATTAAAAGAACAGACTTTTGTGGTTGGTTGTTAAATAAAATGCGAGAAATGCCAAATATTTTAACAAAGATTTTGTTTAGCGATGCGGCTACTTTCAAAAGTAATGGGGTGGTAAATAAAGATAACATGCATTATTATGCAACAGAAAACCCGCATTGGATACGTCATGTAGACAATCAGAATAGATGGTCTCTTAACGTCTGGGGAGATATACTTGGTCCATATATCATTGGGCCCTACTTTTTCGATGGAACCGTTACAGGCGATACGTATTTGGCATTTTTGCAGAACGAACTGCCTAATTTACTTGAGCATGTGGATGCTGACACCCTACAAATTTTCTGGTTGCAACACGATGGTGCACCTACTAATTACAGCCTTAACGTTAGGGAGTTTCTAGGGCGATGGAAGGAAGACAAATGTATCCATTTGTCTTCCTATCGGACGAGGTGGTCCAATGGCTTGGCCTCCACGAAGTCCAGATCTTACTGTCTTGGACTTCTACTTTTGGGGATATGTCAAGGCTCTAGTTTATGTGGAAGTTCCTACAACAAGAAAAATATGATGGAACGCAGAAGAGAGGCATTTAGAAATGTTCGCCAAGAAACATTACAGCATATTCAACAGAATTTCACCAGGCGGCTTCATTTATGTATTGAGAGACATGGAAGGACATTTGAAAGTTTTCTTTGATTTATTTGCATTCACTATTTACATTTACATTATTTTTATTTACTGTGCTACTACTTTTGTTAATTAAATTTGATGTTGTGGTTAATAATTAGTATTTATTTAAAATAGTGCAAACTTTGAATACTACTCGTACTTGATTCTTTCCTACATGATTTCGATTTATGTTAAGCTAATTAGGTATGTATTGTTTCATATTAGGTATTCGTAAAATTGTTGGTTTTACAAAATTCTTTAAAATACAAATTAATTAGTAAATTTTTTTTATTAAACTAACACCAGATAACTTAATCGGCAGTGAATCTATTGAAAATGCTTTATTACTTTATATTCATTTAATGTTTGCTTTTGAAAATCAACTGTTTCTCGTACTTAATGGGGTTTCTTCTTGTTATAGACCATTTATGGATAATTTGTTGAATATCCGATCTTACAGAAGGTTTAAAAGCGCAAATTAGCTACTAAAAATACAAGCATTTTTCATTAATTCAAATCTAAAAAGAAATAATTAGCAAATGATCCATCCTAGGTGCATCGAATGAGGTATCAATAGAAAGCGTAGTAAAAGGGCTTTTCAATGAGCTAAATATATACAGGGTGTTCCATTTAAAAATTACGAGATTTCTTCGATTTTGCGAAATTGTGAACAGCTTGTATAACGCGATCAGTTGCAGAATTTATTTCACATAGCAACGAAAGTGCATACTAGTAGAAAATATTCTATTCTATTGGTTTCGGATCTTTTGATTTTCCTTATGCCAGAATAACCAACTGAAATGTATCAATTTATCAAGTAAAATAATTATTTACACAGAAACTATCAACTTTAGACCCATACAACATTATATCGATGTAACCAGCTTGCAAGCGCGGATCATTTTGTCTATTAATATACAGGCTGTCCCATTTAAGAAAATGCAACTTTAGTCTGGCATTTCCATCTGGAACAGCCTGTATAAAACAAAATATTTTTAAAACGTGCGCTTGATGGTACGGAAGGATATCCGATGACTAAATATTTGACTAACTTTCAAATACGCGTGTAATCTTCCGCCCGCTTCGTTGCCGGACCCTATATATATATATATATATATATATATATATATATATATGTATAGGGTCATTTGCTTTGTAATTTGTAGACAGCAATGTTTACATCCCCCCTTACTTTGCAATTACATACAAACTAACTTGATATTTGTAAATATTTCATATAAAAGCCGAAAAACTCCAATAATTTATCAATTGTTATATATATATATATATATATATATAACATTTTCAAACATTCAAATCTGACATCTGCTCTCAAAATACTGACATCTACTTTCAGTAACTCACATCTAATTTCAAAATAGGCATCTGCTTTCTAATCTGACGTTTGCTTTCATAACTGACACCTGCTTTCAAAACAGACAACTGCTTTCAATAACTGACATTTGCTTTCACTAACTAACATCTGCTATCAAAACTGACATGAGCTTTCAAAACTGACTTCTGCTTTCGACTTGACATCTACATTCAATAACTGACATCTGATTCATTAACACTGTTACTTTATAATGCATTTCTATATGGCTTGAACCTGGGTCTATTGTGGCCTAGTGGTAAAGGCGACAGCCCGGATAGCTGTAGACTTGGGTTCGAGTCCCAACGTAGACCATATTTTTCAAATAAAAAATTTCGTATGATTTGCTTTGTAATTTGTAGACAGCAATGTTTACATCCCCTCTTACTCTGCAATTACATACATTCTAATTTAATATTTGTAAATATAATAATAATTTATCAAATGTTATATATATATATATATATATATATATATATATATATATATATATATATATATATATATATATATATAGATACGAGATAAATTAGACTTATGGCTAATTTAACTCCGATCTCACTTTTTTAAATAAATATAATAAAAAAGATGTTCTTATTATATTTATAATTGAAACTTATGTGAGTTTCTTATATTGGTTTATTTCAACTAGCCCAGATGTATTATTAGAGATATCTACATAATGTCGATTCTGCGGCTATTGATACGAAATTACTAATGAGAGAAGCTATAATTTGATTAGGGATTTAAATATAGTATTTTCTTCAAAAACTGTGCGTTAGGCAATACCCATTACTTTCGTGTATAACAAGTTATTTATACATAATTAAACCAATTCAAGTAATTTGGAAGCAGTATCATTAACTTAACGTTTATTTAAGTTTGGATTAACCATACAAGCAGGTAAGATGGATATGTAATATTCTTGACTATTAATACTGTGTTGAATATTGTATTGAGAAATAATGTTTACTTTAACGATAAATTTCTAATTTTATGTGACTTATTCTTGCTGTTATTAAATTCTTAAAGGCAGGAACACAGGCGATGGTTTAGGAATCACATGAGCCTAGTAGAAAGGAAATATATGTTCTCTTCGGTGTAGTGAAGGCCAGATGGAATAGGTTCAGGCTTTATAATCAGAAAATTGCTCGGCGACGAGTTTTCCCTAGGTTGGGACCCTAATTTTTCTTGACACTTTGATAATACTTTTATGTGAGTAAATTTTTATTTTACGGTGTTTCCTTAATTTTAAATACGCAGACGCATTTCCAATGATGCTACCTCAATTTTTATACGGACGCTATTTTTCAGCCGAATTAATATAAATAGTTCAATGTATCTCATTGTTTCAACATATTTTAAAATCCTATAATTAATTTACATTATGTTTTAGATATGTTTTCAATGTTGATTTATTCATTTACACATGCATATGACTTTTGTCGTTCAATTTTTGAATGGTGCAGCTATTAGATTAAAATTTGAACATATCTTAATAATTAAAAAAAAAATTATTATATAACAGTAGGTGTAAGTTTCCGGTCGTTCTCTAGATGTAGATCTCGGTTTCTGGGTTGGAACGTCGAGTTAGGCGTAATTGCCATCGTTTCCTCCACTGTTTCAAGGGACATCTTCAGGGCTGTACGTAGATGTTCGTAGTTTCGCAGTAGCTTGAAGAATGCTAAGACAGATAATTTGTGCCGGTCTCTGTCTTAGCATTCTGAATGTATACCATTATTATAACATAAAATAGAATTTAACACATGACTTTCAAAGGGTAAATTACTTTGTATTAATCTACGTCTTAACGATTCATTTAGTGAATTATGAAATCTTTCGACAATTCCATTTTATCTTGAATTTGCAATTGATGTAAAGTGTAACGCTATTCGATGTAAACGACAAAATTCTTTTAATAGATAATTATTGAATTCTGTTCTTTAATCAGCAATTATTTTATTCGGTATTCCGTGATGACTGGTATATCTAATTAAATTATCGATAATTGTTTGAGAATCTTTATCGTTGATATACGCTTGAGCATATTTAGAAAAATGATCTACTATAGTTAATAATATACGCTTTGCTGCAAATAATAAATCTATGTGTAACTGTTCGTATGGTCTTTTCGATGTATACGTTTTTTCAAAGTGTTGTTTCTGCGGTATCTTATCGTATTTTCCTAATTGACATATTTGACAATTATTTATATATGTGGTTATAGCTTTTTCCATATTAGGCGAGTAATACTTACGTCGTAGCGATTCACGTACTTCATTCACAGCTCTATGTGCCGTCGTTCCTTCAAGATAATATTTTATTGTTGTTGTTTGATCTTCTTCATTTTCAATATCTTCAACAAATTTATTTGATATTTCGACTTTAAGTTTAGTGAATCAATCTTGTATTATCTTAATTATATTTTGTTGTTTTTTGTCTAAAATAAATTACGTTCTTTGATTTTGTTGATAAACATTCTTTTAGAGCTTTTACAATTACGACTTCGTAATTTGCTACTAATGACAATGTGACGTACATTCTATTTTTATTAAGGACTTCTATTGTTTTAAATATAGGTTCTGTTATGTTTCAGGTGGCGTCTAGTATAATTTGGTAATCGCCTAAATTAAGGATTTTCTCCGAATAGATATTTGAACTTCACCAGTTGCGGAATGTATAGTATTGGCGTCTTCATACTTTGATTGTTGTGATTTTTCAACCGTTAACATTTCTAATGTGGCATCCAATTCTTCTACGTCTAAATTCGCTGTTGCAATCGAGTCACCATTCTGCACTAATAAAGATTCATCGGAATCGTTCAATGTATTAACATAATTCTCTGTTCTTTGGATTTTTATGCGGGATAACGGATATGCTTAATTTGTTTTCCCTTTCTTGTATTGAATTTCGTAATCATACTCACTGAGTTTTAATCCCAAACGTGTTAATTTCGAATTTGGATCTTTAATTGAAAATAACCACTGTAGTGGACGATGGTCTGCTTTTATTATAAATTTTGTGCCATATAAATAGAGTCGGATGATAACAAGCATTTTTTTTCCAATAGCTTCATAATTCTCCTCCGATGGGTTCAAAGTTCTTGATGCGTAAGCTATTGGATGGTCTTCTTATGAGAGTACTGCTCCGAGAGCATAATTTGATGCATCCACAGTTAGTTCAAATGTCTTTTGAAAATCGGAATATTTAATACTGGGTCATTACATAGTAAACTTTTGCATTTCTCAAATGTGTCCACAAATTCTGGTGTATGTTTTACAGTTTCTCCTTTTTTTAGAAATTTAGTTAATGGTTTCGCAATATGTGCAAAATTATTTATAATCTTGCGATAATAGCCCAACAGTCCAGAAAAGATTTTGTCTCCTTTTGTGTTTTCGGTATTGGAAATTTTGTTATGCTTTCAATTTTTTGTGGGTTAGGTTTAATACCATTGGGTGTAATAATGTGTCCTAAGTATTCTGGTTCTTTGCGTAGAAGCTCGCATTTATCAATTTGTAATTTGAGATTTCTCAATCTATCAAATACGCATTTAAAATGCTTTATATGTTCATCTAATGATGATGAAAATACTATGATATCGTCCAGGTAAAATAAACAAAAATTATTTAAAATACCTTTCAATATATCATCCATTACGCGCTGAAATGTCGCTGGGGCATTTTTCAGTCCAAACGGCATTCGAAAAAATTCATAACGTCCTTGTTCAGTATTGAATTCTGTCTTCAGTATCGATTCCGATTCCGAAGCAAGATCTAATGTAGAAAAGTATTGACACCTTCCCAATTTGTCTAATATATCTTCTATATTCGGTATTCGGAATATGGGTCGTCAACCGTTTTCTCATTGATTGCTCTATAATCGATTACCATTCTTGTTTTTCTAACACCGCTTGCGTCTAATTTCTTATTCACGATGTGTACAGGTGATCCCAAGGACTTTGACTGGTTTTTATGATGTTGTCCTCTAAAAGTTTTTTAATGTGTTCGTTTATTTCTTGTCTTTGCACATATGGGAATCTTCTTGCCCTCTGGAATATCGATATTTCATCCTTGGTCTTTATTTCGTGTTTAATTTCGCCATTATATGTTAATTGTTCATTGGGTTTCTTGAAGATATCGATGTATTTCCTACAGAGAAAAAGTATTTTCGATCTTTCTTCTGTGTTGAGATGTTCTGTACGTATCATACCATTTAATTTCGATAATTCTTCTTCTGGGTCTACCTCGTATTTATAAATATAAAACTGCTCTAGTGGTGTAACAGATATATTTCCTAATTCAATAGATTGTTCATTTTCGGACCAATTTTGAATTTCTGTTAAAGCTTCACCTTTAATACATGCAGGAATTATAAATGAATCTTGTGAGTGCTTTTCAATTATTACATCACCTTCTTTATAGTTTACAGGCACTGTATATAATTGTTCTGTGTTTCCGGGGACCTTAAATAATTTAGGTTTCTTAAAATGCATAGGAATTGTATAATTTTGTCTAAATAAAACTCCTTTCTTTAAATAAATATTAAATTCCATCGATCTTAAATCATCTAGACCTAAAGTTCCGTCATAAAATTTAGGAAATTTCGACATAACCATTTTTAAAAATCCTCTGGAATTTAATTCCGAAAAACATGGTATCATTGCATGTTCATTTATTAATATTTTACCTTTTGCCGTTCTTATTTCTAAATTTTCTTTAACTATATTATGCGGATAATATTTACGAACTATATCGGGATCTATCATAGAAATTGAACTACCTGTGTCGATTAATAATTTAATAGGTGGTTATTCGATATTTATATACGGTAATTCATTTAAATTTATGTTATTCAGTTCGTTGGCGAGGCATGCAATTGAAAATTTTCGTCTTCTTCGACTTCGCTGATTTTTGGATCTTCTTCATTATTTTCGTTATAATTCTCTTCGTTATAATAATCGTGATTACGTAGTTCCTCTACGTGTACTCTAGATGGGCCGGTTGCTCTGAAGGAGTTACTTCTGTTCGTTACGTAATTGATTGGTTTTGCGATAGCTATTGATACTCCTGACATCGGGGTTGGTGTTGGAAGTTGCTGTGTATTTTGATTTGGCTTCCAAACATTTTTCAGTGCTCCAAATACTTGTTGCGCAGATGGGTATTTTATGTGTTGATTGCTTGAATATGGTTTGAGAAAATTTGAAATTCCTATTCGTAGAAATGAATTTGTTTGTCCAGGAAATTGCAATGGTGGGATATTTGGCAATTGTTGGACAGGTGGTATGTTGTTGTATATTAGATGTATTGGGAAATATACATGTTCTCGTGAATATTTTGAAGGATAAATAGGTTTCTTCTGATTATTTTGATTAAAAGAACTTGTACGTATTCCTTTAATAGCATTTGATCTTGTCTTGAAATTTTCTGCATCTTGTACTAATCCAATTTCTTCTTTTAATGTTTTTTGTACATGTACTTGTATATCTTCTGGTAAATTTAATAAATACACTTCTAATACAGTTTGCGCATAAATTTCTTTTCTTTCTTTCTTATTTGTAATTGTTTCATTATGAGTTAATTTTGTCATAAGTTTTGATATAAAATCTTGTAAACGGTAGTCAAATTCGACTGTACCTTCTTTAGAATATATACGTGTGTTATTAAATTCTTGTACTAATTGTCCAAAATCGTGTTTGTCGCCGAAATATCTATTAATTGCGTCTTTAACTAATGCCCACGTATTTAGTTCGGAACGTGAACAAATTAGATCGTTCGCTCTACCCCTAAGTTTACTTAATATAGTTTGAAAGATGACGTCTCTCATCAGTTGCATCACTATATTTTGTACAAATTCGATCGCATATTGTTATAAACAAAGTAATTCCGCACATTTCGCCGGTATTGAGTCTAACTCAATGCGAAATACTGAATAATTTAACGTCATTTTGTTTGTGTTTTCTCGTTTGTCGTTTATTAAACTAATACTTACTAAACTATCAATTAACTTGTCGATCTCCAGTTTGACTTGCAATTGTTTCTTTCGTTGTTCTTTGTTCGTATAAATTACGTTTTTTCTAATTAATAGAATTTTATTTAATCGTTACTTAATTTTTTTTTACTCTAGCCTGAGATTTTGCTTCAATTAAAGGAAGTTTGATTTCAATAATCAGGGAAGCGTATTGTAATCAAGATGGTACTTATGTCCTATATGTCCTTTTAGTTCCGGAACTTCTTTCTTCTCAATTTCCTTATGTAACTTGTGTAATTCTTCTAACGATAACCTACTTAATTTGAAAGGTTTATCGTAAAATCATTAATTTTGATTATTTAAATAAGTTTTTGGTAAATTATAAATTTCTCCATGCATGACACTATTACGATAAGTAAATATTTCGTTATTAATTTCAATTTTATAATTAGAATCTAAATGAATCAAGACAGAATTTTTAATTTCAAAAATACCGATTTCATTACAGTCATATTTAACTTTAATTGTTTTTTGGGTGAACACAAGAAGTTCGCAGGTCCCATTTGTTGAATGAACACATCTTCCAGGTAAATATTGATTTTGGGACAGGTTCCATTAATTTCCATTAATTTCAGTATGCATTCTTCATCGAATGGTAGAGGATTTTCGATACATACGTAATAATTTTCTAATTTCGGATACAAATAACCCCGAAGCGCATATGTACCATTACTTAATAACAAATATGGCTTCTTGCTGGGTATCAAATAATTAGAATATGGAATGGAATATATATAATAAAATTGGTATAAACTTTTGAATATAATAGGAAACGATACTTTAAAAAGGATTTCGTTAGGTAATCTATAATTCGATATCCCAAGATATGAGTAATAATTAACTTTATTTGTTAAAGGTAACAACTGTACTCCTTTTTATTAAATAAATTTAGTTCTGTTAATGCCATCATACTTCTATCTTCTGATACCTCATTATTATTGATTATACTCAAGTTTAAATTATTTAAATAACCATTATCAGATGATTAACGTAAATTAATTGACTTTCTCGCTCAGAATGGAAAAAGTGTTTTGTAGATTGGTTTCATAGGATGCAAAAGTGTATACATCTTAAAGGGAAATATTTTGAGAAACAGTAAAGCGATTTACATAGCGTGATTTGGTTTATTTCACAATTTTCCGCGAATTTTAGCAGTGGCCCTCGTATCACAATTCTTATGCATGTGTTACAATGGTGCCTGCACTAACGTATTAATAGTGGTATGCCCATAACAAAAGTCGCAGATTATATGGTAGAGAATTGTGGTACATTGAAATTTATTTTGATACCAAGAATTGACAGTTATACTGGAAATAATTGTGTACAAAAATTTTTCGATGTAAATGTCTCTCCCGTACTAAATGAAATCATTCCATGTTGACATGAACGTTCTTCGTACGAAAAGCGATGTTTGGTAAACTCGCCAGTACTTTTAAACAAAATAACAATAAAAGATTATTCAGTATAAATATGCTGTGGTTATAATCCTGGGAATTAATCCCTGGAACCTCGATTACAAATTAGTTATATGATCGTTAAAAGACAATTAGTGGTAAAAATAATTCCAAGGTCTTTGACTCTCACAACCAAAACGAGAACAGGATATTTCAAATGTAAAGATATTTAATTGGTTTGGTTTTTAGATAATAATAGATATAAATTTCATGAATCCTAAGTTACAATTCAGTAGTTGTAAATTAATAAAATTTTGAAACTACGTACCAAGTAAAAGTATGAAAAGGAATATTAAGATCATTCTAATATTTCAAATCCAGTATTTGTAAAGTACGACGGCAAGTTGATTAATTCGCGCTATCGTACAGAACCAAACGAATAATTTAAATAAACAAATTTTATTTTTCTACATAATCTCCCATTAATTCAATAGATTTGGTCCAACTGTTATCTTCAAGCCGTTTTATTGCCTCTCGAAAGTTGTTTTCTTCCAACTCCCTAAAATGATGGTCCACTGTAGAAGTTAGCTCTTCAATTGAGCAGAATTTTTTGGAATAGATGAAAGTCAGATTGAGCTAGGTCTGACGAATATAGGAAGTACTGTACTAATTTGAACCTTACTTTTTCAATTTTTTTGCAGCAACCGCACTGGAATGCACAGGTGGATTATTATGACGAAAGAGCACTTTCTTCTTAGTAATTCTTGGATGTCTCTCGGCAATAGTTGTCTTCGAACGATCCAGAAGATTTGCGTAATATTCGTCGTTTACGATCTTGTCCTTTTGAAGATAGTTTATCAACAATATCCCTTTTGCATTTCAAAATACCGATGCCATCCTTAACCGCCGATAAAGCTATCTTGGAATTCTTTGGAGTTCTCCACCCTTGGTCCACATCTCTGACTGTTGTTTAAGTTCGGGTGTATATTAATGAATCCACGTTTTGTCACAAGTAACAAATCAGCCCAAAAAATCTTTTGCGTTGCGTTCAAAAATTTATAAATTATTCATCGATGTTTGACAGCGAACACATCTTTATTCCGTCGTCAGTAAACAAGCACTCATCTCGCCGGAAGCTTTCTCATATCAAGTTCTTCGTGCAAATTATAAAGCACCCGTTCCTTTGAAATGCCCACTACCTCTGCTATTTCTAACGCTATCGATCGTCGGTTACTTAGCAACAAATCATGCACTTTATCCATAATTTCTGGACTAGTAGCCGTTTTCGACTGTCCACTGCGGGAATCACCTTCTGAGCTGCTCCTGCCACGCTTAAATTAATTTTCCCATTTTCTGACGGTTGTATCTCGCATACCATCATGAATTTCGGCAAAAAACTTGTCTTTCTTTAAAAAATACTTAATAACTGCACGATGTTCAAAATTATCAATTCACACTTAATTACTAGCAGAGTAAAATTTAAAAAATTTCCTGCGAAATACGCTTTGACACAAATTGATCAAATACTTACAGTAAATTCATGAGGCATTGGTATCAAAATGGGATATGTATTTTTTTAATTTCACGCGATCCAGCGAATAAGTCAACCCGCCCTCGTAGCTTCGAGATGGATTACCTACAATCTAATAGGTACTTCATACAATACCTAACTTAATAACAATGTATGATTAGTTCATAAGGCATAAATCACATAAATTTTAGTAAAACCTATAGTGTAAATACCATTCGCGAACAGCCTATAAATAAATAGATGTAATGTGCTACGTAAAAATAATACAATAAATCATTGTCCTACATTGTAAATACAACTAAGGGAAAACCAAGCTGAACAAGCAACAAACAGAGTAGCCAAGTATAAACTCAATTCAACAGGCATCAAAAACAATACATTTACAGTAAAAGATGTTCCAAGCCATATGAATATAATCATATCATGTTCGCAGCAAACAGAAGAACCTAATGAAAGAAAACAAGTAAATAAAAGTAAACAAATAATATCAAACGTACACAAAAAGTGAGGTTACCGGCGTACACTCAAATTGAAAAGAAAAGGAGCCAATGAGAATGCGCAAACCAAGGAGGTGCCAATCACAACACGGAAATTTGAAATTTAAACGCGAGATGTGAAAAGGCCAATGAAAATACATAAATCCAACTAGAACAAAGAATAGATTTAATTGCACGAAAAGAATTTCAATCAAAATGATTTTTATTTCAAAACATCAAACTACAGCAAAAATAAAGAGAATTTAGAAAATAAAATAAAAGAAGCAAGCAGAAATGTGTATTGATAAAAAAATATAAGGGACAGAATGAAATAAACCGCGCATTTATAGTAAAATCGAAAATAAATTAAGAATGAGGTAATATGGAACCTAAGAGTTCAGACTCTCTAGTTTTGATTATATATTATTACACGTTGCATTAGACGGCATATGTGGAACTTGTATAAAATAAGTTCACATTAGTAAAACGATTTTTAAATAAACTTTTGATTTTATGTTCACGCTTTAAACGAATTTAGTAATAAAAGTATTTCGGAAATATTTTATACAGAATCACGTATGAGAAGCAAGGATTAATGTAAGTAACAAGTTCACAATAATTTAAAGTCTATAAAAAATATTTAAGAATTTTAAAAATTTATTTGCATAATTAGTTTTGAATTAAGTAATTGAAGTAAATATTGCAATAAACATTTATGAATGTCTGGCGTTTCAGCGTAGAGTTAGTTCCTACAAAACAAGTTGGAGAATTGTCATAATTGAATTTAACAGTTAAAATTTAAAAAGTAAGAAGTAAATAAAACAATATATCGTGTGGAGTTAAACTTTATGCAGTGCACGCAGGGACAAATTGAAAATTTAGTGCGACAAAATTACTTACTTCATATGGATTCAATAAATTTTAATAAAACTAGGTACCTCAAGGTTTTTAGGGTCGCTGATTACGAATCTGATGTTAGTTTTTAATAATTCAAAATGGCGGATCCAATATGGCGTACAATTTTTAAAAAATTGATCGAATTCGCTTAAAACTTATTACACGGGATTTTTGATGTCAGTTTTTAAAAATTAAAAATTCAAATTTCAAAACATTAGGCCTAATTAAAAACTTAAACCGAGAATACTTATAAAAAGCGGAATTAATAATTATATTTTTTTAAAGTTTTTATTTAAATTTGATCAACTGGTGATGATACTACTTAAAATAATAAGAATTATAATTAATTGTTTCACATTTTTTTTAATTATCAAGATGACATACGGGGACATAATATTAATTTTTATTTGAGTCTATATTAACATCTTCATAGTCTTGGACGTCATCAAACTCCTGTTCATAATTCTCTTCTTCGTTGCCACAGAAAGTGGGCAGCCTTAGCATATTTAATACAGTTTCATTAAATTTTGCTTTACTTTTTTTACCTTTTTTTCGGTTATCGGTCACAACAGGGTCCGAAGAAACCAGCATCCAGTTAAATATGTCACTGTTGGTATTGGCTCTTGAAGTTTTTCTGGAGTGATATTGTCTTAAATTTTTATACTCTTTATGACTTGCTTCAATTACATCTTCTGACAGTTGGTCTACTGGTAAAGGTAAAGATTTTATAATATCAGCTCCATAAATTAAAATTTTATGAACAGTGGCACTCATTTTGTACCAGCCATAAAGTTTAATGGCCATTTCTGCTGTTTCAAAGCAATAGTTTTTAAATACTTCTTACTTGATGTAATGCCCACAAGAAATTATTGACAGTATATTTGCAAATCTTTCTATTAAGTCTTTATCAATTCCAGTTATTTCTGAAACGAGCGAAGGATTCTTAAAAAATTTTCGTGCAGTATTACCGTCATTGCTATTGCCTCCACCTTGTTTCGGCTGGTCAATAACAAGGCCCATTTGTTCATAAAACTTAGTTGCTATTCACCCTCTTTTTCTTTTACTTCTTGTTTTGCACTGTCACCTCTTGCTTGCCATTTATGTAGTTCCAATTTGTATGCTATATGTAGTAAATATTCATAACATCTAATATGTGCATGTAGCACCGAAATCCCATACTTAAAGGTGTCTTCATTACAGACTCTATTCTTTAATTTTTCTAAATCGTTTAAAATCTTGGGAGTAGCTTTACAAACATTACACGCTTGTGAACTTGCAGTATCACTCAAAATTTTGACAGTCTTTCCATCCAGCATTGTACATATAGGGATATGTTTAAATTTTATTTCTTTACCGTCAAGTACGATTGATGTGGGCTCCAATTGCAATATTTGATTTTGAATTTCGTTATACTCTTCTTTCACATTTTGGACGTTTTCCTTTTTTTATCTTGAATGAGATTGGTCGACAATGCTTGGTCGATGATGGTGACATGTTCTTCCAAAATATTTTGTCATTATTGCTATTAGATTCACACATTTGCAGTGGCACAATCGTACATAAAATTATATTAGAGTCCGCATATGGTGAATTATTCGCAAAATTTTGTTTATATATACTGTGTCCACCGCTGCCATCCAAGGCCCATTTATAATAAACTTCAATTGTATCACAGTCAGTGGAAATATACTGTAGTATCACATCAGTCTGAACTTGAGCCAGAAGTTGCGTAGTATGTGCAAGAAGACCTTGAAGCGGTACTACAGCCTAATTTTCGTTTATCTCAATTTTTGCTGGATAACACTATCTTTTGGCCTCTCCTATCACATTATATGAGGGATAAATATTAGCTCCTCTTTCTAGTGCTCCAAGTCGCATCGTTATATAATCCTCTTTTGTCAATCCAAGGTCCACTATAAGAACTAAAGCTTCTTCAGGATTGTAAGGTTTTACAGAAGCAGAAGATGAAGTATCATGTGCCAATTTCATTCTTTTTAAACTTTTGGGTGAAGAATTGATGGCTAACTTCACAACATCAGCTGCACTTCTGTTGCCTGATTTCACTAAGCTTGTTTCTGCAGCCAAACATAATTTTTCTGAATTAAGATCTGATAGAATTGCTCTTAAATGTCTTTGCTTACTGCGATGAGAAATTTCTTCAAATGATTTTCTGGGTCTGCCCCGCATCTTTTGTTCTGAATGTGTTCCTACCGATAATGGAAGCAGTGGTGGTTGTATCTCCGGGAGTTTTAGGTTTTCGTCAAGCCAGTTTATGTGCTTCTTGTTAAAATGCTCATACATATAATTACACTCACGCCACTTCGTAAACATCTTTGAAACAAACACTTTAACTTCCTGTTTTATTTGTTTTATTAAATCTTCAGAAAGCTCACTAACACCAATTTTGCCCAAAATATACTGTAATAGTTGTTCATTACACTTTGATGATGACAAATTATAAAATTGTTTGTTTTTCAGTACATTAAATAACTCCTTTCTCTTCATTTTCATCTTCTTTAAAGCACAGATCTCAGTACACCCAATGTAGTTACGGAATTCCCCTTTCTAATATATTTTCATGCACACAAGTATTTTGTGAGAAGACTGCACTGAATCAAAAATTTAGCTATTGCGGTTCTGTTAGTTACTATTTAGTTACGGAATTCCCCTTTTTATATTTTTTCGTAGCAGTTTAAGTATACATCAGTGGTGCACACAAGTATTTTGTGAGAAGACTGCACTGAATGAAAAATT
Organism: Melolontha melolontha; assembly: GCA_935421215.2. Classification (NCBI taxonomy): domain Eukaryota; kingdom Metazoa; phylum Arthropoda; class Insecta; order Coleoptera; family Scarabaeidae; genus Melolontha; species Melolontha melolontha. The sequence continues at coordinate 148,682,092 of OW285236.1, read as the reverse complement.
TAGCTATTGCGGTTATGTTAGTTACAATTTAGTTACGGAATTCCCCTTTTTATATTTTTTCGTAACAGTTTAAGTATACATCAGTGGTGCACCCAAGTATTTTGTGAGGAGACTGCACAGAATGAAAAATTTAGCGAATTAAAAAAAATGTCATTTGCATGTGGGATTTTCAGAATTAGGTGTACTACCTAAGGAAAATATGATCTATTTATTGAAATGTGAAACGGGGAGACCTCCACTTGACTTTTTTACACTTACTACTAGTTGTTTTTTTTAACTTATAAGGAAAAGTCGTGGAACTGTTTGGAACCTTTTTTATAGCTCTAGCTAAAGTAAATTTTTCAATATATTTCATAATAAAAACATTATACTATATCTACACTACATATAATTGTTATTTTAATAATAACTGCAAATTAAATTAGATACCTGATGCTTAAAAATCTATTTAAAAAACTTTAAACTGTAAATTTACAAAAAATTGTCGAGTGTAGCAACAATAAACGCTATAGATGCTGCTGACAGGTATAAGTGCGTGTAACAGATAATAATACTTTGAACGCACGTACAGACTAATGTGATGCGTTAAAAAAATAAATACTTATAGGTTGATTGCGTACTGGTATATAGAACATATTAAGTGCAATAGTGGTTACATTTAACAAAATAAAAAATTCCATTGTTGTCGTCGTAATTCGGTTATTTGTCCCTACGTGCAGCGTAGGGTTAGGTCCGGTCAATAACACACTTTGCTTAGATAAAAGAACATATCAGTAGAGTGCAGAAAATTCATATTCGAAATTTGGTATACGAGGGTCAAACAAGATACATTGAAACATTATTTAGCAGTTGGAGGATTAAGATCCTCTAAGCTAAACGAGACGTTCAAATGTGGTATTTTAAAGAATTCTATCTAAAATCGGGAAGACTTCAAAATTATATGCGTTCATTCATAATTCCCATGAAAAACTTACAATGGTAATTAGGAATAAGTTAGAATGTTTAATATTTTACGATTAATATACATGAGTTGTAAATGTAGATATTAATTAATACCTAAATAATGTTCAAACAATAAATGACTTGTTGAATAATTTTTCTTAAGTTTACGTATTGGCTGCTAGGTCTAGTTAGTTGGAACCCAAATAATACACTTGAGAAAAACATACAATACTAAAGAGTATAGAAAGGATTAATATAAGGATATATGCGGGAGTGGCAGCTCGCATGACATTATATTTTCACAAATCGAGTTTAGATCAATATGATTATATATAGTTTTCATTTAACTTCTGTGCAGAAGTGAAGGTAATTTAGATATAATTACATCTATTTGAGGAATCTTGGAATAGTTTTTTATCACTGCTTAAACTTCAATTTTCATATAAAACATTAGGTTTTATCTTACGATCACCAAATTTTTTAATAACGTCGATCCTCTCAAAACGTTATATTTGGTGTTTGTTGTAAATGTGCTTGAATACGGATCTGTTATTTGGTATCCGGTTTTACGATGTTCAGAATGTCGCTGTAGAGAGAATTCAGCGTCAATTTTATGTATTTCTAAATTTTAGAACATCTGGCACTGGCATCAGAACATAGTTCTGATCGAAGGAAGCTACACAGCGCAAGTTTTTTTATATAAATTAATGTGGTCGGCTTGACTGTTCGGGCTCGCTTTCCGGGGTTAACTTTCATGTCCCACGCTTTGCTTTTCGTCAACGTTCGACATTTGCACATCGCACGTCGATTTTGGCCTTCCTTTTGGTATCAATACCACCTTGGCTATCTTCCAATCTAATGGGAACTCTTGCTTTCTTAATACCTACTACTTGGATACAGGGCACTGCATCCAAGTAGTAGAAACACTTTTACTGCTTCCTTTATCGCCTCCGATGGAATGCCATCTGGTTCAGGGGCTTTTCCAGACTACATATTTCTTACAGCACTACAGATCTCTTCCATGGTGAAAGTCTTTACATTTTTCTCGCGATATTCTCATCATTTCTCTGCGGGAAAAGTTCTTTCACAATTTTCTCCTTTTTATCAATTGTTAGATCAAATGATATTTGATCGGTTATTCGACCAAATACAATTCTATACCCCTCGTCCTATACGTTGTTTTTCACCTCTTCGCATAACTCCTGCTATTTCTTTTTTCTTGCTAATGCAATTAGTCGCTTCAGTTTCTTCTTTCAGGCGTTCGCATTTTTTCCCTTCATTCTTCTTGTCTAGTTCTTGTCAGTTTCCTTTTATTTTTTATGCACTCCATCCTTTTCTCTACAATTTCTGGGCTTCACCAGTAGGGCATGAGAGTCCTTTTACCGTTCTTTCTAGAAATTTGGCTCTCAGTATACCCCCGCTTTAATATTTTGGTACATGATTTCACAGTGTCTGCTCCACCTTTTGATGTCACCATCCATTCTAGTAATATTGCGAATACCTTCTAGTCAGTCTCAACTTTAGCTTTTCCGTCTTACCATTCTTTAATGGTGAATTTCTATCCCGAAGCAAATAAATTTATGATCGCTCAACGATTCTTCTTCTAACACCTCCCAGTTTTCGACTTTCGCTGCGATCTTTTGTGTCGAGTAGGTCACATCTACAAAGGCCTCGCTGCTGCCTCTATCAAAGGTTGGTTTCTTTTCGGTGTTATGTACTACCATGGCCAATTCAGCAAGCCAGTCGACCATATACTCTCCTCTAGTATCACTTGTGGCTGAGCCCCACTGTGGGGATTTAAAATTGAGGTCTCCTGGGATTATGCTTTCTTCTTTAGAGTCCCTACTGTTAGTCATAATTCTATCCACATCTACTTTCAACTTTTCTCAGGTGATATTTGGGGAACTATAACTGCAATAAATGCTATAGTTTCCGAGGCGTACACAAACGTATCCCTCCTCTGCTCTAACCACATGCACCTCTGCTTTATTATTGATAAGCAACACTGCCACGTCCAATCTTTTTGTCGTTGATCCAATTACTTCTCCTCATCACTCGATCTTTATTAGGCTCACTAGTGAATACTATATCTATCTTGCTTTTCAGTGCAACTGCATATGCTACAGAATGACTATACATATTACGAGTTCAGCAGGTTTCCTTGCATTATCTTTAAACTTTTTTTAGCCATAATTCGTTACTGATGATTTCATAGTACTCATAATCCTGACGCAACCTTCTCTTTCTTTTCTTTTGAAGCCATTTCCTAAAATAACGGCACTTCATTTGATCCGCTTTATGATTTTTTTCTGGCATTTAACGCAGAGGGGGGTTTTTACAATCACTGCCTGATGACCCTCTTCTCCGAAATTTATACAGTTTTTTGCTTTATCCACTTCCTTACTGATGCTTGCCCTATGCCCAAAATCTAGACACCTCCTCGTGGGTATTCTCTCTTTAATGTCACAGTATAACCATCCAATTTTGATCTTTGCCTTTCTTAATATCATATGCTCTTTGGGCATCGTGACCGTTGCCACTTGATTTCCCGATTTCGCAAGTCAAAGTGTTTAGATAATTTCTTTATTAAATGTGACAATTGATAAATTATTGGAGTTTTTCTGCTCTTATATGAAATATTTACAAATATCAAATTAGTATGTATGTAATTGCAAAGTAAGTGGGGATGTAAACATTGCTGTCTACAAATTTTGCGACAGTCCAGCAAACTGTAGACTTGGGTTCAAGTCCCAACATAGACAATATTTTTCAAGTAAAAATTTCGTATGATTTGCTTTGTAATTTGTTAGCCAGGAGCACGAACTATATGGTTCTAATAATAAGAGAGGTGATCAAAATCGAACGCCCGCACAGTCTAAACAAAAGAGACGATGACCTCCGACTACCATGGAGGCGGAAGCCCGTATTGTGCGATAGGTGCATGTCGGGAGACAACTAGAGCAATGGCAAGCAAATTACAGCACTACAGATACAGACCATACACCTGCACCAAATACAGAACTCCTGTCCAATCACATGTAGTCACACGCGTCGCGCCAATCGCAGTACACAATCATCTGCCATATAATGGGATCACAATGGTAGTACGTAGTATTTAACCTCTGAAGAAAATAAAAAGAAGTTGAGCGTCAGGACACCAAGAGTCCTCCCCAGGACTGTCCTTCAAAGTTGTAAAATGTTCTTTTCCATAAATGTTTCCATATCTGATTTCTACAGTTTAGTTCTTTCATTATACTAGTCATTTTCTTTGTTCAAGCTTTACTCGGTCTCTTTTGTTTATTCCTCTCTAAGAAAAACAAATCTATCTGATCTACATAAATTATTTTGAAATCTTTAACTGCCTATGATAGGTATTAATTATTATAGAATTATTAATCATTTCAGTTAAGAGTAATTGTCTGCCTAAATCATATTACTTCAACAGCAGTTTATTCCCATTTTTGTTCATAGCTAATATTTAGCAAAGCAGTTAAGGTTCCGTCCTTGTACAGATCGTCCGCGTTTTTTTTACGTACGGAAAATAGTGTAGCAGCTATTCGTAGAAGAATCAGTCGCTATCCACTGCAAAAGCAAATAATCTTATCCCGTGAAATGAATATCGTACGCATAACAATCTTTCGTCCAATTGGGGAAGATTTAGGCATGAACACTTGCAGAAAGAGCAGACACTGGCCTTGAAAACCATAAGAATCGAAAGAGCAAAGAAGTTGTTAAGTCGTTACGACAAAAGCGTATCGCAAATTCTTATTCTCGAAAAAATTTAACCGACAGAACGACAGGATATATGCTCGAAGTTCAGTAGAAGTCCGGTAGCCCGTGATACCGGTTTAGCGGAGTCACTGTTCTGTATTAGTAATATTTTGGTGAGATGTCTCTTACGATGGTGAAAACATCAGCCCGGCTGAATCAAGGAACTGCGTTGGAAACTGGTAAAGCATCTGATAGACTCCTTATTTAGAGGCAACAAATGAGTATTTCAACAGAATTCGCCACCCGCTGACGAAACGAAAACGGTCGAAACCTTACTAGAAAACAACGCTTCTGAGTTTATTAAGGCCCTCAATTGGCCATCTAAGAGTCCTGATCTGAACGCTCACCACTATCAATTCTTATTATATTGATATTCTTGAAGGTATGGATTATAAAAAACTTCGTGGACATCTAGTATCTCTGAAACTAACAATTTTCTTAGCTGCAACCAAAATATCTCTAGAAACAATGCGTAAATCTATAGACAAATGGTGTATCGTTTGCAACTCATGTATTAGAACACCTCGAATAAATAATACACTGAAATTTTATTTTCTATGCTTATCAAATACATATATGTATCTTACTTTTATATGATGAGTTAATATTTTTTAAATGCTGTTAAAACAGCTACAGTATTTATGACTGGACTGTGTACATACATAGAATTAGATTTCTACCATTTTCTTGAATACGTCTCCTTAATCAACACTAAGTTATTTTCCATTGTGAAAGAAATAGTACGCGCTATATTTGACCAGTTGCAAATTATGGTTGTGTAATTAGTTGGCGGCTTTTTCTTTTCTTAATAGCGGACCTTAATCACTTATAATGCACTGCAAGGATAGGATGAATTCCCAAAAGCGTATTATAAAATTTCGTCTCATATAAAGCGTTTTTGGTAATTAAATATTAATTAGAGTATCATTAATTTTGAAGATAAATGATCGTTTAAAATATTAATTAAGCGGTGGAGGCAACTGCCTGAAGTGAGAAAAGTTTAGGAATACGTTGCCGTTGTAACTCATTACACGGAATATGCATTTTTCAAAAACTTCGTCTTTTATTCGATGTGCCAATTTTTAAATATTACTCATTTGCTTTTAATTTCATACCTAAAATATACTAAGACTTCCGTCTGTGACAAATTAAAAAAAGACTATCCTTCTAAAACCATACTTTCACATTTACAGAATAAGGAATAAAATTAGGATAGTTTCTTCTTTCATATGATATTTTATTAATATGATAATAACCAAGAAAATATATGTATATCACAAATTAATTAAAAAATACGTACTTATAATTCTAGGTCTCTCTAGCATAAAATATAGTAACATAAAAACGAAGTGCTTTACTTCCTTCCTACACGTTCTTCTTAGTGGACCTTATTTTTCCATTGTACTTTTCTTATTGACCGTTTTATCATTGATTACAGTTCAACTTTATTTTAAATGTTTATTTTATGTTTTCTGATTTTGCCTGATTTCTCATAGAAATTTTATTTCTACGGCATTGTTTTTACTTTCTCGTTTTTCTGATACTTTGAAGTTTTACTTACGTGTACCAGTGGTATCGGTATTACGTTTGTTTTGTTTAGCACTTCTCCTTTGCTCAAAAATATTCTTGGTGGTTGTTCTACTTTTCCGTTGATTTTTATTATTTTTTCAGTTTGTTCTTCCTACGTGTCACTCGCCACATGTCATGTCCTTTTATGGCAATAAAAAGGTATAGTAAGGTATCTTTTCATCTGTGGATTACATTTTGTTCACTTTTGTTTCCATTTCTATCCTTACCAGGTCATCACTCATTCTATGTTCATTATACTCTAGATCTTCCCCTGTGTCCGCTATAATTAGCATGTCCGCGACTAGTAATTGTAATAATTCTGTAGCTAAACAAATTTGAACGTCTTTATTTTTCCTTTACTGCATTGTTAAGGAGTTATGAATATATCGAAAACCTTAGAACACACCCTTGCTCTAAACCAATTCTTTGCTTGGATTCTGACTATGTTGATATTGTTTTCACATATATTGATGATGTCTCAGCAATATTTTTCTCACAATACTTGCTGACATTGAGTTGAATTGCTTGACAATTAAATTATAAATCTAATCGTTTCTGTATAATATAAAAAATGTAAGGCAGTTCGATGAATAACTGAATAAAGGGTATATAGGAATAATCTGGTAAATAGATAAATGCAGGATATTAATATATATATAATAAGCAAACTCGAAATCAGGGTCGCTACGGAGTGGAAATTTCTGAGAATTTTGTCTGAATCGCGGTGAATATTAAATCAAGAAAGAAAATCCAGATGAAATATGAAATATTGAACGTAGAGAGGAGATATGGAATAAATAAAACTATGCAAATAGCAAAGAGAGAATCAAAATTTAAAATTAGAATCAACGATTAATGCATAGAATTGAAAACTAACACTAACGTAGAAAGAAGTATGAAGGAATAATATAGTCGCAGTGGCATTTGAGAATAATGAAGATCAAGAAGAGGCAAAAGAATTAATCTAGGACTTATTAGAAAAAAATATGGCGAGTAGTAAAGTAGAAAATGACCAAGGAGAAGTCAGAAGATTAGAAGCTTTCAAATCTCAAAGGTGGGCGTAAATCCTGATTAAATTAAGAAAATATGATATAAAATACTAATTTATATGTAAACAATCAACTTGAAATGAACATAACGAAAGAAGAGGAAAATACCCCTAATTCACTTACAACAGCAGTCCTTAACATTGAAAAATTAATAATAAATTACTTATGGAGTGGAAGCTATAGAAGAACGTGAATTTAAAAAATATAGAAAGTGTTATAAAAAGTTAGTGTGTGATTTCCGGAAAATGACGAAATCAAAACACAATGTAAGAAGACTTGAAGGAATCTTTTCCTTACAAGTACCAAATTTTAGGACAAGAAATAACAAAGCACCATAGCTTATACACGAAAAACAACGACTATAGATAAATTGATGATATTTTAGTAATAAAAAGACAAGAGATGATGACTAAAGGTGATGATTAAAGATCACACAGACGAACACTCGTGGACTTCGACCATCGATTAATTTTAATAAAGATTTTCATGAATTTTGAAGAGAGAGAAATACAGAGGAAAAGGTAATTTAAAAAAATGCAAACATATAGAATATAGTTTACAAAATAGAGTAAACAAGGCAATGTTTTTTTGTTGGTGTACGTGTACTGTGGGATCTGTTACTGTACAATAACAACAAGCATATTTGCATTTGACAAAGTGGCATGAAGAGATTTGGTCCAATGACAGACATTTCTATTGATTATATTCAATAAGTAATTTGAATGGAATACAAAGTGGGTTAACCATATTTCTTTTTCTAACTTTATTTAATTAAAGTGGTAACTTTTGTTTTTTAGCGTCTAGATACATGACTATTGTCAGTAACATTATTGCTAGCGTTATTGCAGAACAGGAATCTTTCAATATTGAATATGTCGTATTTCGATACTGTTCCCCATAGTTGTCCATACTAGCTCAAAAACTGTGTTATATACTAAGAGCTTATTTTTAATTGAAAGCTTTGATTAACGTCCCAATAAATAGCCAGTAGCGTTTTTGAATATTATTCCTAACAGTTTTTGTTTGATTTATGAACTTTTTGTGTTAGACCTCTGTTAAAGTGTATGTCAAAATATCTTACTGGTTCAGCTATGAGCATTATTTTGGTCGTCAATGTAACCGCTAGTGAGTAACTACGACATTTTGTGAATACTATGTGATTTAATTTTTATTCATTCAACTGGATACGTTAAGATTGAGCCCATTTTCAATTTGATTTACTGCAACTTGAAGATTTGATGCTGCTTTCTTGAGTAACTAAAATTCCTGTATTGTCAGAAAATTGTTGCCGTAGTCACATCGTCATTTGTCGGTATGCCGGTTGTATATATTATATATTAGATAGATCCCAACACGCTACCTGGGGAACTCCTGATGTGGTGTAGAGAGAGTGGTGTATAGCTGTGTTGGTTGCTTTAACCCGAACTTTAAAATATCTTCCTGTAAGATATGACATTAGACATTAGCAGTGCCCTAGGTAGGTCTCTTTTAAGCATATGAAAGATTCTCTGAAGCCAAAACTTGTCAAAGATTTGGCTGACATCGATTGTGCGGCGCGCAATAACTTTGATTTTTAAAGGATTTGCTTACAGAGTCAACCATCCTGTGTATTTATTCAATCGTTGAATGCTATTTCCCAAAACCAAGTTAATGATCTCATATCATTCTATTAATTTTTCTACGATTGTCGACATTATGCCTCTAAAAATGGTCAGTAAAATTTGCAGAAAACAATCTATAAGCAAACTAACGAATACCTTATTCAATAAAACCTTCTACACAAATATCAGTGTGGCTTTATCACAGGTAACATGACGACGATTACAAATCCGAACGAAAACCCTTAAGGTTAATTATTGAAGGAGGAAAAATATAAGAATGAAATGCAATAGAATTAATGAACGGGTGGCAATTAGAAATCATAGGAATTGAGAACAGAGATTGTGTAACAAACAGAAATTATGTGATCAGAAAAATAGATCAATGAAATAAAGGAAAATTGGTCAAATAACTAAAAGTTTGGAAGAAAATATCATACTATACCGTAACAGAGGAAAATTAGCGTACCTTGTAAGAAATAGAATATAAAGGCTGTTCTCTTTCTGTAAGGTCAAGTAAAGTAGTACACAAGTTTTTCTAATTTCTCTAATCCTTTCGCGTTCGATGGTTTATTTCATTTTTAAATACGTCAGCGGCTTTTTCGGCCGGTATGAAACGTACACTCATCGTTTACGCATGGAATATACAGAAATAATTAAGTTTCAGGTCTGGGCTATACGACGAAATTATTTTAATATTTTGGGTATTTAAACAATCAATCGTTCAAGCAGCAGTGCGAACCCGACCGTTAGCATCATGAAAGAATCAATAATTTTGGAGGATACTTTGGTCAATTTTAGGCAAATAAACTATATACAGGAGGACAGTCTCATCTAAAGGAGACGATCTATTGACAAAGCGATTTAGTAGAGGTCTGCTCTTACACGGCCTTCCGTTTGATCTAGGGAGGAAATCAAACGGAAAGAAATTTCGCATTGCGTAATAGGTGGAAAGACTTTAAACAATGCGATGGCGCCTCTTTAACTTGCGAATTAGATTTTAAACTTTAACCAATCGTCGACAAGTTAGCCGTGTAGTCTTGAGTATACCAGGATCTAAGGTAGGTGGAATTTAGGAAGTAAGAAGGTTTAGCGTCTGGCGCATATTGGCAGATTTCGAAGACTGCGTCGAGCACTACCTTTTTATCGTAGAAAGCTATTTTGGCGCCCAACGTGGGACCATTTTAGTCAGTTTAGTTCTTTGACATTCGACGTGTGGAGCCATTTTCCTTCTAGCCATTTTTAGCTAATTTTTTTTTAGTAGCATAATTCTTTCGTAAATGTTCAATTGTATTTTGTCGGTCATTTCGAATCTTTTCGACCATTTTCGCAAATCAAATTTAGCTTGGTATTGACTTTAGGATTATTATTCAGGTAGTAATAACAATTTGTTATTGGAAATTGGGCACTTCCCCTATCAAATTAATTACCGTATTTTGTAAATTTATTTCCGTGTTCTGAAGTTCATTGCATTTTCTTGTTTCTTTTCTTATAACCATGGAATTCAAGGGAGAAATCAATCGTTTAGTTCAAGATGAGCTCGAATATGAACTCGCGATTCGCGGTGCTGTTAATGTAGACACGGTGGCTGAAATGCGCGAGATGTTAAGGCGCATGAATAAACTGACTAAGATGTTGAAGACAACTTCAGCATCTTTCATTATGCCTACGTATCCATTTAATTTCAATCAAGACTCCGATGCTATTGAGGCTAAGCCAGCTGAAATCAAAGCACTATTAAATGATTTCGCACAATCTCGTCAGTCGCCTGCTTATAAAAATATTTCTGTTAAGATTGGTTATGTACAGGGTAGAATTAATCGTAGAACTCCGGGTACAGAAACAGAAAAGCAGAAACGATTAGAATTTCTTGTCAAAGCAATGGAGATGTTGTCTCTTTTGTCATCCAAGGCTAAACCTTTCTTGCGTTCATCCACTGCTGCAAATGTAACAGTACTAGACTTGTCATTGATGACACAGTCTGCTGGATCTAGTAGTGACTCAGATTCAGATTCAGATCCGGTTCCAGTACCAATTAATGCCTTAATTCCTCCCAAACCAGTACCTGTTTCGGCTTCGGGAATAAAATTCTCTGGAAGTCCCAAAGAATTTCCTTGTAGTGCGTTTTTAGAACGCGTTAACGAATTAAAGACAGCTAGACACTCGTCTGATGAAATTTTGTTCCGGTCTGCTGTCGATCTTTTTAGCGGTAACGCCTTAATTTGGTACAGGGCCAATAAGCATAATTTTTCGACTTGGTCTGAATTGGTGGATGGTTTACGCACTGACTTTCAAACTCCTTCTTACGATGAAAATCTTTATGTAGAAATTACTCATAGAACCCAGGGTTCTGATGAGACCATGGGATTATACGTGTCTGTTATGAAAAATTTGTTTTCGCGTTTATCTATTAAAGTCTCAGAATCTAGTTAGGCTTAAGGTTATCTTGCGGAATATTCATTCTTTCTATCAGTCTCAACTTGGATTAACGGAAGTTAATTCTTTGGAGCAATTGTTAAAATGCTTTAGATAAATGGAAGCTCGTAGGTCCTGCATCGATTCATTTGTGCCGCCTCCGGATCGGAGAAGGGTTATGGAACCTGATTTGGCATATGTAGGCGTCCAGTGTGTCGAACGTTTCGACTATTGCCTCGCCAAAACCCGGTCCATCTTCAACTAATTTGAAATGTTGGAATTGTGGTCGTATGGGACACCGATTTTCTCAGTGTAGAGAGCCCCGCAGAAAACACTGTTTCCGTTGCGGTAAGCCTAATGTTACTGTGGAGACTTGCTCCAAATGTTCGGTAAAAGGCCGAGTGGCGCATTAAATGATCGCGTGATGCGTCGCGATGTTGAGACGATCCCTTTAGTCCAGCAAGGTAAATTAGATTTCATTTTATCACATTCTGAGGGCGACGAACGACCCTACCTTAATGTTAGTATTTTTGGTCATAAGGTACTTACCTTATTAGATTCTGGCGCATCCAGAACATGCATGGGTAGACCTGGTTATGAATTCTTAAGATCATTCGGAATTTCTCTTAAATCTAAGCCTTCTATGTGTACTGTTGCTAATGGTGAGCACTGTGAAACGCTTGGTGACTATCGTATTCCTATTAAGTTGCAGGACAAAGTTAAAGTTTTTGATGTTTTGGTGGTACCCAGTTTGCCACATTTTCTGATTCTCGGAACAGATTTCTGGAGAGATATGGGTGTTGTCCTTAATTTGAGAAATGGGGATTGGGTCTTTTCTAGCGCTGTTGCTAGTGTGGATAGTATTACGGCCCATTCTCAGATTAGCGTCGACCACTCTCGAGAGTTAGAAGTTTTAAGTGAGTCATGTTTTCCTGTAGGTTCTGAAGACACTCTCGGTTGTACCACTCTGGTAGAACATAAAATAGTCACAGATAGTCCTCCCATTAAGCAGCGATATTATCCTTTATCTCCTGCTTTGCAAAAAGTAGCTAACGCCGAGTTAGACAAAATGTTACAGCTAGGAATTGTTGAACCTTCCAATAGCCCATGGGCTTCTCCCATTTTACTAGTTCCTAAGAAAGACGGACACGACGCTTTTGCGTGGATTTCAGGAAACTGAATCAAGTTTCAGTGAAGGACTCGTATCCACTTCCTTACGTGTCACAAACACTCGATAAGCTGAGAAATGCTAAATATCTCACATCCCTAGATATCAGATCAGCCTATCACCAAATACCAGTTGCTGAATCCTCACGCGATTACACTGCCTTTACTGTTCCCGGTAGTGGTCTTTTTCGTTTTTGTCGGATGCCCTTTGGTTTGTCCTCAGCTCCTGCTACCTTCCAACGTTTCATAGATCGTGTTCTTGGTCCAGAACTTGAACCTTTTGTTTTTGTCTATCTTGACGACATTATCATTTTAACACCAACTTTCGAGCAGCATGTTAGTACACTCCGAGAAGTGTTAAGTCGATTGAAAAATGCTGGTTTGACGTTAAATAAGGATAAATGTCAATTTTGTCGTGAAAAGCTTAAATATCTAGGTTATGTTGTTAATAAACAGGGCTTGCTAGTGGATCCTGACAAAATTAAAGCCATTTTAGAAATCCCGAATCCGCGAAATGTATCTGAAGTGCGTCGTTTAGTCGGCATGGCTTCCTTGTATAGACGTTTCGTCCCTGACTTTTCTACTATTATGGCCCGTCTTACAAACTTACTTAAGAAGAATGTCCGTTTTTGTTGGACAGTTCAATGCCAACAGGCATGAGAAAGTATTAGAGAACGCTTAATTTCCGCTCCAATTTTGTGTTGCCCTGATTTCACTCAGGAATTTACTATTCAAACTGATGCGTCCAGTTTTGGACTTGGAGCTGTTCTCTCACAAACCGTCGACGGTGAAGAACGAGTTGTTTGTTATCTAAGTAAGTCATTGACGCCACAAGAACGCAAATTCAGTGCCACTGAATTGGAATGCCTCAGTGTGCTGTGGTCCATTGAAAAACTGCGTCCATATATCGAAGGAACTCATTTTACGGTTGTGACTGACCATTATTCCTTGATTTGGCTTAATAAATTGAATTCTCCTAGTGTTAGACTATCCAAATGGTCCGTTCGCTCACAGCAATATGATTTTACCATTGTACATCGAAAAGGTAAAGATCATGTAGTTCCTGAAGCCTTATCTCGTTCCGTCCCTGTAATTGTCATGGTTGCTAAGTCTATTAATACTACAGATCACTGGTATCTGAAAATGTATAATTTAGTTCGTAAATTTCCTTCTAAGTACCCGGCATATCAAATTATCGACAATCAACTCTGTAAATGTGTAAAACCCGGTAGAGGATATCTCGTAGATGATAATGATATTTGGCGCATTGTGGTGCCTAAAGATTTTCGCCGTGAGTTGATTAGACAATGTCACGATGAACCTACTAGTGGACATTTAGGAATTTTTAAGACGCTGTACCGTCTTAGTGCTAAGTATTATTGGCCGAAGATGGCCACAGATGTCATTAGGTATGTTAGGCATTGTACTGTGTGTTTGAGAGCGAAGCCTGATCAACGTAAGTCGTCTAGACTTATGGGTGGACACTCTTTAATTGATAAGCCGTGGGATGTGATCAGTATAGACTTAATAGGACCATTACCGCGAAATAAACATGGGTTTGCTTATATCTTAACAGTTTTAGATTGCTTCAGTAAATTCACCTTAACTTTTCCTTTACGTAAAGCTACAGCTCTTTCAGTTGTTAAACATCTTGAGAATGATGTTTTCCTTTTATTTAGTGTACCTACTCGAATAGTTTCTGATAATGGAGTGAAATTTCGATCCAAGGAATATCGTCAACTTTTGAATAAGTATAAGGTGCGACCTTCGTACACATCATTTTATACGCCACCGAGCGAATCCTGTTGAACGGTTTAATCGTAATCTGAAAACGTGTCTGATTTCTTGTGTGTCGAATGATCAACGTGATTGGGATACGATTTTGCCTAAAGTTACTTGTGCTATTCGTACAGCTAAGCACGAAGTGACAGGTCACACACCTTATTTTGTAAATTTCGGTCGAGAGATGCACATTACTGGTGAACGTTTTCCTAACCCCAAATATAACGACTCTGATGTAATAAACTGTTATCAAGATCCTGAAGAATTAATGCAGCGATCTAAACATTTTTCTAAATTCTATAAAGATATTAAGTCTCGTTTACAAAAATCATACGAACACTCTAAACAACGTTATGACTTACGACGACGTCAAGAAACATTTATGCCTGATCAAGCTGTTTGGAGAAAGAATTTCGTTTTGTCTGACGCTGCTCAGTATTTTTCTGCCAAATTAGCCGATAAGTTTGTAGGTCCCTTTTTGATACATCGTAAGGTTGTATCTCATAATTACGAACTTAAAAATAGTGCTGGAGATGTTCTGCCAGGAACTTGGAGTGCAGATCACCTTCGAATACAGCCTTGTGACCGACAGTAACTTGTATGTAGTACATATTCCGCTTGCGGGTAGGCTAACGAATATTCCCGACGGTTTTGAATCCGAATCGTAAGAGGCGAGAAAAAAAAACTCTTGTTTCACGACCCCCTTTAACATCTTGTGAATTAGTTTTCGTGGGTTCGACGAATTTTCGTTACGTCAATATTTTTGGGTTGCCCCGGTATGTATTTTTTCTCGTTCGAAAACCCCGAGGCTAAGTTACTTCCGAATAGTTAAGCGTGTCTGCCTATCTGGATAACAATTTTTGATACAAATATTGTGTTCTGGACAATATTTTGAATAATATTTTTGATATTAATAAAAATGCTTTTGTTTGAAATATTTGTTTAAAATATGGGTCGCGGTTAATGATTACTACAACTATTACACGTTGACAAAATACCATTCGCCGAAAAGAATTGTCAGGAAAAATCTCTTGACCCGTTAAAATTTTATTCTATATTTACGCTAATTTTATGCGATGATAACAACTAGTCAATGTTTTTTTGACAAGAGTACCTATAATTCATTTTTTTCTTTTTACAATGAATTAGATACAAACTAAATGTAATTTTTGCGAATATACACTAAATTACAAAAGAAGGAAGGTAATGAATACAAATAAGTAAAAAAATAGCTAAAGAAAGTCAATTGCTTTTTCTTTTTAGTTTAAGAACTTTCATCAACTAGTTCTTAACTTTTTTAATTTCTAAACATTTGTAATACGCATACCTTCCATCTTTTATCATTTGTAAAACATTCTAAATATATCATTACAATCCCCTACATAAATACAAAAAATATTAGATAGATGCTCGAATTACATTGAAGGAAGTTAGATTTTAAAAGGAAGCAATTGTTTAATTATACAATATGCCATTCTTCCTCCCTTGTTAATTCCATAGTCTAACGAAAATACAGTAATAATAATATGCTTTTGTGAAAATAAAGTAATCGATTTCACAAAATTTTATAAAATTTTTAATAAATGCATTAACACTTAATAATTAAAACCTATAACTTGAATGATATTCAGTACCGTTTTAGAAGTATTTGCAAATCTTGTACATATAAGACCGTATATCCTAAAATTGTTCGAAGTCGTCAATAGGTGTATATTTCCTATTTCAACCAATAAACAATTATTTAAATAATATCAAAACCAACCTATACTAAGAAATCGCTTCAAATGTCTACAGATTTTCTCAAATATTATAATAATTGATTATAAAAAATTGACTTCAAATGAATATAGATCCAAAAAGCAGCTTCTCTACTGTTCCCTGGGAGAAAACCGAAAGTTGCTCTATATCAATTACCGACTCATATTCTCCTATACCTTAAGTGGTCCCTTCAGTGTGGGAAACTTTTGTGTAATTTGTAAGCGAGAGGGATTTTTAATGCAGAAGTTTTCCTTCTAATCTAAAACAAAAGTTGTATTTGATGGTTTCTTTCTGGTACTTTACGACTACTAAGGTTAGGATAACTCTCGCAAACTTCATGATTGATTAAGATAATATACCGAGCTCGATGTAAAGTTTTCGGATGCGGGAATTTTTAATAAGCCCAGCAAATTTCTTTCTTTTTCCACAATGAAATAGATAACAATAAATTTTTTTACTGATTGAAGTTCTGAAGATTCTTTGAATTATACGTATAAATAATAATACCTATTTTAATAAATTTTCGATCATTATTTTAATAATATATGTATATTTAATATATATACCGGGTGTCCCAATAGTGCAGTGTCGGTCGATATCTCGATAACGTTTGAAGGTACAAAAAAACTTCTCAAACAAATGTTGCTTAATTCTTAAAGGGGAATAGCCTAAAAATACTTTCGTTTATACAGCTTGTCTCAGAATAGCAGTACTGAACCTAACATAATATTTTCAAACGAAATACCCTATATTTTATTCCATTTTTAGATTCTGCTATAAAATCGACATGCTTCTCATATAGAATTATGTATACCTAAAAGTAATAGTCTTTCAAATATTTAACATTTTCTCTAATAAATGTCAGGTGCAGGTACTGTTTTGTTAAGTCATGTCTACTTATGTTTGATCCCAGAAACGAAATTTTTGGTATGTGAGTAGTTTTACTTTTTCAAATTGCTAAAATTAATTTTTATTATACAGAGTGTTCAAGGAATGGGAAAGCAACATCACAAATTTCAGATGGAAAAACCTCCATTTTTTTAAATAGAATGCATAGTGCTTTTTATGTTATTTTACTTCTAAAGTAAAGCACTTTATTTTTACTTAAGGATATCATATACCTATCTGCAATAGATTTAGAGATTTTTTTCGTTTTTAAAATCACTTTACAAAAAGTTGTCCACTTCAAGGCAATAACTTCCTAACCATGGAAAACAAATAACACTATAAATTAAATACATGTACGTTTCCTCATGTTTTAAAAATGAATTTTTCACAACAAGAATTTATCTATATAGTTTACGCTTTCGAATCGAGCGATCAGAATAGTTTCCTTACAAGTCTCATTTACCCCAAAGGTTTCCGAACGCTGGGTGACATACTAATATTTACGCACTTGCTAGGCTAAAAGAATGTTTTGAAAGAGCAGGAAGCGTACATTACGTAAGGAAATTGGAAAGGCAAAAATGGGTGGTCACTGAAGAAAATGAACACATAGTATTGTGTATTGTAGTGGAAAATCCTCATAAATCAGCACGCATGTTACAGCGCCAAGTTGGAATATCGAGAACTTCGGCGATCAGAATTACTCGAAAACATAAATCTCACCATTATCATGTACAACCGGTACAAAAAATAGCCCAAGAAGATTTTATTAACAGACGCAACTTCTGTAACTGGGCATTAAATAAGAATTATCAGGAGCCGAATTTCTTTAATAACGTGTTATTTACAGACGAAATCGCATTTCATTAAAAAGTTTTTTTTAATCGCCACAATCTTCATTATTATAATAATGAAAATATTAGAATTATAATGCCTCTGGACAACCAGCATAGGTGGTCTCTTAATGTATGGGGTGGAATTCTTGGATGTTTTGTCATAGGTATACAAAACTACTCCAACCACAGTAAAAGATATGAAGTATAGAATAAGACGTTAATGAAAATATGCTTCAAAGGGTGCATCAAAATTTTATTCGCAGGTTTACTGTCTGTCAAGAACAAAATGATGGACGTATTGAACACTTAATCTAGTGTCATTTAGCAGTAGTTTCATGTAACCCTGGAAGTAGGCTGCAATCGTGATACAGTTCGCTGTCGACGGTTTATACGTCCATTGTTCAGTACTATTTTTGTTTAATTTTCTTGCTATTTCTTGATTTAAATAAAAATTAGTTGCTTTGTTTCTTGTTGTTTCATTAATTTTTCAGCAGCATATGTTATAATTTAATATATTATGTTTCACTGAATAAGATAAAATATGAAATATAAACAATTCAAATTAAAATCGCTGAGTGCCTTCATATTGATAAGTTCTTGTTGTGAAAAATTAATTTTTAAAACATGAGGAAACGCACACGTAATTGACTTATAGAGCAAATACTGCATTTAGCAATTTTACATTTTAGAATTTTGATGTACGTTATTTGTTATCCATAGGTTTGTTATCCATAGATTTACGAAGCCTTCGTAAATCTATCATTGACAAAGTGGTTACACAGAAACGCATGCGTCTGGTAGTTGAAGCAAAAGCTGAGAAATACGTACTGTGTGTCCATGCATATACAGATACAAATTTGTTTTTATACAGATTTGTATTATTTTGTATCAAAACTTGATGTGAATTATCGCATCGACATGCAATTTATTTTTTGCTATACTACGCCACCTGGCGACGAGTTAATGGACTCACAGTAATATGCGTATTTTTCTTCTTTATCCAGTAATAGCATCGCTATTCGAGAAGAACACTTTGCACCGGCGTGGTCGGTTTTGTCCGTCAGATGGCAAGAGGTAATCTGTTGTCTTCGGATAGGACAAAACTTACTACATGACCGCAAGTGTACTACAGTCTTTTGCAACTTCAAATAATTGTGAAGGGCTTCGTAAATCTATCATTGACAAAGTGGTTACACAGAAACGCATGCGTCTGGTAGTTGAAGCAAAAGCTGGTAAATACGTACTGTGTGTCCATGCATATACAGATACAAATTTGTTTTTATACAGATTTGTATTATTTTGTATAAATTTAGAACTAAAAAAAAAAAAAAAACAAAAAAAATTACAAACGAAAGGCAAGAATCATATTTACATTATATGAATGAATTAAACTTAAGATAATGATTAGAGTAAAGAAAGTTAAAATTTAAATTTAAAATTTAAAAATAAAAAAAGTCTCTCAACAGGTGTATAGGAACAACCTATTTTATCCGTGTTTTCGATAAGATTTCGTAATTTTGATCTACCATCAACGTCCAGATTATCAATGAGCATGAGATCAAGGCAGAAATATAATTTTTTTTAATTGGTCACATGTCTAATCAAATAACTGGCAGTAAATTTCCATCCAATTGTCAAGCTTACGTAGTTTATTTTATAATATGCGCCAATTAAATTAAACAATAGAGATGCTACTAGACTTACAATAAAGGAGGTTCTCCTGTTTTGGAATAAAGCAAAAATACCAACCAAAGAAATTAAACATTGTGTCGCAAAGCTGGAGAAACTGTATAATAAGTGGAGAAAACTTCAAAAAAACGCTACAAGAAGAAGATTTCAAGTCAACGATTGACGACTTATTTGACGTTGCTCATCAGGATGTACTTACCAGGATCGCTGAAGAAGATAGGCAGTTTTTGTTACGCCAAAGAGAAAAAGGACGTATATTGAGTAAAAAAAAATGTAGAGAGGCTAGCAATCTTAATTTCTTGTGGCGATGATGAACAGTTGATAGGGGTTCCAGTTCATGAAAATAGTACGGGGGTTACTCAGGCAAAAGCTGTATTATCAGCAGTTGAGCAGTGGGGGAGCAGCTGAAAAACTTCAGGCAATATGTTTTGATACCACAGCAGTAAATACTGGTTGCCATAAGGGAACCTGCATGGTGCTAGAGCAATCATTAGAGAAAAACTTTCTCTATTTAGCATATCGTCATCATATTTTGAAAGTTGTTTTAAAGGAAGTTTTCAATTGCAAAATGGGCACATATTCTTCACCTCAACCAGATATTTTTCGAAAGTTCCAGAATGGGTGGTCTAAGCTAGACAAAAAGAAATACAAAACAGTTACAGAAGATGAAAATTTTAGAAATAAAATAAGTAGTCCAGACCAAATTTCAAATTTTCGTTTCGAACAATTAAAAAACCGCCAGCCCAGGAATGATTATAAAGAATTCATCCAACTTTGTCTGATTTGTTTAAGACATCCTCCACCGGAAAAAATTATTTTCAGAGTACCTGGAGCTATTCATCACGCCAGATACAAGGCAAGGGCCATTTATTGTCTCAAAATATATCTTTTTAAGGATCAATTTTCGTTAACTGATTTAGAGAGAAAGGGTATTAAAGATATATGTTTTATTTATAATCAATATTTATATAAAAGCATGGTTTGCTGCCCATAAGCCCACCCTGGCCCCCAACCAAGACCTACAGTTAGTAAAATCGTTAGTTCTATACAGAATAATTGATAAAGAAATTGCCGAAAAGGCATTGTCTAAAATAGTTAACCATCTGTGGTATCTCAATTCGAAGCAAGTTGCTTTTTCATTTTTCGACGACACTTTAGAAAAAAATGTCAAAACAAGAAAGGTTAGAAAATTAAAGTCCGAAGTTGAAAACGATGACTTCTGATGACAGGGATATAAAGCAAAACTTAATTTTCAAGAAGTTGATAATTTATTGGACAAAGAAATTCATTATTTTGTTTCTTCTCGGGCTCTAAATTTTTTTAAGAGATTTTAAATTTATATAGATTTTTTAAGTACTGATCCCGATGTATGTTGTGAAAATCAACATTATTTAAAAGCTAAAAAATAGTGAACGGTCTAAGAGTAGTTAATGACACAGCTGAGAGAGGAGTAAAATTAATTCAAGACTTCCATCCATCCTTGACAAAAGACGAAGAACAACGACATTTTATATTACATGTTGTATCTGAATGTAGGTATCTTTTTCCGGACTCTTCAAAAGCTACCATATCTAAGCCATTACCATCTTAATTTGTAATTTTAAATAATTATAATGTTATGATATATAATTTACCAATATAAATAAAAAAATGTATTTGAACACTATTCAACAATATAAGTAATAAAATATAATTAATTTAGATGTAATCGATTATTGTAATGTTCTTAAACTTTTGCATGAAAATTCACATTTGATGATATCCACTACGACCTGATCTGATAAATGATAAATACCTACTGCTAAAAATAACAGTTTTATCAGAAATATTATTAAGATCAAAATTAATAAGAACAAAATTTCCTATCAAAATAATACTCGACTCAGGTTCCTAGAATAAATGGTTTCGATTGTAAGGACAAAGAACTCTTGACTTTTTGTGAAAAATCACTCTCTTTTCTAACTTTAACCTCAATGAGACACGCGTTAAAATTATTAGATTGACCTGAAACTTCGTCAATCACATTTTCTAGCGTATAGCACATTTTTTGGGGGTGCGCCGAAAGATAGTACAAAAAAAATTTACCATGTACCTTGTAACCACCCTAATATATATATATATATATATATATATATATATATATATATATATATAAATTGAAAAGAAATTATCGACCGTGATATATTATCAAAAATTAATACAAATTCGGGTAAGCGGTCAATTAAAGAACTCCTTTATTAAATTACCCTATATTAATTATATTAATCACTTTTATATTTTGTACGTCAATTTTATTATTTTTTAACTCTACATTTTTTACCCCAGAAGAAGCGACAAAGTCTGTCGCGAAATATAGGGTAATTTAATAAAGGAGTTCTTTAATTGACCGCTTACACGAATTTTTATTAATTTTTGATATATATATATATATATATATATATATATATATATATATATATTAAAATAATAAGCTTTTTTTTGTTTGGTTTAACGACCTTAATTGAAATTCAATTTATTTATCTAACGACGTTTCGACTTTTTTGTGTATAATTAAGTCTTTTTCAAGTATAAATTTAGAACTAGAAAAAAGAACAAAAAAAAAATTGCAAACGAAATGCAAGAATTATATTTACATTATGCTACCAAAACGCGACCAAATTAAACTAACGCAAGTAAAAAGGAGGTTGCGAGATGTTCTGCAAGGCTCTCTTGACCTAACCTACCTGAAGGTGGACGTCTCGTCGAAAATACCCTGCCGGCTAGCTCTATCGTAATCGGAGAGTGCAAGAGTTCCCAGGTCGCTTGATGATGTGGTGACGCCACCGTATTTAAACCTGCAAGGTTCCCCCCGTATATACGGAAACGGGTGGGACTCAGGTAGCACCAAATGCAAGAGAGACAGCCCCTTATTACTTGCTTCTGATATAAAAGTGACTTTGCTTTACTCAACACTTGTAGGAAAGGAATCAAACAAACACAAGATGTCAATAATAACAAGATTTAATATAAATTCAGAGCAGGTTCAACACGTGTTTTCTACAAAATTAATTATCAAGTCAAATAAATTTTAGAAAGAAGTTAAAACAAATTTAACAAAAAAAATTGCAAGAAAAGTTACAAAATAATGTATCAAAGTTTAAATATCTAGTCTAAGTAGATTTTATTGAAGTAATAAACAAAAGCAACAACAGTCGCTTGCGAAGTTACAAAGAGTTAGATAGCAGTACAACTAAATTAATGAGTAACACAAAATCCAATCTAAGTTCGCCAAGGCAAATAAAGGCTTAGTTTGAAAATGAATATAAATCCAAATTCTCCTAGTATTATTCCCCTAATCTCCCAAGTATCGCTCTAGGCGCAATACAGAGTTTACATAAATACAGGTTCACCTGTCAAGATAACAACACCCTGTATACACTGGTGATAAACCTGTCAATGATAAAGTTATATACGATTTAAGATCAAAACATAAGTTAAACAGAACTCAAATTAAGTATACGTAATAGTGGTTCTTTACAAATAGTTTACAGAGTATAATAAAAGAAATCTAGATCTACGACGTAACCCCAAGATATTTATAAATCTGTACGAAGGCCCGAGTGAAGGTTCTAAGCCTCGTACAATAATCTAATCTAACTACTGGCTGCTGGTGAAGCTAGTCAACCAGTTAAATAATGAAATTAAATGGAATTGCTTGAAGTCAATCGATTAAAGCCTATCGGTAAAAGTTTATAGTTAAAGCCTTGTTTACTATCTAAGTTTCTTTGAGCAAAATAAAGAGGATGCACAGAGAAGTGAATAGCTTCTCTAGTGCCTACTTAAGATTAAACAAACAATCAATTCATTAAAATTTTGAAAAAGATAGTGTCGGGTTAAGTAATAACCAACAACTAAAAATAATATAACAGCACCTACTTAGCTTGTCAACAACAATGATCAGATTCCAAAACTTATCTCGTGTAAGCCTTCTCAGAGGTATAACAAGAATGTCGAATCCTAAGATTCATTGGAGATCAGCCGCCATATTGCCAGAGATCACCATCATCACGCTAGAAGCCGCCATTTTGGGACGCCGTGTAAAATAGTTACAAAATTCCAGAATAAGGAAGCCCTGACTATACCAAAAACACCCTTGAGGGTGGATTGAGGATTTCTGCACGAATCTCCTCCCAAAAGATCGAAATTCTACGTAGCTTCGCTGCGAGGGAGAATTGCGTATGCAAAAAAAACAGACTTCCACGTGGTACGTGGTGTGGTCCTCGAAGAGATTCCGAAATAAACTTGCTTAATTCCCTTTATTTAAAAGGGGCGGTAGTACTAAAATATATCCTAAAGAAGAGGAAAGAAATGCATAAGTAAAAATTCAGAAGGAAAAGATATCTCTTACCGCAAAGACAAAGTTCACTCACTAAAAAAAACACGACTAAGACTGTCGAAGAACACGATCAAAGTGCGTCCCATCGAAATGAGAGGATATCGGTTGGGGAACCGATATACGTCATACACGATCGTCGGAAGATTCAGGGTAAGACGCCATCTATCGAGTAAAAGAAGTCAGGAAAAAGGGGTTGCCGATCTGCAGGGTTCGAAAACGTAATAAATGATTAGAAAAGAAAGAAGAAGGCTAAGTTGATAGATAATTAATAACAAAAATAAATCAAATTGAAATAAACGAAAAAGTTGAATTATGAAATGCCTAAGAAGTCTTTACATAAGCAGATAATGAAATAAATTCATTAAAAATTCCCGAAAGGTCACTAAGTCATTTTTCGAGAGTAACAATTATATGAATGAATTAAACTTAAGATAATTATTAGAGTAAAGAAAGTTAAAATTTAAATTTAAAATTTAAAAATTAAAAATTTTTTTTAAAGGATCCAAAACTCACCAATTTTTTTTGTGTTAAAACACATGCCCAGTGCAAATGCATGGTCGGAAACATGTCGACACCTTCACTACACTATATATATATATATATATATATATATATATATATATATATATATTAAAATAATATGCTTTTTTTTTGGTTTAGCGACCTTTATTGAATTTCAGTTTATTTAACTAACGACGTTTCGACTTTTTTGTATATAATTAAGTCTTTTTCAAGTGATTAGAACTAAAAAAAATTATAAAGAAAGGTAAGAATTATATTTACATTATATGAATGAATTCATTATTATACTACCAGCGGATAAAGGAAATGCAACGGTGGTAATGAATACAACCGACTACGACACCAAGATAAAAGCTCTCTTAGAAGATCCAGCATACCAACCAATCACTACAGATCCAACAACATACCAGAAGAAAACAACTAAAACTAAAATCAAGTAGAGTTCCATCGACAAGGAAATGCAAACACAACTCATTCCAAGGGAAAAGTCATCAAGATGTCCCAAATTCTACGGCTTACCAAAAATCCACAGGGATGGTGCACCATTAGTACACATAGTCAGGTCCATTGTGTCACTTCTTCAACAGCTGGCAAAATACTTAGCCCAACAACTACAACCACATGCCGAAGAAGCCTAGTCTTAGGTCAAGAACGCCAGCCACTTCATCGAGATATTGAAGACAGAGAAAGTGGAAACAGATTGGCTATTAGTAAACTTCGACGTAGTGTCACTGTTTACCAATATATCAGTTCCCGAAGTTCTAGGGGCCATCGAAAGGAAATACCAACCTCCACCATACATAATGAACCTGGTGAACCACTGCCCGGCAAACACCTTACAAAGAAGAAGGCGCACCGATGGGCTCTCCACTGTCACCAGTAATAGCGAACCTCTTCATGGAATACTTGGAGAAAACAGCACTAAGGACGGCCACCCATAAACATAAACTTTGGCTACGATATGTTGACGACACCTTCGTGATTTGGATGCATGAAGAAGATCACCTTAAGAGCTTCCTGGAACATTTGAATAGTATCCATCCAAAAATAAAATTCACAATGGAAATAGAATCAAACAACCAACTACCATTCTTCGACGCTTTGGTTAAGAAGAAAGAAAATGGAGAATTAAGTCATACAGTGTACCGCAAATCAACACATACAGATCGGTACCTCAACGCACATTCTCACCATCAGCCAACTCAGTTGCAAGCAGTAATGAAAAGCCTAGTAACAAGATCACAGAGATTAGCAGATTAAAATAACATCATTTAAGAAATGAATAAACTCCACAATACACTCCAGCAAAATGGCTTCAGCAAACGGGCCATCTACAAAGCATTAAAACCTAAAGGAGCCACACCACAAGATGAAAACGAGGAATCAATACCTACTTACCCTATGTCAAAGGTACCACCGACAGAATATTCAGAGTTCTACGAAGACACAACATTGAAACCACATTCAAGGCAGACAGAATCCAAAAATTCGGAATCCAAAAACAAGAATACCTTTAGAAAACCAGGGAGTTTATGAAATTACATGCTTTAATTGTGAGAAGACGTACATCGGCCAAACTAACAGAACGGTAAACGTAAAAAGAGACGAACACCAAAACACCGTAAGAAAAGACGAGAAAAGTTAATCCTTGGCTCAGCATGTATAGGAAACGTCCCACACGATAGACTTCAGCAATACCAAATTATTGGCGAACATAGAACATATGAAAACCAGAATTATCAGGGAAGCTATCGAAATTGAGAAACGTCCGGACAATTTGAATTTGTGAGATAATACACAGAGGCTACCAACAGCACGGACACCAATATTATTAAGCAAACTAGTTGTCAACAACAAACAAAAGCACCTACACCGCAACCCAGCCAGTACACTCCAGCTACAGGCCCAACGACAAAGAGCCGCGCACACACTCAACCAAGTGTAACCAACCAGAACGCTAAGCGAGTATATAACCACTATCCTAACCTCGACTACGTCAATTTACGACTAACCAGAATCAGAAGCAGATAGTTATCGCAGACATGAAGATGACAAATGTGATTTTGCCGAAACATCGTCCAGAAACCAGCACCGGTCTGTACGAAGACCAAACAGTGGAAAGGCGGAAGAAAATCCGGAATTACAACATATACAAGGTGTCCGATATCGTTATGTTCAAATTTTAGGAGTGTAAAGTAGACTTCATTTCAAGTAACAAAAACGCAAAACTTGTATATCCATTTTTATTTGTTTCAAAGTTACAGATCTATGAATGTGATTGTCAGATCATGAAAGACCTAAAGTCAATTCAAACTGATTTTATTTAAAAAAAAGTTATACGATTCAATAGCAGGTTATCCTAAAATAAATAAACACGTGTCGTAGTGCATACAGTAATTTCTTGGAGATCTACAAAAAAGAGTACTGAAAATTGATTTATGACAAAGAATGTTCTTACTTATTTCGTAACTGCTGTACAATGAATATCTTACAATAAACAAATGTTCAGATGACTGTTAACATTGCATTTTTTAATAATGGATTACATTACGTTTCAGTTCATACAACAGATTATTAGTGAGTGGACACATTTTCTTTATTCAAAATGCCTTACCGAATTTCTTCTAAAGAGTATGCGGACATGCATTTTGTGTATGCCTACTCTAACGGCAGTGCACGTCAAGCAGTTATTGAATACCGACATCGGTTTCCCGATAGGCGCATTCCTCATTACAGAACGTTTCTGGAAGTACACGGACAATTTCGAGAATGCGCACTGCGTGATTATAATTATCTTTTCGACCGAGGAGTAAATTTGCCAGAAGACTTAGATGAATAATCAGTTATTATTACAATGTAACAATCAGCTATTGTTACAAGGGATCCAACTCTGAGTGTACGTCGAATCTCTAGACAACTAGGAGTGCCACGAACGAAAGTTTGGCGAATTTTAAAATGTGAGGGCTTAAATCAATATCGCTATCGCAGGGGACACGGTTTGCTTGAGGCAGACCACTATTCTCGTCTAGTTTATTCTACCTGGATATTAAGACAGTCACGGCTTCATTTTTATTTCTGCAGAACAGTCCTCTGGACAGATGAATCTACGTTCACGAAAAGTGCTGTTACAAATCTGAGAAACCTGCACAGGTTATCATCAGAAAATCCCAAAGCTATACGCCCATCTAAATTTCAACATGAATTTTCTATTAACATTTGGGCGGCCCTAATCGATGACTTGTTGATTGGTCCTGTCGTTCTTCCTGGAAGGTTGAATGGGGACAATTACTTTCAATTTCTTATTGACGAACTGCCAGGTTTTTTAGAGGATGTCCCACTGAATGTTCGCCGAGACATGTGGTTTCACATGGGTATCACCACATTTCGAAATTGCTGTCCGAAATTGGGTTAACGTCAAGTATCCAAGAAGGATTGGTCGAGGTGGTCCTGTTGCATGGCCACCCAGATCACCCGATCTTAATCTCCTTGACTTTTATTTATTGGGGTACATGAAAAATTTAGTCTACGCGCAAGTTTCGAACACAAGAGAAGAGTTGATGGATCGTATTCACCTGGCTGCCGAGCAAATCCGACAAAACAAGTATGAAATTCGGATAAGTACTTCTTCTGTTGGCTTACGGGCACAAGCCTGCATTCAACAAGGAGGTGGACATTTCGAAAATATTATTAATTTAACTTCTTTAAATAAAATAAGTTTTTATTGACTTTAGGATTACATTTTTTTTTAAATTTGAACATAACGATACGGGACAACTTGTATATATATATATATATATATATATATATATATATATATATATATATATATATTTAGTGTTTATAAGAATTTTATTTTTCTTATTTATTTTATTGGCCGTGTCTTAATATTAAAAATAATAGACTTTTTATTGGTTTAGCGACCTTTTATTGAATTATGATGTTTTATTCTACGACGTTTCGACTTTTATTATTTTTCAGTCTTTTTCAAGTATCTAGAAACAAGAATTAATACAATGAGAACATGAGAATTGAGAATTGTGTTTGCTTTTGTGAGATTGAATTAACAATTAAAATTAGAAGTCATAATTCAATAAATAATTCAATAAAAGGTCGCTAAACCAATAAAAAGTCTATTATTTTTAATATATATATATATATATATATATATATATATATATATATAATAACTTCGTGACCTTGGTATGATATGGTAAACTTAATCAGTAGGCGATTAAAGGTCTGTATATTACTTCAAAATATATGTATTTAAAAAACTCTACATGTTTCGGCTGTATACGCCTTTTTCAAGAGAATACAAAATATGAATGACAGGATATAAATGTCAAGTACTTGACATTTATATCCTGTCATTCATATTTTGTATTCTCTTGAAAAAGGCGTATACAGCCGAAACATGTAGAGTTTTTTAAATACATATATTTTGAAGTAATATACAGACCTTTAATCGCCTACTGATTAAGTTTACTATATATATATATATATATATATATATATATATTGTAGTGGGTCACATATAGAGAATATAATCCCGGGAGCACCTTGACAGTGACCTTACCTAGATTATATTAAGGGCACTTATTACATAAAGACAAAAAATCAACCTTAGGTACGCCGTACGATAAAAGAACTACACAGATACAGCCCAAATAATATGTAACTTAGAAGGGACTTCCCCGCCCGGCATACTTCATTCAATACAATACTGTTAAAGTAATTCCCCAACGGGCCAACAGGGTAACCACCCGATCACCTTATATGATATATCATAATATTGTTGCGAGGAATTCCCCGTCGGGTATTCCCTGTACGAAAGTATAAATACGCTAGGATTTACTTTTTTCATTTATTATTCTACCAGCGACAAGGTTACGTCATTTAAATTTAAAAGTCGGCTATCTGAAAAAGTTATTTTAAATGGCGGGAGACTTTGTTCAACATAAAAAAAACAATGATACGTCGTCAGCGCGGAGTTATTTTTTAGTTGTGAAAGACGGGAATAATGCTAAATGTAAGCGATGCCCTGCAATTTTCAAGACTTTGGGTGGATCGACTAAGGGATTACATACATATTTGTCATCAAAACATATCATTAAGATTTTAGCTGACGTTAATCGTTTAACAGCTTCAACAAGTCAAGATTCTGAAAATCTGAACACAGCATCGCCGCCAGCTAAAGCAAAATAGAAAATTATTTTACTAAAAGTGCCGGCGATAACCTGGATGATGTTTAGGCAAGAATGACTGCATTAGATGGATTTCCATTCAGTGCATTCATAACTTCACACGATTTGAGAAAATTTCTCTTGGCGAAATACATGGATTTACGAAGATCAGCTGTTATAATTCGAAAGCGTGTTATGAATTACAGTGAAAAATCAGAAAGCAAGTAACTGCAGAATTAAAACATTTTAAAAGTGCAGGTGAAAGATTCAGTCTATCTTTCGAGGAGTGGACATCAACGTCCAATAAACGATACATGGCTGTCAACGTTTATTCTTATAAAAAAATTTGGAGCTTAGGACTCGTTCCTATTGATGGAAGTATGACGGCTGAAAATTCTCTTCCTATATTGAAAGAGCGTCTAAGTAAATTTGGTATTTCCCTGGAAACTGATATCGTGGCTACTGTAACCGATGGACTGAACGTTATGATAAAGGTGGGACAGCTTGTTCGCACTGAACAACAACTGTGTCTGGCACATGTTATCAATTTGGCCGTCTGTGATGTGCTTTATAAAATAAACAATTATTTTCAAGACAGGCAAGACAGCCCTACCTCAGACTCAAATGATACTATAAATAAACCAGCTGTGACTGCTGATTATATTAACGATAGCGATGATGATGACAATTTAGAAGACTTAGACTGTCCAGAATCAGGTTTAATCTTAATGTCACAAAATAAACTTACGCGAGAACACATACCAGAGTTAACGGAAGATGAAAACATTAATGAGTTGATAAAGAAAATCCGCAAAGTTGTAGTGTATTTCAAGAGATCACCATTGAAAATTGAAACAGTACTTCAAAAATATGTGAACATTGAACATGAAAAAGAGCTGTCATATCTTTTGGACTATAAAACCAGGTAGAATAGTCTTTTAACCATACTGAAATGATTTTCTCTTTTAAAACATGAATTCAAAAAGCTCTTATAGATCTCAATCATCCAATCCGTTTAGAAGATGCTGATTTTGACTTGGTAAATAAAATTGTAGATGTGCTGACCCCAATTAAACTAAGAGTAGAAGCAATCTGTCGACGAGATGCTAATTTATGCACAGCTGATGCCGCTTTGAAATTTCTTATAAAACAATTGTCTAGCAAAAACTCAACACTCGCCAATAACATGAAAACATACTTAGTGGAACGTATAAAGCAACGACGAAATGAAGATTTAACTGGTGTGTTGATTTATTTACAAAATCCACGAAAAGATGATGAAAATCAGATATTATCGAATTTGGAATGGCTTGACTTCTTTCCAGTTCCTACACAGGCCTTAGTGAGGGCGCAAATAAAAAGTATTGTTAAAAGACTAAATAGTCGAGATGGCACGGAAGAGGAAGAAAGGTCAGGATCACAAACAGATGATGAGCCAAGGCAACAAACCTCTTAACCCCAATTGACACTAAAGGAAAAGTTGCAGCTGGAAATTAATAAGGGCATGGAATCCCCAGATCCTGAAGTACAAAATCAATCGGCGTTGGTAAATAGTATTAGACGCGAAATGATCCTGTTCGAAAATGTAGGAGTTCGTGGATATCACTTAGAATTAGCATATAAATATCTAATAGCTTTAATATTTCTGCGATTGTATTTTCGAAATTCTAAATAGTTTTTTGTATTGTCTTTTTTGTTCCTTATTTTAGTATATTGTGTATTGTGTTGTGCAAGAATATTAATATATAATTTTTAAGAAATTACTTAAGTTTTGTTTTCATTTGAGCCCAATTAGAAACGACATAGTCTAATCTTGGAATTAATCCCGGGATCCCAGGATTACGCTTAATAAATTCCGTAATCTCGGAATTGAAAAACATGCTTGGGATGGTATTCTCTAGTCACATAGTCCAATCTAAAAAGAACATAAAAACTAGAAATTAATATCTTTAATGTTTATTAATTTATAAATAAAACCTATTTCAAAATAAAGTTTGACAGCTGTGATACAGTTCCCAGGGTGAATTTTTGAAATGTTTATTTTAACTCGTTAGGACTTCTAAATTTACTTTAAAATCCAATAAAAATTAATTATTCATATCTATTACATAAAATCAAAACATAAGAACTGTCCAACTTGAAATTTAGAAATTTAAATATATTAAAATAAGTACACAATAATTATGAATTGTACTAATATCTTTTTTGAATTTTATACTAAGTAAGTAATGTTAATTTTAAAACATATTGAAATAAAATAAATATTTACATGAATAGTCTTCAACTAGAAATTAATACGGGAAATTATCAATAAAATAAGTAGAATACCCTGCCATGCTACGGAAGAAAACAAAGAGAGAACGGCATCTTTTCACCGCAATGCTATAGAAAGACGCCGCATTTTAGAACGTTCCGAAATTATTATTAAAAACACCGTTAAAAATCAAAATAATTACCTTCAACATTGATATTCCAAATAACCTAATTAATTTCCTGCACCTTTTGAAGCATTTTCCTGGAGCCGATATCCTGATAGAGGTTAGAAATATCAAAATATTCAACAACCGTTGACCCGCCTTATTGCCATCCCATGAATCAAAATAGAAACAAGTTATCCCGTCCGCAATCCTTGTAGAACTTTTCCATCCGTTTTTTCTACGTAATTACAGGTATTTCAATGCAGAGGTCATTAACCTTCATCTAAATATAACACCAATTAAAACAAAATTATTCGAATGTCTCCTAGTATAAATTACTTTATTAGACACTTAAAAGTTCACATAACTTATTTACCATATTTCTGGAATAAATATCCAAATCACTTATTTAAAAATTGAACATCTATGTTATATGCCTGTGTGAAGGTTATTGTACGTACACATATTAATATCTAATTCATGTTAATTATATCACAATAAACTAACGTTACCAATGTTACACACACACACCAAGTATCAACTACGAAATAATTTACCACCAATAAATATTCAAATTTATATATTTAGCTATATATATTTTTTTTTATAAAATCAATGAATTAATGTACACTCATAAAGTCAATAACAATATTATTAATGTTTTCTGAAGTGACTACCCCCTAAGTTAAATATTAAAGAGATTAACAAAGTTGATACATATTTAAGGGCAGCCTGAGATATAATTATATACTAGACTTATTTACTTTAAAATAAGAGATACATACTCATACTAAATATATTTATAATCAATTGCTATAACGACCCATCTACATAGAAGAGCTGGCCAAAGAAGTAAGTACAAACATAATAATTATATATCCTTCACCTTTATATTCATTAATTACATCATTATTAGTCAATTATATATATATATATATATATATATAAATATAATATTTTCGTGACCTTGGTATGATATGGTAAATTCAATCAGTCGGCGATTAAAGGTTTGGTTTACTTCAAAGTATATATATTTAAAACAACCCTACATGTTTCGGCAATGATGCCTTTATCAAGGATATAAAATATAAATGACAGAATACAAATGTCAAATAATTGAGTTGCTATGGTTTAAATTATTCAAAGATACATTCCAATTGATAATAATAAATTATGCCTTAGTATTCCAAAAACAGATAGCAAGGTGTGAACAAATGTGTAGTTCGCTTCTAGCAGCTTGTGTCTCTTTCTGGGTATGAACTTGTGTGTTTGTTGCTGCTGGCAGCTTACGTCTCTCTTTGGGTGTGTGGTTTTGTGTTTGTGTGAGAGCGTAAGTGTAGGGTTTTGTATGTTGGCGCGCTCGTGCGTGTGACCAGACCTTTAATCGCCGACTGATTGAATTTACAATATATATATATATATATATATATAAATATAGTATTTTCGTGACCTTGGTATGATAAGGTAAACTTAATTAGTCGGCGATTAAAGGTCTGGTTATTACTTCAAAGTGTATATATTTAAAATAATCCCACATATTTCGGCAATGATGCCTTTGTCAAGGATATAAAAAATATAAAATAAAAATATAAATTTATATTTTTTATATCCTTGACAAAGCCATCATTGCCGAAGCATGTAGGATTATTTTAAATATATACACTTTGAAGTAATAACCAGACCTTTAATCGCCGACTAATTAAGTTTACCTTATATATATATACATATATATATAGTAAATTCAATCAGTTGGCGATTTAAGGTCTGGCTTTACTTTAAAGTATATATATTTAAAACAACCCTACATGTTTCGGCAATGATGCCTTTATCAAGGATATAAAATATAAATAATATAATATATATATATAATATATATTTTATATCCTTGATAAAGGCATCATTGCCGAAACATGTAGAGTTGTTTTAAATATATATACTTTAAAGTAAAGCCAGACCTTAAATCGCCAACTGATTGAATTTACCATATCATACCAAGGTCACGAAAATATTATATTTATATATACCGTGTGTCCCAATTTCGATGCTCACCATTGGTATCTCGGTTATTAGAAGATATAGAACAACGGTTAAATGGGGAATGTTTTGCAGAATTCAATACTCGGGGCAAATCCCATTTCAAATTAGACCTAACTTTTTAATTTTTTAAAATATTTTGAAAAATCAAAAATTTGCCGATTTCGTTATTCCTCAATAACTCGATAACGCTTAGTCTGACCTCTTTTAAAGTTTTACATTGTTCAGACACTTTTTTAAAACAAATTATTTGATACAAACAGAAACCCCCGATTGTCATTTGTTTTTAAGTTATTACCACTATCTTTTGTTTTTCATATGGCGGCCATATTTGATTTTGGGTTTGTTAGGTAGTCCTCAAAATGTGCTTTTCAACGATGTTTAACATGCCTGAGAAATTTTTATTTATAAGGAAAATATTAATAAAAACGTAAATTAATCTTTAATATGAAATTAGTAGGCTGAAAAATTAAACACCAATGTCAAATGAAAGTGAAAAGATATTCTAAGTAATACTGTAAACAAACGAAACGATAAAAAAATTATAGAAATAAAAAGTAAAGATACATAAAAGTTAAAGTTCACATTCACTTAAAGAAATTGTTCAATATGACGATCATTCTGTTCAACACAATTTTGACACCTTGTTCGAGTGGAGTTACAAACTGTACGTAGCGTGGTTCCGTTTACTGATCGTAGCACATCTAGTACTCTTTGTTCTAAAATTTCCCGAGTTTCTGGCGGTTCAAAATCAAATACTTCGTTTTTAGTGGTACCCCATAAATAATAGTCAAGCGGGGTAAGGTCGGGTGATCTCGCAGGCCATTGCACGGGTCCATTATTTGAAATCACTCTCTCATTAAAGTTTTCTCTCAAAAAATGTTGCACGTTACGAGTTTTATGGGGCGGGCAACCATCTTGCTGGAACCAGATGTTTTGCATGTTCTCGGGATTAATAATTTGCCTCAAAGCAGGCATTATCTCGTTTGTTAGTAGCTCCAAATATCTGTTACCAGTTAAATTGTAATCAAAGATGAAAGGATCTATTAACTGATTATCTAAAACGAAAAAAAGAGTTTAAAAAACAAAGAAAAAGTAAACAAAATGTCATACCAATTAAACCGCACCAGACATTAAAACCAAATCGAACTTGAAATCTTCTTTGATTTACCAAATGTGGATTTTCAGTAGACCAATGATGATAGTTATTCCTATTGAACACTCCACAATTGGTAAATCGTGTTTCATCTGTCCATAGTATTTTCCTAGGAAAACTAGCGTCATATTCACATTTTTTAAGGTACCACCTGCTACACTGTAATCGTCGGTGAATGTCATTATCACTTAAACTTTGTACAATTGTTGGTAAGTAAGGGTGATACTTGTTTTTCGTCAAGGTTCTGTGAACAGTAGATTTTGAAATCCCTGTTTCTCGTGTCACACGACGAACTGATGTGCTGGGATTGTTCCTAACGTTCTGCAAAATACTATTTAGACGTGTATCAGCATCATTAACTTCATAGTTAGCTCGTTTTTGTTCGAAGCTTCCAAAGTTTTTTAATTTGCTAACTAGTCTTCTAAAAATTGTCCTGTGTGGCTGTTGTCTTTCTGGAAAACGCTCTGCAATACTCGTGCACGCATTTTCAGTGTTTCTATCGGCTTTGAAATACACTTCCAACATATCAACTTTTTCTTCGTTTGAATATGTATGTGCCATTATCAATACTTACAAACCTTAACACTTGACAATAATTACTTATCACTAACTACAAGTAGTTTTAATTAACTTATCTCTGCAGCACTAATTGTACTTTGACAGGTTATCGTTTTGTTTCATTGTCAGAATATATTTGTCATTGACGTTTGACGGAACATAATGTCTTTGCCAGTGATACACGCTCAGAGGTTAGAATTATCTGACATTTGATGTAAAACCAAATACAAATCTCCACACTACTTCTTATCCTGCGCGAACTTTAACATGTTAACGCGAACAGTATTTCTTAATTCTTAATTAACCTAATCACCAGGAAGTTCGTTGTCGCGAAAGGGTGTGTTCTGCATACTAGTACAAACTTAGTTTGTCGGATTGTAGTTTCGAACGCATTAAATAAGTCGACATTTACATGTAAGAATGTGATTTAATATTCATTAATTCTCACTTGCAGTAAATTCCAAATGTTAACTATATATACAGAAAGTATAGAAATGAAAAAGCAATGTCCGTCATCGAGGGAATACCGTACATTGAAAAGTTCCAACTAGAACGAAACGTCGTCTGTGCGTTTCCTCCCGTTGATAGTTATAGTTGATAGTTTCCCGTTAAAAATAGTAAAATTTAGAAAAAATATATGTAGTTTTCGTTATAGTAAGAATATTAAGAATGTATTTAAGATTTAACAATATTCGTATTTGCTTTTAACAAAGGCATTTAGCAAAATATATATGGAAGATGTAATGAAATACTGTACGCTGCCACACACATGACCTTAATCAATAAATTCTATATATTGAAATTATCACGTAAGCTTCTATAGTATTTAGCTTAATACTGAACAATAATACCAAAGGTTCCTAATTAATTCAAGAAGAAATTACCTACTTCAACAATGCGCAATATAGACCATGTAGTATTTATCACGAAAATAATTTACAAAACTTCTAGGCTACAATTGAAGGATAAATAAAACAGAATCTGTGATAATTTCAAAAGAGCCGCCAAATACCAAATTAACGGAAAGTGTTTTATTCGTGTGAAAAGCGAACAACAAAAATACTAGTTAGTGTTAATCCAGAATTCAGCAATGTCATTAAAATTCCACTAGTCAGATCAATTCAGAACCATGGAACGATGAAGTCTTAACCACTACTTACTTACATTTTTATAATATTTTACGACGTAATTCGTAAAGAAAATTAATCACAAAGGCAGACCTCCTTGAAAAATATATAAGAAAGAGGCCTTTAAATGCCACAATATTCATTGTAATCCAAAAAGTGAATCACAAGCTAAGACTAAACCCATTGTTAAACCACGGGAAGTTCCAATTAGATATCGTTAATAAAAAGCAAATTTCCAGTTAGCAAATCGCGCTATATATCAACTAAGTACTCAAAGAGGTCGCTCTATTCACGAACACAGTAAATAACTTCCAATACAATAAATCCAGAACTGGCAAAAATTCTCATAATTAATTAGGACCCATTCTAATTAGAAATTCTACATTAAAAACGACGTTTATAAATTCATAAAATAAAATGACAAGACTTGCATAAATATGTACAGATGTAACACACACATATACTCGCCAGCATGTGTGGCTCGCTAATACGCAGACGCCAACGATTTGACAGAAAACTTAACCTGTTCAAATAGTAAACAAGCAACCGGGGAAGAATTTAAACAATTAAAAGTCATACGATGATCCCAAAGCACTCTGAGGTATTTATAAAATGAGATCTAATTAACCCTCTAATTTAATATAAATTTAATAGTGTCCAGCTACTAGAATTTATAACCATACAGACGTTGATGCAGGAAAAATATATGTGTAATACGGTAGTATATAACAAGAAACTAATATTAGTAAAGAACAATTGGGTATTTAAAATCATACGCACAGATACCAGGTATACCTAACGTTCTAGATCAAGTACGTAAATTAACAATTAACTAATAAGGCAGCAATTAGGTCGTTACAAGAAATATATAATTCTAGATATTGCAAAGCAAGAAAACCGTTATTAAATGGTTATAAAATAAGGGTGTAAAATATTCCTGTTAATAGTAACAACTGTGGAAGTAGGGAAAAAAGATAGCGAACCTTTCAGGAGATACCTAGTCGTTCAAAAATAAATGACCAGCACAATTAAAAAGTTAAGATAAGGTAAAATTAAGAATTTAACACAATTGGTTTGCAATAGTTATAGAAGAAATTGAAAATATACAGAGGTCGAAATCGACGTATAACAAGGTTTTGCTAGTACTATCGCCTGTATATTATAAAAATGTAATTTGCAATTATATACACTTTATACATTATTACACTATATTCTAATAGGAATTACAAGCTTTCGTAAGTAATAAGTAATATGAATAAATAAAAAAAATCTTCTCACTATGCATTTTTGTTTTTACGACCCACGCTTTCTAAGTAAGGTAAATTTGAAATTTATCGTCTCTGTACTATTTAGAAACAGATCGCGCATGCTAAAGTTAATGGCGAAGACAATTTTGCTATAAAAATCCACGGGAAAATTTTGATGTTTGCGGAATTTAACTTCAGCTCAAAAAGAAAACCATGTAAGATGGCATTGATATACACTGTATCCCTTTGGCAATGAATCGCCTCATCTAGTAAACAACATTATAAAAATTATTAAGTTTTGGTATACCGCTATGATCCTGTAAAAAATCTGACAGTTAGGAACAAAAGTTTTTAGAGAAAAACCGAAACAAAAAGATGGTCTCCATATTTTTTATATTAATGAACAGAGAATGATGCGTTACAGTTCTCGAATTCAACCAAGCGTCTGCGAAAATTACCCAAGATCATCTTGTATGATGATAACGCTCGGGCTCTCTGTACTTCTCGAACGATTGAGTATTTAAAAGCCCAAACCATTAAAGTAATTCATTTTTCGTTGTATTGTTTAGATCTGGCCCCTAATAATTTCTTTTTGTTTCCACGTGTAAAGGCAACATTACAGGTTTTACATTTTACATCGACTGAAGAAGCGGTCTACATATTTAAAAATTTAATTAATAACAGTAAGATTAAGGAAATTGTTTTGAAGAAATGTTTTATTAAATTGTGTTTCACTTTACTAGTACCAACAGACCTCGTAAAATTCCATACATTTCAATAAATTGATATTGCAGCGGACTACAGAAATAAAAGGAAATATATAATCATTAGAACAATTAATAACACAGCCGACAAGATTTTTATAACTGACTTAAGAATCTAAAATTTTAGTATTTTGCATTGTTTTAAATATAAAAACTGCATTCTAACATGGGGTATCACGTCAAATTTTCAAAATAATATTTTTATCTATTTTCAATCAGATTAACATAAAATGTAAAATTAAAAAATATTGTAACATTCGCAGCTATTCCGTGAAGGGCAGCGACATCTACGAAGGATACGACGTCACGCATTCCAGAGAGAAGTAGATAATTCTAATAAATTAGTCATCAAGGAATACCTATACTAATATAGAATCGATATGTGCAGATATGAAGGTTGCAGCCCGCATAGTGATTCATTTATTGTTTAGTTGTTGACGCTGTCTAGCAAGAGACAAACGAAATATCTCTGAACTGTCCCTTAGTTAAGAAGGTTTGAAGCAGTGTTCCACAAGTAGTGTTGTGTGTGATTTTCAAGAATGGAAAACCGTGCAAGAGGCTGTGAAAATTCTGCAGACAGTTTTTGTTATGTTTGTGGATTATATATTACAAAATCGCAAAAGAAGCGTTTAAGTGAATTAATTTAAAGGTGTTATGAATAAAATTTTGGCTTCAAAATTAAAAATCAAGACGAAACCTGGGTACCATATATATTCTGTATTTCGCGTTATGTCAAATTGACTCAGTGGAACAGAAACTAGAATTCTTCTGAAGTCCAGTCGGAAAGGCGGCAGGCGGAATAGCAGCAGGAAAGGATTTGGCGTGAACTAACAAATCACGACGCGGACTGTTACTTCTGTCTTGTAAAAATTGAAATTTCAAAAAGAAATAAACTCAAGTAATGTGTCCAAACACTCCATTTGTAATTCCATTTGTTCAAACCGTTAAAAAGAACTGATTTGAGCTTCCAACTCCAATGCATTCAAATTATTTTGCAAATTCCATGGACGAGGAAAATATAAACAATGTTTTGAATGTGTAATTTTTAAAGAGATCTGACGTATGTCCCTTCTAACAAACCATATCTCATTACTCAATCAGATCTCAATAACTTGATACGGGATTTGGGTTTATCAAAGAAAAATCACAAATTTTGGGATCTCGATTAAAAGAATGGAATCTTTTACATTCCACTACAAGAATATGTGCATTAAAGAAGTTCTTTTTACAAAGTTGAAAGAAATTTCTGTTACTGAACTGATGGACTTTTGTATGAAATGAATATTGAATATGGCCCTGCAAAATGGCGATTGTTTATCGACTCGTCGAAAACAAATCTCAAAGTCGTTTTTCTTTATAATGGTAAGTCGAAACCATCAATTCCATGGGCTCATTCTGGAAACACAAAAGAAACGTATGTCAGTATGTCAAGTAAATTAAATCTCATTCAATATTCAAATCATCTTTGGCAAATCTGTGGTGACTTAAAGTTATTTCCTTATTTATTGGACTGCAAGGAGGGTTTGCCAAATATTGTTATTTTTGTGTCTGTGGAATAGCCGAGCAGTTCAGCAACATTACCAAATAAAATAATAGCAGCCACGGACCAACATTGCTCCTGGAAAATTCAATATAAAATTTGAGCCATTAGTTGATTCTAATTTGATTATTCTATACATTAAATTAGGTTATGTCAAGATTTTTGTACTTATCTATTTGTTTTGTATCTTCTGCTTAAGAAAATTTGTAAATACAATTATTATTTATCTACTGGCGAAGTATGATTATAATTCTAAAACTAGACTTGG
The DNA here is from genome assembly GCA_935421215.2 of Melolontha melolontha. Lineage (NCBI taxonomy): Eukaryota > Metazoa > Arthropoda > Insecta > Coleoptera > Scarabaeidae > Melolontha > Melolontha melolontha. The sequence goes on along the minus strand of OW285236.1, from coordinate 148,641,440 downwards.
TGGAAAGATTTGGTTTTTAGTTATGCCTTCTGTTAAAGACTGTAAGAACTTTACACACAGTTTTACAACAGTTATTAAAAAAAAAATTAAATTGTCGGCTAGTGTAATTAATCATACTATATTCATATTTTCTGCACTAAGTGCTATTTAATTTTATTTCGAAATTCAATTACAATCTATAACTTTAGATTTAGGTTTGAATGAGTATTATATTCTATTTGGATAGTTCAGCAAATGTGTTACCATGTAAACTGCAACATATGAGTTAATTAAAATTGTATAGCATACTCCCAGCGGCATTTCTGGGTTCATTATAAATGCAACGTATCTAATGTATATTTCGCCGGCATTTATTCCAAGTCTCTCTATTTGCATAGCTCTGATATTTGTACTGGTAAACGTTACTTGCTTTTAATGATGAACAGCGTTTGTAACTGTCACTTGAAGCTTGTTTAGCGTGCCCAACACATCTAAGTTGTGAAAGGTAGTTGATGAGGTAAAGAAACTTAAAATCTACAGAAAGGGTTGAAAATACATTACTGGGATCCAGTTAAATGTAAAACATTCCGCATAAATCCAGTTTAAATGAAGTGAATTTATAAATGCCGGGATTTTATGAAAGTAAGGAGTAAATCTGGTAGCCTCTAGACGAAAAAGGTCCTTAGCGAAAGAGAGACGCAACGAGAAAAATTGAGAAAAGTAAGAGAGAGGAGGAAGGGTGGAGTTTGGTCTCGGGTCCACAACGGCAATACGAAACACACAATGTTTACGGTTAATCCTGGGAGCTATTTATCAGAATTACACGGTAAATGCTCGGTTCTCCTGAGAAAGATGAATGAGCCAGTTACGGAAAAATGAAAATATGATTCCGAATCATTTCTCTCTGACACTATTTAAAATGTTCACCCGTACCGACCGTGATTAATTATGGTGTAGCTAATTCGCCGTAAATATTAAAGGTTTCCTACGTGTTAGCTATATATGCATATAGCATAAATACGAATACATGTATACAGGTGCTGATAAATGTGTATTACACATTCGCTTGATGGAGTGTTATTTAGGAAAGTGGAATTAAACAGTGAATTATCATTTATAGCAGGAGTTCCAAAATATTTGTATGCTAACCATAGCTCGCATTAATAAACTAGTATAAAAAACCCCTTACTTAAATTTTGTATATGTTATACCTAGGATGATTTACCTTTACTGCTAGATTACATTACATTAATGCTAATGTGATAATCAGTTATGCATGTTTTAGTATATTAAAGAACAATGTAGTTACAGGTGAATTGTGCATTTAAACCTTTAAATGGTAACCATTTACTTAGGCAACCCCCTCACAGACAAAGTAAATATCCTTGCATTATCTTTAAATAGCAATCCTCAGTAGCCACAAAATGAAAACAAACATTCCATCAAACTTAATAAATATTTACCAATAGCTCAAGGAGTTAAAATAAATAGTGTTATAACTATGAAACTATGAAATTTATAAAGTTTTTTTTTTGCAATAAACATTTATCAAAAATAAACATGTTATACATCGTTGAATTCAGAAAAAAAAATCCAATCCGAATATAGCCAAAAATATATATGTTGCCATTTAAAATAAAAAACTTGACTGTCGTTTGACATTCATGAAAACAATTGAAAACAAATAAAACACTGCTATCTTATAGTGTTTTTGATGCTATTAAATTTACTTTTTGTTTAAATAAAACCGGACAATAAATAACGGAATTATGAATGTTGGCGTTTTTTACGGGACAGCCTGTATATATATATTTATTTTTTTAATTCAAATTCAAATTTTATTCACTAGCACATTTACTTAAATCTAAATTTTAAGCAATATTTCTTCTATTTCTCAACTATGAATTTTTTTGTTTTACAGCCATATTTTTCTTTTTTTTGCATAGTCTTCTTTTGTGGCTTCTTGAATCCTAACTGCTTTTTAACCCTTAACCGGCGCGACCGGAAATTTTAACACTCAATGCGTTGCGGAGTCCCTGGGACTCCAATATAAAAATACCGTGTATTTATCGTAATTTTAATGTAAAATAGCTTTTCTTGTATAAATAATCAAAGACATAATAGGGGACAAAACTTTATATTTACTAGTAGTAAACAAGACAAAAAAGTATAAAACTAGAAACAATAACTTTTTTATTACAAATAAACGTAGTGTTTCTTTGATTTTTATTTTACAAAAGAAAAATAGTAAAAGATAATAACTTTTCGTATTGAAAACATGTATCGTAAGGTCTAAACTGCAAAAAAAGAGAATACATTTATTTCTAACTTAAAATTCCAAAAAAATGACAACGGCCTAAAACCGCATAGAGAAAAGCAATATTTAGGACTCTTCTAGGTTTTCACGAAGTAGTGGTTCATACAATTGTTTGGCCAATAATTTAAGAAAATCGAGTCTATCTACTTTATGTGCCTTGGCTCAAGATTGGTGGATGACATATGCATTTACTGAACACATATATATGATCCTGTAAAATATAGCCATAGGCCAGCGTCGCGCTCTTCTGCTACAGGAAACTTAGTGATTTTTTCATCCACAGCAACTCCAGATTTAGTATTATTATAGAAAGCATTAATTTCTGGCAAGCCGTTATCATCCTGTTTGGAGTGATGCATCGACGAAATAAGCACAAAAAATTAATTTTTCTTTGGTACTCTGGAAATTAATGTTTTGTTTCTTGTGAAACCATATATTGTTAATCCCACCTGCCTTAATTTAGAGGGTAGAAATTGTTGGGGTATTTCGCGTTTGTTTTTTTTTCAAAGTTCCAACGTAAGTAAGTTTATTTTTGAAAAGATAGTCTCTTAGCTCTATTGAAGAGTACCAATTATCACCAGTAATATTCATATTGCTTCCAAATATTGGCTTAGAAAGACGAATAACAGCTTGCGTTGGTACAGAAAATTCTTTTTCATCGTCGGTGACATCTTTTAAGGTATCAGTGCCTTTACCGCAATAAATATACGTATTGTATATATAATGGGTGCGAGCATCAACTAAGCATTGGACTTTCAAACCATATTTTACGGGTTTGCTTGGTAGATACATTTTAAATTTACACCTGCCTCTAAAACCGATCAGTATTTCATCAACTGTTGCATTGACTCCCAAACAGTAAGCTGCTTGTAAATTTTTGTTAAAATTATCAAGGATATATGAGATCGCAGCAGTAGGATCAGTATTTACTTTTAGCATTCTCTCTTCTTGTGTATCAAATCTAAGGCAAATCAATAAGACAGCGAACCTTTTTGCTGATATTACCAGCCGAAAAAGTTCTCAGCCTGTTCCATCTGTTGAAAAGATTGATTAAATGGCCGCATTATTAGACTTAAAAGCAGCAGTTAATAACAAAAGTCCCAGTAAACCATTAATTTCAACAACGTTTGTGTCTCTCTATTCTGTGCGATTTTGATTGTCTGCCTTTTTACGAAATTCGTGAATTTTTAAATTTGTATAATACACAATGATATCTAGTATAATACAAAAGTATTTTTAATAATATAAAATATTATTAAAAATGGGGTGTGAAGAACACAATACAAGTTATATATTTGTGAATGCATCTCCTCTCCAGAGACGCAGATACGTATTTCACCTTTCTACAGGATCGTCGGTACGCCCCTGCTGGAGAAGAGACACATTCAACCAAATACAACTACCTTGCTACCAACCAGAAATTATCAAGACAGAGCGTGAAAGAATATTCAGCGCTGTGCAGATAACAACTGTCGAACTAAGCAACGTGTTTCTCTAGACGGTAACATACCATATCTATAGAAAACTGTATTATCGTGTCTTCATTACTTGTCGGTTTTCTATAGATATGGTATGTTACCGTCTAGAGAAACACGTTGCTTAGTTCGACAGTTGTTATCTGGACAGCGCTGAATATTCTTTCACGCTCTGTCTTGATAATTTCTGGTTGGTAGCAAGGTAGTTGTATTTGGTTGAATGTGTCTCTTCTCCAGCAGGGGCGTACCGACGATCCTGTAGAAAGGTGAAATACGTATCTGCGTCTCTGGAGAGGAGATGCATTCACAAATATATAACTTGTATTGTGTTCTTCACACCCCATTTTTAATAATATTTTATATTATTAAAAATACTTTTGTATTATACAAATTGGTGTGGTTTTTACCCACTCATGTATGTTTCAAATTATTTTGTTATATCTAGTATATCTTGTGAGAAAATTTGCTGCCATGCTTTCAGCGCTTCAATTGTTGGTAAAGCATTTTATTTCCTAGTAACTTTAATATATTGTGGGCTGGCGTTCTTACATTTCGGGTTAGTTCAGTGGCAGCTCATTTGTATCTGTTTTTACCGTAGAAATATGTTTTTACTTGGATCGCTTATATCACTGTCCTCTTCAGTTTCAATCACCTGCATCTCATCTTGGTAATCAGATTTATTGCCAGACAACTCACTCGCTGTTTCGTGATCACTTGCAATAACATTTTCGATAGAAATGTTGCTCTCAGAATCGCCATCTTGGTCTGAAAACTCTGTCACTTTCTTCAAACCATCTTAGCAGACATTCCTCACAGTTGGGATCTGTCACTTTAACTGTTTTACAATTCCCGGACATTCTTGCTAAATTAAAAATATTACACTAACTGCGTCAGAGAGTCCCACTGACCTTAGAGTCGTTCTTATACCTACTTGACTTGATAATAGACTGATGTCGTTTGCACGCGCGATGGGTCGTCCCACCATACAAAGCTACTGAACAACTCGCGCTACCTGCACTAAAAATATGAAAATTATTAAATACTTCATACTTGCTAGAGTCCCAGGGCTCCGCAACGCCAGTTAAGGGTTAAAGTAGATTCGAAAAAGTTTTTATTCTCTTTATTCATCTACAAACAAAAAAAAATACAATGTTTGAACAAAAAATATATCATTTAATTAACGTAACATTGATAATATATATAATGAAACAGATATGCAAAATACATATCCGTCACTGTAACATGGACAAACACCTCGTATTTTTAGCATTTACTTCTGTTCAATACATATGTTTCAGCCATCTAGGCCTCATCGGTTGAACTAGTGAAGCAATGTGTATACAAATTAATACAGATCTGTTAAACAACGGATCTGTATCTGTATCTACATTAAGCTAAAATCGTCTCCAAGCTATAACCAGTTTCGTTCTATCAGGCGACACTAATTTAATCAGTGACATCTGACGGAAGAAAGCGACTAGGCCAGAAAAGGCGATCTTCCGCTCGAATAGCAATGCTATTACGAAAAGCGGAAAAATACGTATATTGGTGCTGTCCATTAACACGCGCCAGATGGCGGTAAATATACAAAAAAGGGATATTTATCAATACGTTTTTGCCGTATTACGCAGTTGTTATATAATGAAACAGATATGCAAAATACATATCCGTCACTGTAACATGGACAAACACCTCGTATTTTTAGCATTTACTTCTGTTCAATACATATGTTTCAGCCATCTAGGCCTCATCGGTTGAACTAGTGAAGCAATGTGTATACAAATTAATACAGATCTGTTAAACAACGGATCTGTATCTGTATCTACATTAAGCTAAAATCGTCTCCAAGCTATAACCAGTTTCGTTCTATCAGGCGACACTAATTTAATCAGTGACATCTGACGGAAGAAAGCGACTAGGCCAGAAAAGGCGATCTTCCGCTCGAATAGCAATGCTATTACGAAAAGCGGAAAAATACGTATATTGGTGCTGTCCATTAACACGCGCCAGATGGCGGTAAATATACAAAAAAGGGATATTTATCAATACGTTTTTGCCGTATTACGCAGTTGTTATATAATGAAACAGATATGCAAAATACATATCCGTCACTGTAACATGGACAAACACCTCGTATTTTTAGCATTTACTTCTGTTCAATACATATGTTTCAGCCATCTAGGCCTCATCGGTTGAACTAGTGAAGCAATGTGTATACAAATTAATACAGATCTGTTAAACAACGGATCTATATCTGTATCTACATTAAGCTAAAATCGTCTCCAATCTATAACCAGTTTCGTTCTATCAGGCGACACTAATTTAATCAGTGACATCTGACGGAAGAAAGCGACTAGGCCAGAAAAGGCGATCTTCCGCTCGAATAGCAATGCTATTACGAAAAGCGGAAAAATACGTATATTGGTGCTGTCCATTAACACGCGCCAGATGGCGGTAAATATACAAAAAAGGGATATTTATCAATACGTTTTTGCCGTATTACGCAATTGTTATATAATGAAACAGATATGCAAAATACATATCCGTCACTGTAACATGGACAAACACCTCGTATTTTTAGCATTTACTTCTGTTCAATACATATGTTTCAGCCATCTAGGCCTAGAAGTAAATGCTAAAAATACGAGGTGTTTGTCCATGTTACAGTGACGGATATGTATTTTGCATATCTGTTTCATTATATAACAACTGCGTAATACGGCAAAAACGTATTGATAAATATCCCTTTTTTGTATATTTACCGCCATCTGGCGCGTGTTAATGGACAGCACCAATATACGTATTTTTCCGCTTTTCGTAATAGCATTGCTATTCGAGCGGAAGATCGCATTTTCTGGCCTAGTCGCTTTCTTCCGTCAGATGTCACTGATTAAATTAGTGTCGCCTGATAGAACGAAACTGGTTATAGCTTGGAGACGATTTTAGCTTAATGTAGATACAGATACAGATCCGTTGTTTAACAGATCTGTATTAATTTGTATACACATTGCTTCACTAGTTCAACCGATGAGCCCTAGATGGCTGAAACATATGTATTGAACAGAAGTAAATGCTAAAAATACGAGGTGTTTGTCCATGTTACAGTGACGGATATGTATTTTGCATATCTGTTTCATTATATAACAACTGCGTAATACGGCAAAAACGTATTGATAAATATCCCTTTATTGATAATATATTTCATAAAAAAACTTCAATTACTATGATCTTTTTGTATATTATTTTTATCTAATTCTTCGGAGTTTCGTTAAATCCTTTTACAAAGTTTTCTTTTTTCTGTTTCTGTCTTATTTTTATTTGGTAAGCTTTTTTGTTGAATGTTAAGAGTCATTCGAAATGATAGTATCTGAAAATGTTGGTTGAGAAAGCCTTACTGAATGGTCTAATTCGCTTGTTTACACTACGAATAGTTCCTAAAGTGATAACACACTTACTTACCTAATTGCAGTTTAGTTTTTTTCCCGAATGATTATTTCCCCGAATAGTTAATTAAGCCATTGTTAGTTATTATTATATATATTTATTATGTATAAAGATATTTGTAACAATTAAGAGTATGTATAACGTAATCATTATAATATTGCTTAGTATGCTTTTGTTGATCTCTCTATTATGCCGCAAAGTGAAATGTACATAGAGAAGTAAAAATAAATATAAATTTGTAAAACTATACCAAATATGTCGAACAAAAATAATATTCGGAAGTTTGTTAACAAAAGTAATAAAATCAGGTAGGTAATAAATTATAGCAATGCGTTCCTTTCAAAGCTAAGTGATTTAATATAACTTTGAAAAGATAGCTAGCTTATTGATGTTAATAACGTCAAGTGTGTAAATATAATATTACAAAAATGTTAAAACATGGACATCCACAACGCATATTTAAGCAATGGTTACTTCAATGAACAGACACGTTGCTACGGGTGATAGCAATAATAAATAAAGACCGAAAAACTGGCTTCGATAACCCTTCGATATGCGAGGGACTATCCAGGACTTACCTTTGTAGAAGGGTTGCCAATAAATCACAATACAAGCAGCCAGTACCCAAGGTAGGCAAGTGAAGACGGCGTGGAGTTCTTTTCGAAACGTTGTTAGGTAACTGACTAACTATTAACTAATAAAGGGTGCCACCGTGATTTCTTTCTTATGTAAGATTGTGTACCGTATTCATACGTCACACGGGAGACATGGGGAATAATTCGACCCATCAGGTGTAAACAAAAGGTATTAAGAAAAGGGAAGCTGCTGATACAGTTCAAAAATCACACAGTTAAATAAGAACGCAACTATATTTATTGAAGAACGCTTTCCCCTAAACAGTTATTCACAGGAAGAAAGCTCAGTACATATGAAATGAGCACTCCAATATATATAAATTTCAAAGCAATAATATCAGATAATCATTGCAGACATTTGAGTGAGGTCTTGTATATAAATTCCAATAATATTACCAAGTATCAATACAAGCCTGAGGGGCTGGTAATGAAGATAGAGATTTTGTCGCCCGTACATACAAAATCATACAAAAACAATAAACAAAATGTGAAATATAGATTAATTAGATGAAAACTAAAAAATGGTTATATTCGAGATTGATTGCAACTATTAAAATTGCCGAAATTAGTTTTTGATATTCGAAGAAAACAGCGATAATATACGACATCGACTAGAAAGTATTATAATTAAGAAATAATGATCGAGTGCAAAAAGTGAACTAAATATTATGATTGTCAAAGTGCGCTGAATAACAATTAATTTAGAAATTTATATATTAGGTTCTACAAAGTGGCTAAGATATGTTTATGACTATAGAACATTAAAATTATAATTATTAATCGACAAAGGCATGAAATGGTACGTTGCCGTTCAGCAACCAAAGCCAAAAAAAGAAATATATATTTATATGCGATGGCATCCGACGGTAGGTGTGCCTCTAAGATCAATTAGCAATAGTTTTAATTAAACGCGACTCAAGAGCACAGTAACTTTCACAACGTATTTTCCCCGGGAAGAGACCAACTCTAAGCCGTAACACACAGCAATGCTTTCGTTTAAAAGCCGAACACGTGGTCAGAACTCTGGCTGTGTAATTCCACTAGGAAACAACCAACAAACTTGGCTGCCAAATCAAGGCATCCACCTACCAAAGAAGGCGATTAGATTCGTAATTACCCCACACACTAGTCAAAAGTAATTAAAAGGCCTTGACTTCGGAACCACGTTCACCTCTTCGAAAACTCAAAGCGAAAGTGTTCTAATGCAAGTGATCACTTTCTCTTCCACCCCTCGTATCAAACTTTGATGTGCACATCAACTATGGTGCACATTATACACGTCTTACATCGGCCGAATATAAATCCAATACACGGTGAGAAAATTGGCAAACGAGGGATTATTTCGCAATAAATATTAATTAATTGTTAGTATACCATGCAAAAATAGCATATCGATGTTTAACTAACGTCAACTATAAAGTACAGTAACACAAAACTGTTAAAAACATATTTGCATATTACACATGGTTATAGATGATTCATACTTATTTCTCATGGTTACTTCTACATACAGCATTTGGTGTACTTCTCCACGTATACTGACGAGAACCATGGATGAGTCCGAAAGCACGTCTCAAGTACGCGTTGCAAAGGTTCATTTTAACATTTTTGTGTTACTGTAATAGTTTATACACCGAATTGTAGAAATTTCGTTGTTAATTGCAATTACTTTTAACCAAACAAGCTCCCAGATACTTATAAATGAGCTTCTTTTAGGAATAAGTAGTATATATATATATATACTATTTTATATTTCTGTTAAATATTTCAGAATTGGTAAATTTTAATTCGTCTGACCAGATTATCTTGTTTAAAAAATCTTCGTCATCTTCCAACCTTCCCACTAACCAGTTGCAGTACTCCAGTTGTCTTAAATTATCACCAGGTATTAAACTGTGGCTAGCATGAATCTTGTATGATTTAAACTTATTTCGATTTAAAGTTCTCCATACTAGAGTTTGGGGCAAATTTAATTCTGACGCCACTTCGCGTGTAGATGTTGATGGATTATTATTTATCTAAAAAATACAAGATTTAAATAAACTTTGCAAAAACACACCTATAATTTGCCATTTGTGAAATATCCCATTGATTTTCACTCAAATTCCTGTTAATATAAACATCTCGCGGCTTGGTAAACGATCCAATCTCGACCAAATTTCTATTAAGATCCAGAAGAATGGTACGATGTGGCTGTTGCCGTTCTGGATACAATTGTAAATATCTTGCACTCGCTATTGTTGTATTTCAATTCGATGAATAAAAAATACTTAATACATCTCGTTTCTCTTCGTTAATGTGCGACATTTTTCTTTTAGTAATGTACGATAATTGAAGTGCTTGATAGTTTGAAATCTCATAGCTACCTTTCTTAATCTTAAAATGTATTGTTCGTGAATTAAAGCATTATATCAACTTGTGTCAACATGACATACATGGTTAAAACCCGAAAAAAAACCTCAAGAACGTGTTTTTAGTTTTCCTCTGCAACCGCAAATAAACGTGCTAGAGGTAAAGAAAGAAAGTGAGCTTCTTTCGTTTATCAAAAAAAATTCAAATGTCATTTGACACAAGTATATTTTCTCTTCGGATTTATATCAAACACAAAATTTAGCAACTTTGCCAAATTTTAATCTACCCTCTATCTCCAATAATAAGCGAATCCCCATGCTGAGGGTCGAAAATTAATCAGTCTGTTTATATATATATATATATATATATATATATATATATATATATATATATATATATATATATATTGTAGTAGAATATTACATGCACAAGTGCAAAAGAATAAACGATACAAATGAGTAAGAAAAACATAAATTTATCCATACATAACAACAAACAATGTCGTGAAAATCATCAAATTCAATCTAATATTTACCAAACGCAACAAAAGTGGAATTTATATTTTTATTTCATTAAATCATTTTTTATTAGAAAAAGCAGGCAAAAGGACAAGAACGTAGAAAAATGTATATTTAGATATTAAGAATTAATTTTAAAACGTACTTTCTTAAAAATTAAAAATCAATTGAAAATCGGCAAAATGATTTGATTAATTTGATTTAATTATTTAAAGAGGCGAAAAATTTTATTCCTTGATATTTTATTTCTCATTGCGTTTGTTTTAGTCTATGACACGAAACACATATTAGTAACAGTAATAATAATATAATATAATTTAATACCCAATAGGCTAATCTCAATTACAAGTGCATTATATATACATAAACATGAAAATACAATTACAAGTAAGCTATGGACGTAAGTAACGCTGTGTATCTGGCGAACCGTCTTCTACACAAACACATCATCCAGCATTCGGTTGGGTACGTTGGAAAGAATATAGGTAGGAGTTCGTTTCCTGACGTTCGGCTTCGTAAAGGGAACCATGAATGTGACGCCATACCAGGAGTTCATACGAGGAACCAGAAACGACATTCGCTCCAGTACGAACAGCAGTCAATAATGTTTTTGATCATTTTAATTAAGATTTTCCTACAAATATTCTCTCTTCTAACGGGGGATGCACCTCATTCCGCGTGAATTCCAGTTTTGAATATGAGAAACTTCAAGAATTTACGCAAAGGAATAAAATCACAAATCACCGAATTAGTGAGACGTATTCGATTTTGCTTAAAACTTAAGCATGGTACAATGATTTAAGCGAAGTGATATCTTTAAAGTATTTTGACACACGCATAATAAATACCAGAGTTTTGTAGGTAAGATCCCTTATTTCAGTCTCATTGGTTAAGATATTTGCTTTTAATATAATACGAAGATTCATAAGCCATGGCAGATCGATTATAAGTCAGCACGCAGCATTTACCGATATTTAATTTAAGTTTAAAACGATCACACCATGCAACTAACATGTGCAGATTCTGCTGAAGTGCGTCTCCACATGTGCTTCCAAAAATTAATCTTTAAGAATCCGCTCTTATGAACGTTAAAACCTTTAATTAGACAATTGTCTCAATTGGATTTATATATCACAGTAGGTTTATAAGCCGCAATTCAAGCGAGTCATAATTGTAGAGTTCAATTAAAATCTACTTCACTAATTAATTTGTCGACACAGTGATCGAAATAACTAACCCAGAACGAACAGAAGAAAACTAAGGCCGAAAATACAACGTGTCCGCGTTTTTATATCATTTGAAGCGTACTTCGTATATTACCACATTATAATTTATAATCCAAAAAGTGAATTGGTAAACTAAAGAATTTAAAATATATTTTAAATTTCTTTCACTATGTGTCGAAACATGTAAGATTGTTTTAAATATTGTTACGCCTTTATTTCTCTTGTAAAATTTTCTTAATAGTTTTCATTATTTATTGACGAGACTTAATTTGCTTGCATATCATTTAATACGTATGAGTGCTGATATCGCTATCTGTGGTTAAATTGGTAATTATCATCCCTTTCTGCGAGCGTCTGCTGGTACGCGGAAGAGAGTGACTTGCTAACAGCCTTTTGTAGTGTAAGGTCGTTTAAAAAGTGACAAAAGGTACATCTTCGTAACGTAAGTTAACTCACGCTTCTTCGACTTATAGACTTTAAACGTTTAATTACGGATCAGGTCAAGAGTTAGTGAATATTTTAGAAATTTTGCCGCTTGCAACTCAAGAAGTTTGGAGAAAATTATCAACCGACTATAATTCACTTTACACGGAAGACACCACGCACACTACCACCTCTCCATCCAGGGTATATATATATATATATATATATATATATATATATATATATATCTATATATATATATATATATATATATATATTAAAAATAATAGACTTTTTATTGGTTTAGCGACCTTTTATTGAATTTTGATGTTTTATTCTACGACGTTTCGACTTTTATTATTATTCAGTCTTTTTCAAGTAACTAGAAACAAGAATTAATACAATGAAAACATGAGAACTGTGTTTGCTTTTGTGAGACTGAATTAACAATTAAATTAACAATTAAAATTAAAATTAGATTAAAGAGTGAATTACCAATTAAATTAACAATTAAAGTTAAAATTTAAAATTAGATTAATAATGAGTAAGGAAGAATTAAAGTGATTACATCTGTATAAATGAATTGAAGCAAGAATGAAAAACCGCAGAATATTTTTAGTTACATGCAAAACCAACAAACTAACGCCTACATTTCTAAAACTCAAATAAACACACATTTTGTTTAATGATAAAAAACTCACCAAGTTCGATGATAAAGTAAGTAACTTTACCCACACTATTTTGAATTATTTGATCACAGACACTGTAAAAAACATAAACATCCTACAGAAAGAAATAAACATACAATACACAGAACTCAAAAAACTAATTAATCTCAAAACATACAATAGTTTGATAGAATGGATAAAGTATAAACATATTAATTTCTTCAATAATATAAAATCTAAACAAAAACAGAAACTAGAAACCCTAAAACAAAAAACAAACCAAAACAAAAACACACCAAACTTCCTAAAAAATGACACATATAATAAAAATTGGATAACAAACCTAACTAATGACAATATACCAAACAACGTTATGAAAATATTAAGTCTAGGACCAAAATTCACAATACAATACCAAATTGACAATAAAAACCAAAGGAAATTACCTATAGACGTAATAATTGCAAACGTAGAATCTTCAATAGAAAACATCAAGCAAAATGACAAAAATCATATAAGGTCTAAAATCTGTAACAGCCTCTTAAATTACAAACAATCAAGCAAAACAGTTAATAATAACGAAGCAGAAAAAGCATTGAATAAACACATCAAAAAAACTAAAACCTTCCTAAAAAACAACAGTCATTTAATAGTACTACAATCAGACAAATCTACAAAATTAAAGAATGACCCCACAACAAAATATCAAAAAATAAACAACACACTAATTAAAAAATGGGAAAATAAACAGATCATTTCACCAAAAACAGCAAACAAATTAAAAATACATAATGCACAACCACCCAAAATATATGGCTTACCAAAATTACATAAAAATAACATCCCATTAAGACCAATCGTATCATGCATTCAAAGCCCGTTTTATGAACTGTCAAAATATTTAACAAAAACACTAACCAATGTCATAGGTCAAAACCAATATTATATTAAAAATACTTTTGAATTCAAAAAACATATCGATAAAATCAAAACAAACAACAACGAAAAACTTGTTTCCTTAGACGTAGAATCAATGTACACCAATATACCTTTAACACTGGCCAAAAAAGTAATCACAGAAAAATGGAACTCCATCAAAAATTTCACAGACTTACCACTAATAGATTTCCTTGAAGCAATAGAACTAACTTTAACTTCCACATATTTTCAATTCGACAACAAATTTTTCAAACAAATTGAAGGACTAGCAATGGGAGCACCTATATCCAGCGTAGTAGCCCAATTAGTATTAGAGCACATCGAAGAAAATGTTATAAAATCCCCGAAAATAAAACCAACCTTTTTCAAAAGATATGTCGATGATTGTATAATGATGCTACCAGAAAATGAAATAAACAATGTACAAAATAGTTTCAACAATTTCCATCCAAATTTAAACTTTACCATTGAAATAGAAAAAAACAACTCCATAAACTACTTAGACCTAACACTGATAAAAACAAACAACAACATACAAACAAAATGGTACACTAAACCAACCACATCCGGCAGATATGTAAACTTTTTTCAAACCAACCCCTAGCCCACAAAAAAATGTAGTAACAGCGTTAGTAGACAGAGCCTTAAATCTCACTAATCCAGTTTTCAGACCAACAGTACTAAATAAAGTAAAAACAATTTTAACAGAAAACAATTATCCACCACAATTCATACAAAAAATTATAAAACAAAGACTTAATAAAATTTATAACACAACAAAAGGCCACAACAAAAACAAAAAAACCAATGAATTAACATATATCCCCACACCCTATATAACTGGATTATCCGAAAAACTAGACAATATATTTAAACCATTTAATTTTAAAATAGCACACCAAAGCGGTAAAAACCTAAAATTCCTACACACCAAACTAAAAGACTCAACACCTACACTAAAACAATCACAGACAATATACAACATACCCTGCGAAGACTGTGACAAAGTATACATAGGCCAAACAAAACAGTTACTACAAGAAAGATTGAAAGGTCACAAATACGCAAAAAATCAAACTGCTTTAAAAAAACACCAATTGACACTAAAACATAATTTTCATTTTGATAACACTAAAGTAATAACACAGAAAAAGAATACAAAAGCTAGGGAGGTCTCAGAAATGATCCATATTTTCAAAAACAGCAGAACAATCAACGACAGAAACGAAATTGATGGACTTTCTAAACTCTATTACCCACTCATTAAACAATAGATTAAATCACCCCCCCCCCCCGCACACACAAAAACAAATTAAAAAAAATAAATTTTTTTATCAGTTTCCATTTGTAAATACTTTTTCTATATACCCCTAAACACGGTCCTGACCATATTGCTAATTCCAAAATAGAAAAGAAATTAACATCTCTAAACCAAGACACAAACACTTTTAACGGTTCCTTTAAAAAAAGGTCTCGGATGTCCCCGATAACACATGTTACACAGAATGCGTGCTTTTAAAACCCCCCAAAAAAAAAACGGTGAGTTTATTGTCATTCATTGTGTCCTTACTGTATATGTAGTTTAATTCAAATTTTCAATTCATGTGTACAGATGTAATCACTTTAATTTTCCCTTACTCATTATTAATCTAATTTTAAATTTTAACTTTAATTGTTAATTTAATTGGTAATTCAGTCTTTAATCTAATTTTAATTTTAATTGTTAATTTAATTGTTTAATTCAGCAAACACAGTTCTCATGTTTTCATTGTATTAATTCTTGTTTCTAGTTACTTTACTGTATTGTAGTTTAATTCAAATTTTCAATTCATTTATACAGATGTAATCACTTTAATTCTTCCTTACTCATTATTAATCTAATTTTAAATTTTAACTTTAATTGTTAATTTAATTGGTAATTCACTCTTTAATCTAATTTTAATTGTTAATTCAGTCTCACAAGAGCAAACACAGTTCTCATGTTTTCATTGTATTAATTCTTGTTTCTAGTTACTTGAAAAAGACTGAATAATAATAAAAGTCGAAACGTCGTGGAATAAAACATCAAAATTCAATAAAAGGTCGCTAAACCAATAAAAAGTCTATTATTTTTAATATTAAGACACGGCCAATAAAATAAATAAGAAAAATAAAATTCTTATAAACACTAAATATATATATATATATATATATATATATATATATATATATATTTAGTGTTTATAAGAATTTTATTTTTCTTATTTATTTTATTCTTATAATAATAATAATAATAATAATAATAAAATTCTTATAAACACTAAATATATATATATATATATATATATATATTTAGTGTTTATAAGAATTTTATTTTTCTTATTTATTTTATTGGCTACCTCAGTCGACGATGGTCACACTTTGTGCCATCTTAACGATTTCGCTGGTCTACGCCTTGCCTCGTTGGGGCGGGGGTCGGGCCGTCGAAGTACTGCTCGGAAAAGTAAAGAAGTTGCCGCGAAAGGGTTGGCGGCCCTACGCAACGGCTGGTTATCCGATCTCTCTAAATTACGCGACCGGTCACTAAACACACACACAAGCGCACGAACACAAAACCATACACTTACGCGGTCACACAAATACAAAATCACACACCCAGAGAGAGAGACGCAAGCTGCCAGCAGCAACCAACACACAGGTTCATACCCAGAAAGAGACACAAGCTTCTGGCAGCGAACAACACATATTTTCACACCTTGCTATCTATTTTTTGGAATACTAAGGCATGATTTATTATTATTATTGGATTGTATCTTTGAATAATTTAAACCATAGCAACTTAATTATTTGACATTTATATTCTGTCATTTATATTTTGTATTCCCTTGACAAAGGCGTACTGCCGAAACATGTAGGGTTGTTTTAAATATATATACTTTGAAGTAAACCAGACCTTTAATCGCCGACTTATTAAGTTTACCTTATCATACCAAGGTCACGAAGATATTATATACACATATATATATATATATATATATATATATATATATATATATATATATAAGTGTTTAGATAATTTCTTAGCCGTTTATTAAATATAACAGTTGATAAATTATTGGAGTTTTTCGGCTTTTATATGAAATATTTACAAATATCAAATTAGTATG
Source organism: Melolontha melolontha (assembly GCA_935421215.2). Taxonomy (NCBI): domain Eukaryota; kingdom Metazoa; phylum Arthropoda; class Insecta; order Coleoptera; family Scarabaeidae; genus Melolontha; species Melolontha melolontha. The sequence goes on along the minus strand of OW285236.1, from coordinate 148,624,318 downwards.
TATGTAATTGCAAAGTAAGTGGGGATGTAAACATTGCTGTCTACAAATTACAAAGCAAATCATACGAAATTTTTAATTTAAAAATATTGTCTATGTTGGGACTCGAACCCAAGTCTACAGTTTGCTGGACTGTCACTTTTACCACTTACATCCCCACTTACTTTGCAATTACATACATACTAACTTGATATTTGTAAATATTTCATATAAAAGCCGAAAAACTCCAATAATATCAATTGTTATATTTAATAAACGGCTAAGAAATAAGAATAATTAGCATTTTCAAACATTCAAATCTGACATCTGCTCTCAAAATACTGACATCTGCTTACAATAACTGACATCTACTTCCAAAATAGGCATCTGCTTTCAAATCTGACGTTTGCTTTCATAACTGACATCTGCTTTCAAAACAGACATCTGCTTTCAATAACTGACATTTGCTTTCACTAACTGACATCTGCTATCAAAACTGATATCAGCTTTCAAAACTGACTTCTGCTTTCAACTTGACATCTACGTTCAATAACTGACATCTGATTCATTAACACTGTTACTTTATATTGCATTTCTAAATTGCTTGAATCTAGGTCTATTGTGGCTAAGTGGTAAAAGCGACAGTCCGGCAAACTGTAGACTTGGGTTAGAGTCCCAACATAGACAATATTTTTCAATTAAAAATTTTGTATGATTTGCTTTGTAATTTGTAGACAGCAATGTTTACATCCTCACTTACTTTGCAATTACATACATACTAACTTGATATTTGTAAATATTTCATATAAATGCCGAAAAACTCCAATAATTTATCAATTGTTATATATATATATATATATATATATATATATATATATATATATATATATATATTTGTATTATTCATATCACACACACGAAACAAAATTTTACTAGAAAATTTCTTCTGAATATATTATAAAATATCGCTATGAATAATAACAATAACATCTAAATCGTTAATTGACGAAGGAGATACTTGTTGAAACTTCATTATAACGCTAAGAAATAAGTAACTAAGCTTCTAGTTTCAAAAATTCTTTTATTGTAAGTACACTACAATATTGTTTCGCTATACAATGGCTTCAGCAGGTGGAAGAAATACTGTATTTCATCCACCTGATGAAGCTATTGTATGGCGAAACAATATCGTAGTGTATCTACAATAATAGTATATTAAAAAACAAGTTTCATAAGGCACCATTTTGCCGCACGAGATCAGTTTAGAAAACGAGCCGCGATAGCGGCGAGTTTTCTAAAGAGCGAGTGCGGCAAAAGGCCTTATGAAACGAGTTTTTTATACTATTCTTCTTATTTTGCATTTTTTACATTAATAAATTGGAATTATTTAATTTGGAAGTTCAGAGTTTAATTTTTATATAAAGCATGCAGTTGGTCACATTGATACTTGACATTGTCAAATTTAAATCTTGCTATCTGCGAAGTATATTATATTACATATTATTTATTAATTTTCGTTAACATTAATTGATTTTTTATTTAAAACTATAAACATGAGTGGCTTAGAAACTAATATATCTTGTTGTCAATTCTATACAATATACGTTGTTTGTGTAGAGTACGAACATATATCATGTCTGTCAAATGTAGTTAAATTCTTAAAATCAAATGACAGCAATGATATTTATTTCTGTGTTCAAACTACGCCAACATTGAAAAATGAAAAAAAGCGTATCGAAATTAAGCTCATTTCAATACTGTTTTGGGTTTCATAATGATTTCATTTCGAACGCAAAATAGAAAAAATAATTTTTGAAACTAGAAATTTAATTACTTATTTCTTAGAGTTAATATCTAAATCTATATAAGATATCTTTGTTGTCAATAACAATACATGTTATAATCGAATCTAATATGTATGATTGTTACTTGTTAAAAGTGTAATAATTACTCAACGCAGGCACGCATTCCCCAGAGGAAGATGAAGGATATCTCATTGAAATGTGGAGCAGCTAAAAGTTTTTATTAATACTATTAATACACCGATTTTCTACAATATTAATTTACTCCTGCAGTGGTATGTATTTATCAAAACTATTAATGGAAACATATAATTTGAAGTCATTTGAAAATAGTAACTTAGCAATCAAGTTTAGAAGGGAAGTTGTTAATGAATATTAAAAATAAAGGAGGACCTTGATTTATTTCCCGAGGTACCTCTGATGATGGGAAAATTGATTATGAACCTAGCTTTGTAAGCTACATAATGTTTATTCTTGTTAATGAATGTTGCCGTCAATTCATAATACGAATTATAATAAAAAAATACTTCATAAGTTTCACAATTTTATTTGATTTATTTATAACCTGGTTCTGACAATATTGATGGTGTGGTATCCCATTGGCGATTTGATGAAGAGCACATCTTCAAAGGTTGTATCTTAGTCCAAACTTTAAGCTTAACACTATCCTTCTTTTTCAGATTGTTCTATTGAAGATGGCAACTTATTTGCTGAAATATGTACTTTGAATTTTTTAATTTATATTGTGGTTAGGGATTTTCCTTGTTTCTGTCTGTTTTAATAATATCGTAAATCGCATCATGAAACGTTATATAAGCATCGTTATTATCTTTATGTTTATGAACGGAAAACCAATCAGTATTGAGGAAAGGTTTATAGAGACTAGCATAGATAGATAGATAGAGAGGGTTGCTGTACATTAAAATGCATAAATTATACAATGGACTTGTCCAATAGTATAAACACGTCTAATTAAAAAAAGCAGTTACTGCTCAAAGACGATCAAACATTCCTCGATGGAATATATTCAATTAATCAATAGAAAATCCCGTAACTTTCGCTTAAACTCCCGGGCACTGGTGAGAGAGAAAGTTTTCAGGAAGTCGATTAAAAATATTTAGGCCAATTGAGACTGGGGACCTCTTGGTTACGCCTAATTTATTGTATGGCAACTTGAAATATTTCCCTGCCTGGTGTTATATAATGAAAGTCGGGATTACTCGTAAATAGTTTTTGATTCTTGAAAATGTACATTGACAGTACACTCCAGACAGAGGTAAAATATTGCAGGAAGTTGCGGAAGGAACACCAGCAATGCAGCGAACTACACGCTTTTGTGCGAGAAACACATCATAAGCATGCTATGAAGATCCCCACATAACAATTCTGTACGAAATCCTAGAATACACCTACCTCTAGTAAAATCTGCTCAAGTCGCCACGTTTCAAAATTCTAATTTTATAACATGTGGTGCTGATGCTGTTGATCAATTTTTCACGGCGATCCCTCCAACTCAAACATTCATCAATCCCAACACCGAGCAAATTTACTAACGATTCAGGACTAATAGCCGTATTATCCAAATTAATAGATAACTGTTCATGTGTGTAGGTTTTCTGTAAATTGTGTATTACAGAAAATCTACACACACCAACAGATATTCCAACGCATCTTCACATCATCACCCGGTACAGTTAAGCTCTGTAGTAAACATACTAATCCACAGACCTCAAACTCTGTCAGACGCAGAATATCGAAACGAAGAAATGAAAACAATAAAAAACATATTACAAGCTAACGGATATTCACAACATACAATTAACAGAGCGACACGTATTAATAACATCCAACAAAAAAAAAGGCAGGTATGTAATGATAAACTTACAACAGACCAGTGACACCAACATGGACCGAACACAAACAGATCGACCAATAGCCGCAAGCGACAGAACAACCGACGGACTAGTCACAAGGAGCCAGACACGCGTCCCTACTACTACGGAACCATATAATACGGGCGGCACAGGAAATCGACGATGCATTCGCACGCTATCGATTGCTCTGAGCACATCGGTAGTAATAGAATACATCAACCGGTATATTATATTATAATATAATATATTTTCCACAACACAGCGAAACCAGAAGAAATGACTGGCACCAACGACAACGGCCAACGTATAGCAATGGATATATTGCAGAATATTGACACCTACGATGAACTTCAAAAGACAATGGAAAACTTTATGAAGATGATGCACATCGCCTTCGAAAACAAGATAAGCGAGCTCAAGAAAAACGAAAAACCACCACGAAAGTCCAACAAACGACAGAAGACAGAATCACCGGAAATAGAAACGAGCAACATGTACGAAGCACTCCGCACGATCGACGAAGATACGAAGAAAGAAGAAACGACGCCAAAGGACAGCAGCGAAGAAGAACCGACAGCCTCCACCTCCGTAGAGAAACCCGGGGTAAGTACCAACATCACAAAACACACAAACAGCACAAAACAAACACAAAAACAGCAAACGACACAATCCAATTACCCAAAATGCCTTCTATCTCCCCAATTACAATCACTGACCCAACACAATGGTATCGAGTCCGAGATCTAATGAAAACACACAACATTCAATACACACAAAGTAGATCCGTCCCGGCCGGAGTCCAAATCACTCCATCAACAGAACAAGACTATCGCAATCTCAACCGAATTCTCAACGAAAAAGCCATTCAATCTTTCACATACCAACTCCGTAGCGAGAAAAAATTAAAAATCGTCATCAGAGGCGTACCCCAATTCCTAACAGACGAAGACATCAAAGCCGATCTAGATTCTAGAAACTATCCGATCGCAAAAATCACTAGGATGAACGGTAAAGACCGCCTTCCAGCCCCCTTATTTTAATAGAAATAGACAAAGAATACAAGTCAATTTTCGACATCCACACAGTTTGCGGATTAGAAGTAAAAGTAGAGTCCCTCAGACTTAGAACAGACATCGTATAGTGTCACAGATGTCAGAAATTCGGTCATCAACAGCGTACTTGCAACCTGAATTTCGCGTGCATGAAGTGCGGAGAGTCACACTCGACGCATGAATGCACAAAGCCGTCAACCACCCCCCCTAAATGCGCAAACTGTGGCGGAGCTCACCTCTCGTTCAGCTTATCATGCAAAAAGAATCCAAATAACCCAATAAACACACCAATACAAACACGCAAACTCATAGAAGCACCACTACCAAAACACAACGCGTGAACTCAAAGACAACAGACAAATAACATCACCGCAACCACACCCACACCCACAACCCGGGAAAATACACCAAAACCAACACTTAGCTCACACGAAAAAGCTGACGACACAATTGCACTCATGATTGGGAAACTATTCCTAACATTTAGCTCGACAAACCCTACACTCCAACAAACACAAAGCTTTTTCGAACAAACAAACGAACTTACAAAACTTTTCCACGCACGCAGACAATGAATCACAAACACAACATTAAAATAGCCTATTGGAATGCACAAAGCATAACACACAAAAAACATGAATTACACGTATTTTTAGACGAACACCAAATAGACGTAATGCTGCTAAATGAAACACATCTAAAACCAAGTCACTCATTAAAAATACAAAACATACAGACACGATAGGCCGGTACAAAAAGGCGGCGGAACCGCTATACTCGTACACGAAACAATAAAACACAGCGAACTTGAATACAAAACACTCGATAAAATCGAAAACACAGGCATACAAGTAAACACAAAAAGGGGACCGATAAACCTTTACGCAAGTTATCTTCCCTCCGGATTAGACATAGTAGAATCAGACATACAAACGATCTTCAATCAAAACACACCTACAATATTTGCGGGAGATTTTAACGCGAAACACCAAAACTGGAACTCGAAAGTAGCCAATAAAAACGGTAAAAAACTAAAGAAAATAGCACAAGACAACAACCTCAATGTAATCGGGCCTGTAGAACCCACACACATACACATACCAACGGGCACTACTGACGTTTTAGACATAGCAATACTTAAAAACATAACCACAACACATACAATAGAAACTATAAACGACCTCTCCTCAGATCATTTTCCAGTTATATTAACGCTTGACATGGACACAACTAGAACGAAAAAAACCTTTAATAAGACAGACTGGGGAAAATTTAAAGAATCCCTAGTACTCAGAACAGTAAAAATTCACAACGCGAAAGACATCGATCAAGCAGTGATCACACTGGAAAATGACATAAAAAATGCAATAGCACAAACGACAAAAACTAAAACCATCGACACAAAACTTAACATCCCGACTGAACTAAAAATAAAATTACGACTCAAAAAAAACATACTTAAAGAATATAAAAGAACGCTAAATCCGGTAATAAAAACAAAATTAAACGCGATAACAAATGAAATAAAATCTGACATGATCGAACACTTTAATAAAAACTGGAATAACAATATTGAATCCCTTAACACGCAAGATCAAACACTCTGGCAGATGACAAAAGCCCTAACGAACAAAAAAAAACAAAATTCCACCGCTAAAAACAGCAAACGGACCGGCAATAACTGATAAAGAAAAAGCAGACGAATTCGCGAACGCGTTAAAGAAACAATTCGAAACGAACCCAACAATACCGAAGCATAACACATTTACAAACAAAATTGAACGGCAACGAAATACAAAAATCGAATATAGCAGATGGAGAAATCGACGCCACAAATACCGACGAAGTGGAAAAAATAATTAAAAACCTTAAAAACCGAAAAGCCCCGGGAGCGGACGGGATAACTAACATTGCAATAAAAAACCTACCAAAAACCGGTATACAAATTATAACCGACATAATAAATGGAATAATAAAACACGGACACTATCCCGCGATTTGGAAACACGCGCAGATAATAATGATCCACAAACCTGGAAAAGCAACAAAAACAACCGCAGATTACCGGCCAATAAGCTTACTTCCGTCAATAAGTAAGCTGGCAGAACGCGTAATACAGACAAGACTTGAAAACGAAGTCGAAAACAAAAACATAATCCCAAATTTTCAATACGGTTTCCGGAAAAATCACTCTACCACACAACAGGCACTAAGACTAACAGAACACATAACCGAAAAAATGAACATATAGACATCAACGGGCGCAATCTTTCTCGACATTGAAAAGGCCTTCGACCGGGTTTGGCACGCCGGCCTCATACACAAAATGAAACGTCACAAAATATCAAACACATTAATAAAAATAACCGACAATTACCTAAAGAACTGTACATTTAATGTCACAATCGGAAACGAAAAATCGACAATCGAACACATAGCAGCAGGAGTACCACAAGGATCCGTTCTCGGACCGCTCCTGTATAACATATACACTTCGGATATTCCCACAATAGAAAAATGTAATATCGCACAATACGCAGACGACACCGCTATATACATAAGCAGCAGACGAACATCGTACATACACAAGCAGTTACAAAACAATCTAGTCCTCCTAAAGGACTGGTACGACAAATGGAAAATTAAAATTAACCCACTAAAAACCGCGGCAATTTACTTCCAACACAGAAAACGACACAAAAGGCCGGACGAAGTCAAACTCGAAGGCCACACAATACACTGGCAGGAAAAAGTTAAATACCTCGGGGTCACAATGGACAACTAACATACACGGCACATATTAAAGAATTAAAACGAAAAATAGGGTTCACAACACACGCACTGTACCCGATACTAAACGGCAAAAGCAAACTAACACTGGAAAATAAAATATTAATAATAAAAACGATAATACTCGCGGGCGCAACATATGCCGGAGAAATATGGCATCAAGCCAGCGAAAAGCAAAGACAATCGGTACAAGGGAAAATAAACAAGGTAATTAGACTCGCGATAAATGCACCGCGATACATGACAAACGCGCAGATACATAAAGAGACGAAACTAGAAACACTGGAAACAATAATATGCAAACGAACACTAAAAACAATAGAAACAATAAAGTCACACGAAAACCCCACAATAAGAAAAATAATAAATCCAAAACGGAGACTAATTAAAAAAGACGGAATTAAGCAAATTAAAAGACGCGCAGAGGATAACGATATCCATATAGCCGCGAAAAAAATCAAAAACTAACAGATAAACAGAGGTCAACACAAACACACAAAAATGTAGCAAAACACACAGCATTCCATATTGGGTAAACAAATGTAACACACAAACACACAACTAAACATAATAACACAAAACATACACAACCCCGGGTAATGAAATTGGAGTGGAAATGGAGGCAACTCCGACCACCGAACAAAATCAAGAGGACTCATATAAAAGAAATCGACGCACTCTTGAAGTTAAAACGAGAAGCTTTTTAAGAAAAAGGGGCAAGTGATGTCACCGAAACGTCAGGACGAAATCATCAACACGCGGCGAAATATCCAGAAGAACAACGCTTCAACAAACGACCGCGAAAGCATTCGACGAAATATATAGATACATATATATATATATATATATATATATATATATATATATATATATATAATATCTTCGTGACCTTGGTATGATAAGGTAAACTTAATAAGTCGGCGCTTAAAGGTCTAGTTCATTACTTCAAAGTATATATATTTAAAATAACTCTACATGTTTCGGCAATGATGCCTTTGTCAAGAGAATACAAAATATATTGTATTCTCTTGACAAAGGCATCATTGCCGAAACATGTAGAGTTATTTTAAATATATATACTTTGAAGTAATGAACTAGACCTTTAATCGCCGACTTATTAAGTTTACCTTATATATATATATATATATATATATATATATATATACATATACATACCGTGTGTCCCAATTTCGATGCTCACCATTGGTATCTCGGTTATTAGAAGATATAGAACAACGGTTAAATGGGGAATGTTTTGCAGAATTCAATACTCGCGGCAAATCTCATTTCAAATTTGATCTAACTTTTTAAATTTTTTAAATATTTTGAAAAATCAAAAATTTGCCGTTTTCGTTATTCCTCAATAACTCGATAACGCTTCGTCTGACCTCTTTTAAAGTTTTACATTGTTCAGACACTTTTTTAAAACAAATTATTTGACACAAACACAAACCCCCGATTGTCATTTGTTTTTAAGTTATTACCACTATCTTTTGTTTTCCATATGGCGGCCATATTGGATTTTGGGTTTGTTAGGTAGACCTCAAAATGTACTTTTCAACGATGTTGGCGAAATTGGCGCGAGGAGGGGTAAGTTCGCGCAGGATTAAAAGTAGTGGGGAGATTTGTATTTGGTTTTACATCAAATGTCAGATAATTCTAACCTCTGAGCGTGTATCACTAGCAAAGACATTATGTTCCGTCAAACGTCAATGACAAATGTATTCTGACAATGAAACAAAACGATAACCTGTCAAAGTACAATTAGTGCTGCAGAGATAAGTTAATTAAAACTACTTGTAGTTAGTGATAAGTAATTATTGTTAAGTATTAAGATTTATAAGTATTGATAATGGCACATACATATTCAAACGAAGAAAAAGTTGATATGTTGGAAGTGTATTTCAAAGCAAATAGAAACACTAAAAATGCGTGCACGAGTTATGCAGAGCGTTTTCCAGAAAGACAACAGCCACACAGGACAATTTTTGGAAGACTAGTTAGCAAATTAAAAAACTTTGGAAGCTTCGAACAAAAACGAGCTAACTATGAAGTTAATGATGCTGATACACGTCGAAATAATATTTTGCAGAACGTTAGGAACAATCCCAGCACATCAGTTCGTCGTGTGACACGAGAAACAGGGATTTCAAAATCTACTGTTGACAGAACCTTGACGAAAAACAAGTATCACCCTTACAAACCAACAATTGTACAAGGTTTAAGTGATAATGACAATCTCCGACAATTACAGTTTAGCAGGTGGTACCTTCAAAAATGTGAATATGACGCTAATTTTCCTAGGAAAATACTATGGACAGATGAAACACGATTTACCAATTGTGGAGTGTTCAATTGGAATAACTATCATCATTGGTCTACTGAAAATCCACATTTGGTAAATCAAAGAAGATTTCAAGTTCGATTTGGTTTTAATGTCTGGTGCGGTTTAATTGGTATGACATTTTGTTTACATTTTTTTTGTTTTTTAAACTCTTTTTTTCGTTTTAGATAATCAGTTAATAGGTCATTTCATCTTTGATTACAATTTAACTGGTAACAGATATTTGGAGCTACTAACAAACGAGATAATGCCTGCTTTGAGGCAAATTATTAATCCCGAGAACATGCAAAACATCTGGTTCCAGCAAGATGGTTGCCCGGCCCATAACACTCGTAACGTGCAACATTTTTTGAGAGAAAACTTTAATGACAGAGTGATTTCAAATAATGGACCCGTGCAATGGCCTGCGAGATCACCCGACCTTACTCCGCTTGACTTTTATTTATGGGGTACCACTAAAAACGAAGTATGTATTTGATTTTGAACCGCCAGAAACTCGGGAAATTTTAGAACAAAGAGTACTAGATGTGCTACGATCAGTAAACGGAAACACGCTACGTAGAGTTTGTAACTCTACTTGAACAAGGTGTCAAAATTGTGTGGAACAGAATGGTCGTCATATTGAACAATTTCTTTAAGTGAATGTGAACTTTAAGTTCTGTATCTTTACTTTTTATTTCTATAATTTTTTTATCGTTTCGTTTGTTTACAGTATTACTTAGAATATCTTTTCACTTTCATTTGACATTGGTGTTTAATTTTTCAGCCTACTAAATTTCATATTAAAGATTAATTTACGTTTTTATTAATATTTTCCTTATAAATAAAAATTTTTCAGGCATGTTATACATCGTTGAAAAGCACATTTTGAGGACTACCTAACAAACCCAAAATCCAATATGGCCGCCATATGGAAAACAAAAGATAGTGGTAATAACTTAAAAACAAAAGACAATCGAGGGTTTCTGTTTGTATCAAATAATTTGTTTTAAAAAAGTGTCTCAACAATGTAAAACTTTAAAAGAGGTCAGACTAAGCGTTATCGAGTTATTGAGGAATAACCAAATCGGCAAATTTTTGATTTTTCAAAATATCTTAAAAATTTAAAAAGTTAGGTCAAATTTGAAATGAGATTTGCCGCGAGTATTGAATTCTGCAAAACATTCCCCATTTAACCGTTGTTCTATATCTTCTAATAACCGAGATACCAATGGTGAGCATCGAAATTGGGACACACGGTATATATATATATATATACAAATAATTATTTCGTGACCTTTGTATGTTATGGTAAATTCAATTTGTTGGCGATTTAAAGTCTGGTTTTACTACAAAATATATATTGAAATAGTCTTACATGTTTCGGCAAATGATGCCTTTTTCAAGGAATATAAAATTTAAATTTATATTTTATATTCCTTGAGAAAGACATCATTTGCCGAAACATGTAGGACTATTAAATTCTGTGAAAAAGAAGAATGCAAGAAATCCTATATGGAGAGAATGATTAGAGATAGACTCATTTTATGTATATCTGATAAAATAATACAGCAACGACTTATAAGTAGAGCAGACCAATTTCCGTGCGCGCCATGAGCGCCGGGCAGTGTAATTCGTAATATATTAGAATATGCGATAGAATAGGGACGCAACATGAGCTTGTTACCGATATAAGTATAGAAGTAGAGACATTTATTCTATCAGAAAAAATTAAATATACATTTGGTTTTCTGCTATTAAAGTAATATGCATAAACACACGAAAAATAATCGGCGCACATGGCGTGCACGGAAATTGGTCTGCTCTACTTATAAGAGAAACCACTATGACTAGAAAAAATTATTGAATACTGTAAAACAATGGAAATAGGTAGAGAAAACATAAAACTTTTAAAACCAGAACATGAAGTAAATGTGGATGCTGTGCAAAAAATAAAATGTTATAAATGTGGTTATACACATCCACCAAGAAAATGTCCTGCAAAACAAAACATTTGCAAAATGCCAAGGCAGGAACCATTTTGCACAGATGTGTAAAGTAACAGAAGGAAAGGAAAAAAAGAAAAATGAAAATACTAGTTTGACGAAGAATTCAACAAAAGATTGTAAGTTGCATTTGGGAAACCAGAACACAGAATCAAAAATGAAGATACCAGCAAATGAAGTTAGATATGCAAAGAAAATAACAGAGGATAGCACTGAGAATGGGATATTCATAGCAACAATAGAAGCACAAAAGATGGAAAAATCATGGTATCAAGAAATATGGGTCAATAATAAAAAGATAAACGTCAAATTTGATAGTGGAGCAGAGTCTAGTGTTTTACCAGTAAGTTATTTAAAAACATTAAATGAAAATTCATTTAAAATCAAAACAACACCAATTATTTTGATTTCTTATGGAAATTACAAGACAAAACTTATAGGTCAAGTAAACTTAAGTTGTACTTATAAAAATGTTTCTTGTAGTGTTAATTTTATAATTGTAAATATTGAAACTGAACCAATCTTAGGCTTAACAGAATGTATAAAGTTAAATTTAATTGGTAGAGTTGACAATATTTCTAATATAATTTCAAATGATTAATTACCTAAAAACAAAGAGGGAATTTTAGATATTTATCCTGCTCTATTTCAAGGTTTAGGTAAAATTCCAGGTCTTGTTGATATAAAATTAAAAGATTATGCAAAATCTGTTATTCAGTATAGCAGAAAAGTTCCTTTAGCTTTGCATAATAGATTAAAATCAACTTTAGATAACTTGCGTGATAAAAATATAATTTCCAAAGTAGATTATCCTACGGATTGGGTTAATAGTTTAATGATTGTGGAAAAACCTAATGGTAGTCTCAGATTATGTATAGATCCCAAACCTGTAAACAAGTACATTTGTCGTGAACATTTTATAATAACTAGATGCGAAGCCATAGTAAGTAAATTATGTGGTAAGAAAATATTCAGTCATAGACATGAAGAATGGGTTTTGGCAGTTGCAATTAAATAAAAAGAGTTCAGACTTGTGTGCATTTAACACACCGTTTGGACGCTTCAGGTTTAAGTCCCTTTCGGTATTTGTTCAGCACCTGAAATCTTTCAGAGAAAATGTTTCAAAATATTTGGAGACATAGAGGGTGTTAACATTTATTTTGACGATATGATCATTTCGGCAAAAAATGAAGTTGAGCATGACAATATTTTGCAAAGAGTGTTTGAACGAGCACAGAAATTTAATGTAAAATTTAATTTTGACAAGTTTCAGTACAGAATGAATAGTGTTATATTTATCGGCCAGGAAATTTCAGAGCCAATTATTAAGCCCCATAGAAAAAATATTGAAAGTTTGCAGCCTTACAAAGTTCTACCTATAGAAAAGACTTATTAAAAACTTTGGGTATGTTTAAATTTTTTTCGAAATACATTCCAAATCTCTCACAATTAACGTATAATATGCGTAATTTAACACGTAATGACGTAAAATTTAATTGGCTTGATATACACGAAACAGAATTTCAAACTTTAAAATCTTTAATAACAAACAAATCAATTTTATCAACTTTTGATGAAGATAAAGTCACAACTATTCAGTGTGGACACACTATTAGGTATGGATTAGGTTGTGCACTTTTACAAAACAAGCCTAATTCTTTTGCATCCAGATCTTTAAGTAAAGCTGTGAAAAAATATGCTCAAATAGAAAAAGAAATGCTAGGAATACTATTTGCATTCGAGAAATTTCATTATTTCGTTTATGGTAGACCAGTTATTGTACAAACTGATCATAAACTTCTCATATCAATATTTTCTAAAAACCTGGACAAAGTTAGTACTAGATTACAACGAATGCTCCTAAGACTATTAAAATATTACATAAAAATTGAATATATTACAGGCTCACAAATGTATGTAGCTGATGTTTTATCAAGATTTGTAGCAAATTATCAAATTCCAAATGGTATTGAAATGGAATATGTAGTACATGCAATACAATATTCCTATGTCTGATGAAAAAAAGAACACGTTTCAAAAAGCAATTAATGGAGACAAAGTGTTGTCTGTGATAAAAAAATTCTGTATGACAAACTGGCCTGAGAATTATAGAAATTTATCAGATGAATTAAAATTTTACTTCAATGTAAAAGATGGTATCTATTTATCTAATGATCTATTGTTTGTTAATCAAAAAATGATAGTACCCACAAACCTAAGAAACAAAATGTTAAAAACAATCCATGACGCTCATTTTGGTATCCAAAAGTATAAATTAAGAGCAAGACAAGTAATGTGTTGGCCAAAAATGAATATTGATATTGAAAAATTAATCTGTCAGTGTGATATATGTCAAACTAATAAACCTGCAAATCAAAAAAAAACTTTAAATCCTCATCCATTACCTTCTAAACCATGACAATATTTGAGTACTGATTTTTTCGAGCTTAATAGAAGAAATTTCTTACTTTTTGTAGACTCATATTCAAACTGGATAGAAGTTTTTAATGTCAAAGATAAAACGATTAATACTGTCATTCATCATTGTAAAGAATTATTCTCCAGATTTGGAACGCCCGAAGTTTTATATTCGGATAATTTTCCTTATAATTCAACCCACTTTAAAGAATTTGCCAATGGGACTAATGGGATTTTGAATTAAAATATTCAAGTCCTCATCATCATCAATCAAATGGCCTAGCTGAGAAATCAGTCGGCATAGTAAAGCAAATGTTACGTAAATCTAAGGGTGTAGAAGAATTGCCCTTACTTTTATTACATTATCGTAATACCCCACTTTCACACATTAATTATTCTCCTTCGCAATTATTATTAAATAGAATTTTGAAATCAAAATTACCAACATCTGAAACTAAATTAAATGCTGAATTGATAGACTCAAAAGTGATTAATGATAAGTTAAAAAAGGAACAAAATACTCAAAAATATTATTATGATAGAAATGCAAAGGATCTTTCTCAATTAAATGTCAGTGAAGCTGTGTTATTTCAATGGGAAAAAGGAATAATAGTAGGTAGAGTTAATGAAATAAAAGATGTACATGGCAACGAATTTAGAAGAAATAGAAAATACATGAACAAAGCAAATAAAGAAGTAAACATTAATGATGACCTAATTTATGATTTCGACAAATGCTCAAATGATGTGAATCAGACTATTTCAATTCAAGGTGATTTGAATTTACCTTTTGGTAATAGTTCAAAAGAACCAGCTGACTTAAACAATTGCTTTACTGATGGAAAATGTAGACTGAGTGGTAGAAACTGTAAAAAGTCAAACTACTTGAATGATTATGTTTTGAGGTAAATTCATATTGATGTCATTGGAAATTTAGGATTAAGGTTTATTAATGTAACCTTATGTTTAGATTTAGTAATAGTGATACATTTAGTCACTGTTATAATTTTGATATTTTTTAATATGTAATCTTTCTTTAGTTATTATCCCAAGTAATGCATGTCTGTATAAAGAAATAAATTTTATTTTGTGATGGATACATTTCTGCAAACAAATGTGAACCCGATTTAGTATAACCACATTTATATTAAAAAGGGGCGTGTTATATATATATATATATATAAATAATAGACTTTTTTATTGGTTTAGCGACCTTTAATAAATTTTAATGTTTTTCTCTACGATGTTTCGACTCTTTTTATTATTTACTGCCACTTTTATGCTTGTTCAACATATATATATATATATATGAAAAACAATTGTTGTTGCGGAATCCGGCAATCAAAAAACCATTAATTAGTTAATGTTCTTTATTTTTTTACCCTATATTTCGCTCTGAGGTTTAGAGCTTCTTCAGGGGTAACTTTAATAAGAAGAAAATGGACATACCTTAGATATTTAGTCAAACAATCATAAGAAAAATTCTACTTACAAATGAGAACACTTATTAATAATAAGTGTTCACATTTGTAAGTAGAATTTTTCTTATGATTGTTTGACTAAATATCTAAGTTATGTCCATTTTTTTCTTATTAAAGTGACCCCCGAAGAAGCTCTAAACCTCAGAGCGAAATATAGGGTAAAAAAATAAAGAACATTAACTAATTAATGGTTTTTTGATTGCCGGATTCCCCAACAACAATTGTTTTTCATACTTGTTTTAACGGCAAAGACTCCTTGTCTACACATATATATATATATTATATATATATCTATATATATATATATATATATATATATATATATATATATATATATATATATATATATATATATGTTGAACAAGCATAAAAGTGGCAGTTGGTACATTGGCCAAGATGGTAGAAACATGTAACTTGTAATCATAAATTATAATTTAAATAAACATTAAAACAGATACTCTTGACTATTAATAAAAACATAACAAACACTGTTACCAGACATAGTATTTTTCGTTTGTGTATAAAATACTATAGACATCATATATTACATTATTGTAATATTGTGTAATAAAGAATCATAAAGAACGTATAAAAAACAGTAAAAATATTGGTGTTCACTTCTTGTACCGCTAGCAAAAACATCACAAGGTCACACATGATACAACAAGAAGTACACACTTCAATACTAGTATTAATTGTGTTAATGATTTTTACACCTTTTTCAAGTATTTAGTAGTATGTTCTTGTTATTAGATATATAATTTGAATAATTTACGAGTCGCTATTTTAAAACAAATATTGAGTATAATTCTTGTTAGGAGTATTATACACTTTAAACGAGTATCATACTTTGCATAAACGAAACACGTACACTCGAGTCAGTCGAGTCTACATCTTTACTAGTACATAATTCTCTATTCTGAAATTATAGCTGAACTTCTTAAAGATGATATGCAAATTGACAATATGTCTGCTATTATAGCTGAGAAAAAGTTTATTTAACAAAAATATTTTAAAAATTGGTTAATATTTCTGTTTTCACAAGAACGTTAATTTTTCTAAGATCAATTAAGCTCGATATATTTTGCTAAGCTCGACATTCGTTAACACTGATATATTAATTATTCAAATGAATAATATAAAAATCGCCTAAAATAAGTATATTATTAATATAAGAAACATTTATTTTCTCCAAATCTAAGTGAATAACATTTCCTATTCGAAGCTCGTAGACCAATACGCTCTTTTATGTTTTTTAACATCGTTAGTGGGAGCACTCAATACATTTTAAACTGGAATAAAAAATATAGAAGAAGATATATCCAATTATATAAGTTATGTAACTTTTATTATTTTAAATTTGCTAAATATGTATGTATATTTCACTCAATTTGTAAAAAATTTTGGATCTCCAATATTATTATAAGTAAAATACACAATACGAATGCATATGTTACATCAAAGGCATATATATGTTACCTTAAACATCTAATATTACATATGGTTTATGATTTTCAGTTCCGCCAGAGCAGCCTACAATTTTGGACAAATGGGGTCGGCTACTCAACGGCACGGTTGGACCCCATCGAGAAGGAGATGATATTACATTAACATGCAGGACGGTCGGTGGCCATCCTGAACCCGTTGTTCGATGGCTTGTGAACGGACTCATTGTAGACGATCAGTATGAATATAATGCCGGAGACGTGATAGAGAATCGTCTAGTTTGGCCTTCTGTCAATCGGCAACATTTAGAAGCGATATTCACATGTCAAGCAGTTAATACAAAATTGACAGAACCTAAGGAAGCTATGGTTATTCTAAACTTACAATGTAAGTAAAATTATAGCATTATTTTTAGTAATAAATTATTTATATTTCGCATGAATGAAACAAAAACAAGTGTAAAAGTTGTATTACGTGTGAATTTAAAAAATATTTGTTATTTATTTATTACTTTCATTAGGATTCTTTTATATAATGTTTTTTTAATGTAAAGTTACTGATATCTCGTGAAATAATTTAGTTACTATTAAAAATAATTTTATTTTAAGAAAAAATTTGGTCTACTTTTTGTTCTTTTCAGTTGCAACAATTAGTTTTAGAAAATTTTGGAGAAACTGTTTAAAAAAAAATTTTAAACTACCATTTTATAAAAGATATGTTGACGATTGCATTTTGGTTATCCTCCACAAACTACATAGTATAATTATTATTTAACAGTTACCATAAAAAATTAAAATTCACAATATTAACAGAGATGAATAACAAAATAAACTTCTTAGGTATGATCTTTAAAGAAGATAATAATAAAATCTACACTGCCGGGTATGCTAAAGCCACCTTCTCGGAAAAATACATCATTATCATAGTACGCAAATAAAAAGCGTTATTATAAATCTTGTGGATAGAGCCATAAAATTGGCCAGCACTCAATACAGAAAAGACACTAAGCAAAACCATTTTAAAATTATTTATCGCATTGCTCGTAAAAATTGCAATAATTTAGGTTTCACTAAAACAAAATTAGAATCAGCCATTCCAACGGAAAAAAATCACACGTACACCATGTAATGATTGTAGTCGCGTTTATATAGGTCAAACAGAACAACATTTAAAACAAAGAATGAATGGTTACAAATATGCAAAAAACATCACAGCTTGAAAAAAAAACAGAAATAGTCGCACATTCAATTACAAAGAGTATCCTCTTTGTAATTGAATGTGCGTATTCCAAAGTATTCCAAACGGAAGAAAAATACAAAGCAGTCAGTATTAGAACTAATTTACATTAAAAAAACAAGAAGAAAACGTTGTAAACGAGATTGCAAATTTGTGAAAATCATATTTTACTATAAAATAATATATTAGAAATAAAATAAAGTTTAACTTCAAGATCAACACTTACTTATTTAAAATCACACGCATGAAGACAAAGTATCAAATTAGTGGTAGGGATAAAGCACAAAATTTTTAAAACAAAACAGATACGGTATATCTGGTAAATTCCAGATCACTCCCATATGTAGAATAGTCAATCTCTCACAGTATATTTAAGTAAAATAGTTTAAAATACGGAAAGTGTAACAAATTATGAAACCAAAGTGTAACCAGCAATTAACATAATTACTAGTTTAAATTTGCATTTATAGGAAACGCCTAGTATTATAATCAACAATTTATTCTCACGAAAATAATAAAAAATAGAAACGTTAATATGAGTGTTTTTATTTGATGAATAAAGCCGAATTCCAAGAAATAATTAACCATTACAACAGTTATATATATATATAGTGTTTAGATAATTTCTTAGCCGTTTATTAAATATAACTATTGATAAATTAGGAGTTTTTCGGCTTTTATATGAAATATTTACAAATATCAAGTTAGTATGTATGTAATTGCAAAGTAAGTGGGGATGTAAACATTGCTGTCTACAAATTACAAAGCAATTCATACGAAATTTTTAATTGAAAAAAATTTAATTGCAATTATATACATACTAACTTGATATTTGTAAATATTTCATATAAAAGCCGAAAAACTCCAATAATTTATCAATTGTTATATATATATATATATATATATATATATATATATATATATAATATCTTCGTGACCTTGGTATGATAAGGTAAACTTAATAAGTCGGCGATTAAAGGTCTAGTTCATTACTTCAAAGTATATATATTTAAAATAACTCTACATGTTTCGGCAATGATGCCTTTGTCAAGAGAATACAAAATATAAATGACAGAATATAAATGTCAAAATCTAATATATATTATATAATATTAGTATTATATTTGACATTTATATTCTGTCATTTATAATTTGTATTCTCTTGACAAAGGCATCATTGCCGAAACATGTAGAGTTATTTTAAATATATATACTTTGAAGTAATGAACTAGACCTTTAATCACCGACTTATTAAGTTTACCTTATATATATATATATATATATATATATATATATATATATATATATATATATATACATATATATTTACTAATATTTGTGTTATGGCTACATACTAACTTGATATTTGTAAATATTTCATATAAAAGCCGAAAAATTCCAATAATTTATCAATTGTTATATATATATATATATATATATATATATATATATATATAACAATTGATAAATTATTGGAATTTTTCGGCTTTTATATGAAATATATATATATATATATATATATATATATATATATAACAATTGATAAATTATTGGAATTTTTCGGCTTTTATATGAAATATTTACAAATATCAAGTTAGTATGTAGCCATAACACAAATATTAGTAAATATATATGTATATATATATATATATATATATATATATATATATATAAGGTAAACTTAATAAGTCGAATGAAGTAATGAACTAGACCTTTAATCACCGACTTATTAAGTTTACCTTATATATATATATATATATATATATATATATATATATATATATACATATATATTTACTAATATTTGTGTTATGGCTACATACTAACTTGATATTTGTAAATATTTCATATAAAAGCCGAAAAATTCCAATAATTTATCAATTGTTATATATATATATATATATATATATAACAATTGATAAATTATTGGAATTTTTCGGCTTTTATATGAAATATATATATATATATATATATATATATATATATATATATATATATATATTACAAAGGTATTTTTAATAATATAAAATATTATTAAAAATCTGGTGTGAAGAACACAAATACAGGTTCACTATTAATATTTTTGTGAACGTGTCCGAACATATCCCCTCCCCCCAGAGACGTAGATACGTATTTCGCCATTCTACAGGCTCATCGGTCGCCCCTGCTGGAGAAAGGATATCTTCAGACACATTCATAAAAAAGAACCACATCGCCACATCACAGAAATTATCCAGACCGAGCGTAGAAGTAAATTCAGCGCTGTATGTTGTCAGACAGCCGAAGTACCTCGCCCCGTCCACATAACCAATGTGAAGTAACGACGCCCTTCCAATAATTAATAATATTTTATATTATTAAAAATACCTTTGTATTATACAAAACTGGTGGGGTTTACCTACTCATGTATGTTTCAATTATTCTGATATATATATATATATACATATATATATATATATATATATTGATAACGGCCCCCTTTACTGGGCTGTGGTGAGATTATAAAATGTTAATGAGATAAAAGTGTAAGATAAAATTATGTATTTGAAAAGATTAGTCGGGCGCCTTAATTTATAAAATCTCACCCCAGATTGCGCTATCTTTATCTCAAATAGCCAACTAGTCGGAAAGCAAGAAACTATTTTTAATAAAACTTTACTAAATGTGGGTGATCTCGGGCTCGTTGTGAGTTTTAGGTTGTTGCTTCCAAAAAAGAGAATAATATTAATGTTGACGCTTAATATAATAACTCCTACAAATAAATATGAACAAATAAAAGATTCATGTAAAATTAAAAATATTATGTTTATTAAATTAAAGGAAACTGTAAAAATATAACGTATTACAAATGTGATATTAACGAAACTGCATATATGCATAAACAACAAGGTGTTACTAATGTGAAAAGAGGTTATGTGTGTTAAACTAATAAATAATATGAATATAAATGTGAATACTCTTATTACAATAATGGTGAGTACCCTTTTATTGCTAGCTCTAAGTTATAAATAGGTTGTTTAATTAACTATAAAGATCATGACAGGACGTGATAGATTAGGTAAATAATTCGAGAATATTATTAAATAAAAGTTTAAAGAATTTAATTTTTGAAAAAAAATAATAAATATTATCTGAAAACCTGTTATAATAATGATGCTGATGTCTGTTTGTAGATCGTATGTGTGAATTGGGAAGATCCTCGGTGATCCGAAAATGTTCGGGTGCAGCACAAAACGATGGCGGTGTAGGTGGCTGTTTACGCAGACGCTATCGAAGGTTTTCCTCGGACTTCGTCTTCGGTGCCTAATTACTCACTGCGCTCGTTTCTGGATGTAGAATTTCAGGTATCGATGTTGATGTACGTTAGACTATTTTATTGAAGTTCGGCGAAGGATTCTTGAATATATTTCTTCTGATTTTCTATCGTTTTCGGTGGAACTACGTCTGTGACGCTATGTTGCTTGAAAGTTCGTTATTATCGAAAATTCTTGTAGTTATTCTCTTGTCGGTCGAGTAAATTAATATTTTGGATACTTTTAATCACTTTTAGCTGAATTTATAATTTAAATTTGTGTTTTATACAAGATTTCTAAGGCTTGGTCTAAAAAGATGCGTCTATTTATTTTTTAAATTCAAGGATCGAATAATTCGACAGCACTTGTCTGAATATACCAAACACGCTATCTATTGATATCAATAATCTCGATGATTTACCCTTTTAACAATTTTATATACAAAGAATTTGATTAATTTAGATTATCTAAATGATTTTAAAAATTATATTATACATTACCAAGTTAGGTTAAGATAAATTTGAATGATACAAATCGCATACTGCGCATGATAAATGTAAACATAGCGAGATGTCAATTTGTAGGCGTGTCTTACTAGTGTCGATATAATACAAAGTTGCATATGGATTTGAATATGTTTTTCGCGCTAATATTTGAAAATTTGAATATGATATAATAAAATTAAATAAAGAAAGGAAAATGTATATAGAAATTTAAAGAATGAAATGATCGTTATAAAAATACATATGCACTTCGATACTACTAAGACTTAATAATATTATTTATATAACCATTCTATTATAACCCTTTTTCACTTTGTATGTCTTATTCTTCCTATTTTAGATGCAGCTCAACATGGATAACATGCATCACAACAATGTCCCCGTCGAAAAAATGTCGGAATGTACAAATGAGGACATTCTTTTCGCTGAAGAAGATGTAGGAAATGAAAGATAACAACCTTGTCTTTCTAAACTTATTACGTGTCGTTCGAATTAAACAATTAGAAAGAAAAATAAGTTAACACCTTAATATAAAAACTTTATGAATTGTAAAAACGAAATGTTTGTTTGTGTGATGAACTTCCTTAACATTATATTAGTATACCAAAGTCTTTTCTTCTCTTTTTTTTTTTTTTAATTATCAAATATTATTCTATTGTTTCTTTGTAACTTCTCTTTATTTATTCAAGCTGTCCAAATTCAAATTATCCAGTCTAAATTAATGTTTCTAGTTTAAGTATATTTATTTGTAATTATATAAAAATAGTTTAGTTGTAGTATTCATTTAATTGATGTATTTTGCGAGCTATAACATACCTTTCAATGTAAATAATAATTTTAATGACTGTATTTATTCAATTGTATATTACTGTTTTCTGTGGTTTTAAATTTGTATTATATACTTCTTGTACTAATTACATTATATATTCAGGTATTAGTTCGTAGTATTATCATTGGGGTTATATTATTTATATCTTTCATTGGTGGTACATGCTCAATAATTCTATTAATAAATTGTTATTCTTAGTCTTTTATTATAATTGATATACGGATATAAGCTTTAACTTTCATAATAAATAATTCTCTCCTCATACATGCAAGACGTTACATTCACATTCTATTCTCTAATCAATTAAAATACCACTCCTTTAACATATATATTCTACCTTATTAGAAGACACTTTTGTCTATATTTTAATATTTTCATAATAATAATAATTCATTTATTTCATATATAATTCTATACACCTCTATCATATGTATTAATACCTTCAACCTTCAAAATCTTTACCTAGTCCCTCTTATGTCATATCTACACTCCTTTATTATTTATTTTCAATTATGTTCTCTCTTTTTCAATAATAATACGTTCAAACTTTCATTTTATTTTTTTTTAAATTAGCATGTTTATAAGTGAATATGTTCCCCTTTTATTAATTCGATTGATAGTACCAATATTATTTTAAATAATTGTTCTTTTGTAAGCTTATTTTAACCATCTAAATATGTGGTGTTACCCCTTTTTTTTTTTTCAGTGTATTATCTCTCTTAATTATTGTAAATAAGTATTAATATTATAGCTCCAGTTATGTTTGTTTTCTTTATAATTTTATTTATTAATTATCTAGCTAGTTATATATTCATTTATTGTATTATAGTTTTATTATGTGTTCTTTCTTTTTCTTATTAAATTGTGTTTATCATCTGTTTGTTTATGTTTAATATAAGTGTAATTATTTTAATTTATCTGTAATTATAACTCGTATCCCCGTATTTTGCTTTGTTCATCATCGTTTTTTTTTTTTTTTTTAAATGTCGATATTCTGTCATCGTATTTATTTAAATAGTTAATTTTCGACGAACTGTTTTAAAGATATTGATGCTGTTATCCCGGTGTAGAAATATCATGTTACCTCTTCCTTGAGATATATGTAAGTTTTTGTTAATTAGTGTGTATATATTTATAATTTTTGTGTAAATGTGTATATTGGTATTGATTTTTATACTGTATAAATTATGAAGAAAATTGTTATGATTTAAGTATTCGTATATCATTGAATTGTTTATCATGCCTTCTTTATTTATTAAGTTATTTATCATATTATCGTGTATAGTTAAATTTGGTGAAATTAAAGTGATGTTTTGTATGTTAATTTTGTTAGTTTGTATTAAGTTGGTTGCATAATTATGATTAATATTCTTGATTTTGATATTGGATAAGTTAAAATTAATGTTATTAATCCCCGTCTTCTCTATGTAAAAATTATTACATTCCCTTTCATTGTTTATTAAGAAACTCTGGTATGCTTTGTCATTTATTTGAAATTTATTGTATAAATTATTTTTAACTTGGTATCTACGCAGTTTGTTAATATTCACGTCATGTATGACTTTGGTTGCATCAGTGTTGTTATTATTGTGAATATCGGCGTTTATCTGTCGATCTCCCCGTACTTGATTGTTTATTATTTCTTTTTGTTCTTTATTTATGTTACTTGAGTTAATTGTTGTCGTACCCTGTACCTCTTTTTGTATGTTAAATATATTAGAAATGGTTTGTTTTTGATCGACATTTCCGGAATCTATTTTATTAGTCTGATTATTGCAATTATATTCCAATTTGTTGGTTGTGCCTAATCGTTTTGTCCATTGTGAATTTAGTAAATTAATGGTTTCATCCAGTTTAATTAAGTACTTAAGTTCGTTTTCTTCCATCCTTTTCTGAGCTGTAGAAATTTCTGCTATCTTACCCTCTAAATCAACTTTGAAAGCACTTAATTTGTTGTCGATGTTTGCATTATTTATTTCAAATTTTTGATTAATATTGTTCATGTTTGTCTCTAATTTAGTTGTTAGATCATTATTCATGTTGCTTATGTCTGTTTTCATATTAGTTAGTTCTTGTTTTAATTCTATATTGTCTTGTTTTAAGTTATCGTTATTTGTATCTATTTTATTATTAGTATTATCTAATTTATTTGTTAAGTCTTGTTTTAAGTTTTTGTTATCTTGTTTTAAATCGGTCATTTGTGTCATTAATATCTGTAACATATTCATCACCTGGCCAATGTCTGGTGAACTTACCCCTTCAGTTGTAGACGCTTGTGCCACGGGAATGTCTCCCTGTTCAACCCTATCTTCTTCAGTACTGTCCTTAACTGCTTTGGTTCTATGTCGAGTATCCATTTTGATATATTTTAAATTTATAAAGTTTAATGAATTTATATAAAGATGTATCCTTTATTTTAGAAGTATGATAATAATAAATAGTTGAAAAATACAAAGTTATGATTAAAATATGAATAATAATACTCGAGACACCGTAATTTTATTAGTGAATCAAAAGTTAAATAAAATAACGTAAGCACAAGGTGATATTTTCCCTTTCACTAACCTCTAATATGTCCAAGAATCCTCCGAAGTCTGCGATGTAGTGAAATAAAGGTAACAATCTGCTGTTGTAATAGGAAAAACATGTACACACAACGACAATAATAATCTACACCTTTTTGTCTATATAATATATGAAACAATTTGAAAAGTATCAATTATTTGCAATATTTAACTTTGTAGATGAGTCATCAACAAGAAGCAACAGGCCCACGTTGTCGGCGACAATTGATAACGATCCGCGTCTACGTTGGGCTCGCCAATTGATAACGAACCACCCTTAATGGGCTGAGGTGAGATTATAAAATGTTAATGAGATAAAAGTGTAAGATAAAATTATGTATTTGAAAAGATTAGTCGGGCGCCTTAATTTATAAAATCTCACCCCAGATTGCGCTATCTTTATCTCAAATAGCCAACTAGTCGGAAAGCAAGAAACTATTTTTAATAAAACTTTACTAAATGTGGGTGATCTCGGGCTCGTTGTGAGTTTTAGGTTGTTGCTTCCAAAAAAGAGAATAATATTAATGTTGACGCTTAATATAATAACTCCTACAAATAAATATGAACAAATAAAAGATTCATGTAAAATTAAAAATATTATGTTTATTAAATTAAAGGAAACTGTAAAAATATAACGTATTACAAATGTGATATTAACGAAACTGCATATATGCATAAACAACAAGGTGTTACTAATGTGAAAAGAGGTTATGTGTGTTAAACTAATAAATAATATGAATATAAATGTGAATACTCTTATTACAATAATGGTGAGTACCCTTTTATTGCTAGCTCTAAGTTATAAATAGGTTGTTTAATTAACTATAAAGATCATGACAGGACGTGATAGATTAGGTAAATAATTCGAGAATATTATTAAATAAAAGTTTAAAGAATTTAATTTTTGAAAAAAAATAATAAATATTATCTGAAAACCTGTTATAATAATGATGCTGATGTCTGTTTGTAGATCGTATGTGTGAATTGGGAAGATCCTCGGTGATCCGAAAATGTTCGGGTGCAGCACAAAACGATGGCGGTGTAGGTGGCTGTTTACGCAGACGCTATCGAAGGTTTTCCTCGGACTTCGTCTTCGGTGCCTAATTACTCACTGCGCTCGTTTCTGGATGTAGAATTTCAGGTATCGATGTTGATGTACGTTAGACTATTTTATTGAAGTTCGGCGAAGGATTCTTGAATATATTTCTTCTGATTTTCTATCGTTTTCGGTGGAACTACGTCTGTGACGCTATGTTGCTTGAAAGTTCGTTATTATCGAAAATTCTTGTAGTTATTCTCTTGTCGGTCGAGTAAATTAATATTTTGGATACTTTTAATCACTTTTAGCTGAATTTATAATTTAAATTTGTGTTTTATACAAGATTTCTAAGGCTTGGTCTAAAAAGATGCGTCTATTTATTTTTTAAATTCAAGGATCGAATAATTCGACAGCACTTGTCTGAATATACCAAACACGCTATCTATTGATATCAATAATCTCGATGATTTACCCTTTTAACAATTTTATATACAAAGAATTTGATTAATTTAGATTATCTAAATGATTTTAAAAATTATATTATACATTACCAAGTTAGGTTAAGATAAATTTGAATGATACAAATCGCATACTGCGCATGATAAATGTAAACATAGCGAGATGTCAATTTGTAGGCGTGTCTTACTAGTGTCGATATAATACAAAGTTGCATATGGATTTGAATATGTTTTTCGCGCTAATATTTGAAAATTTGAATATGATATAATAAAATTAAATAAAGAAAGGAAAATGTATATAGAAATTTAAAGAATGAAATGATCGTTATAAAAATACATATGCACTTCGATACTACTAAGACTTAATAATATTATTTATATAACCATTCTATTATAACCCTTTTTCACTTTGTATGTCTTATTCTTCCTATTTTAGATGCAGCTCAACATGGATAACATGCATCACAACAATATATATATATATATATATGTTATACCTATTGCTTGGATATTCCGGTAAACTGTAAATGACAAGGTGGAAATTAGCATAAGGAAAACAGCATATTGAATTGCTGCATTTTGTGAACACAACTTGTAAAAATTAGTGTCGAAATGTTAATAAATTAATATCACAACTTTTAATATTTTAGATAATATATTTATTTCTAAATTTATTTTTTATATTTTTAATTTTCATTTTGGTCATTCAAGTCAATTACGCCTAATAAAAAAAAAATATTTAATTTATTTACATTTAAATTTTATATCGACATTAATTGGACACGCCCACTTTTCAAATATGGAAAAACCGCGAACAGGTTACATTTACATTCTAACTTATAAGTTATAAGTTTATAAGCTTTTAAATGGTAGGTTAGGTTATAAGTTATAACCTAACCTACCATTTAAAAGCTATTCACAAGTACATGTAATTTCGAATATTAATTTTATCATTCCATTTGAATCATAGTAATATTTAAAAAAATAATTAAAATAACTATCATTATAAAGTCTAAATCAAGATTATTTTTGCTTTTTAAAAAGGCCTTGGAAGAAAAAATGAATGTTGGCGTCGGTATTAAAAATTTTCATAGAGTCGCATCAAAAATATAGTCGCCCGCTTTTAAAATTAATTTAAATATAGAAAAATTAGTGATAAAAAATCAAAACATATACAGAGGGTGCTCATAGCGATAAAACAACGTTTAGGATAGTTTTTACCCGGTAAAAATCTGCGAGAGACCATAGCATCATTTGTGAAGGTCACCGAATGCCCAAGCCACTTAAAGTAATAAAACTTTAACATACCTGAATTATTCCAAGTGCATAATATCCAACACTGGACCTTATGCTGAAGAACACCTGATCCATCCGAGAATATCCTTCCTTTTCCATACCTCGCCGAATATCAAGATTAACCGTAGAATTCCAGTCATAATTGCTGCCCTTTTCTACAAACTGCAGGTTCATTTATTAACTTATCAAAATACAACAAATTATATTTTAATTATCAATTCAAAATATATTAAAGCATCTTGATTTTACTTAGAAAGAATAATCATATTTATACATTAATATAAAGAATATTTGCTAGTAATTACTCAGATAATACTTACCGATTAACATAGTTTAATTGTTTATATTATAATAATCACTGCGTATGTAATTTCAACTGGTTAAACATAACCACAATTATTCTCTTATACTGTTACAAACATAGATTGATAATATTCAATTTTGCCGTTGAGCCAAGTTTCACATCTATTTGTATAGGTATCTTGAATTAAATAAATATTTTATATGTATAATTTTAAAGTGGTGTTTCTATTTATCTATGCGTAGCTAAATCTATTTTAATTATATTGTTAAGTTATTATTTATCATGCTTTAAAGAGTGTTACTACTCCCGAAGATCCTGAGGTAGGAGATTTATAAATTCTGTATTCCTTTCATGCTCTAAAGCGACATCTATTTATAATTGGGAATACTGCTAACTATCAGCTGTTAGATTAAAATATTTACATAGATTTTATAATTCAAATAAATGCGTTATATAATCTATCAGTTGAAGTACAATTATACACTTATTATTATTCACTGAGATGATCGTATTGTATCAATATATATATATATATATATATATATATATATATATATATATATATATATATGTACGAATATATGTATATATATATATATATATATATATATATATATATATATATATCTTTTATTTGAGCGTAATATTTCCAATTTGATTTAACGTCGGGCTTGGAAACAAAAACATATATTATTCCGGAAGGATTTATTAATAAAGACAACAAACTTAGGATACAATACTATTATTAGTTATGAAGTCATTATCTGATACGTATTTTTCGGAGTCACCTATAACTTCCAGTCGTAATTATTTTGATACGGTAAACTCTACAAAAATTGAACAAAGATATTTATTAATTTTTAGAATTAAGCAATAGATTCTAAAATTGAATAGGATTTTGAATAAAATCAGTGGCGTAACATTTCTTTCAAACAAAATAATTGCTTTTACTTACTATGTACGCCACTGGTCAACTATTTCTTTGGGAGTTACCATCAAAAATTAGGTCAGGAAAAATGAAAAATGTTAGGTAAAGTTCGTAAATAGTTATTTAAGTAATAAGGGAGGTAAGTAACATTTACTAGTCGAGGACTAGTTTGCGTCCGAGGGCTTGCCCGAGAACTTGCAATAGAGTTCGAGACTGGTAAATGTTACCTCCCGAATTGCTTATAACATTTTTCCCACTCCCCAGACAATAAAATCCTCAAAAATTAAATGTAATCATGATAAACAGTAACGGTGAACAACCTCGGAATTTAATAAATTAGACATTAAGTGTTGCTGATAAAGTAGTTGATAATAACATTGAATTATCAAGAAATATAAATAGATATCCCAATTTTGTTAATCATGTTACTAATTGTACAAACTGTAATATTACCATAAACATAAATTAATAGCACACGTGTTTTGATGCACTTTTTTTCCCTAAAGGGCGCAAGTAAACTACTTACGCCCCGTTGTCATAACAATCACAGTCATTTCAGTAAAACCAACTTACGTCTATAGAAACAATGTATTAATGGTATGCTTACTATAAGGGGAGTGGGAAAAAATCTTTTTTCAATTCTGAATTATAACTGAATTTATATTCTTTTGCTAAAAATTGAACACCTTGTATCTCATTAAGAGAAAAATATTATAGACAAACTCGTATTATTTTAGCGCATGGTATCGGCACATGAAGTATAAATGGGACAACCCGTATATGTAAATTTAACCCGTATATGTTCATTATTCTGTTGCAGTTTAAAGTTAGTTAAATATTCTACTACCGAATTTATATTCATAGTTTCAACGCGTGCTTCTAATTGAATGTAGACTTACTTCAATTTCATTTGGTTCCAGGTACACATAAAATTTTATTCTCATATTCCTAGATTTTCAGGAATCATTAATATTACTAAATTTTATTATAAGGCAATTTTGTTTGAATACGTGGATATAAATACATGTAGATTAGAAATTATTAGTGATATTGTTCATCACTTCGTTTTATTTGATATATTTCATTTTATTATTGCTCAAATTGGTGATTATGTGTCATCAAATTTATATAGCTTCTGATCAATTTATTTCTTTTGCTTAAATTTTAAGTAACCATTATGTTCCTATGGTAAAATTCTTTGAATTCTGTAATTTTTATTGTCGCGTTTTTATAATTTAGGATTCTAATCAACATATTTATTGCATACAAAAAGGTTTAAGTATATCAATACGTTATGCACGTATTACGCATTTGTTACAAATGAAACAGACATGCAATATACATATCTGTAACTGTACACATGGACAATACACCTCGTATTTTCAGCATTTACTTCTGCTTAAGACACGTGTTTCTGCCATCTATAGGCGTCATCAGTCAAGCTAGTGAAGCAATGTAATACAAATGATACAAATCTTTTTAAAAAACAGATTTGTATCTGTATATACATTTATGCTGAAATCGCCTACAAGATATAGCAAATTTCGTCCTATAAGGTGGCACTATTTAATAAGTGACATCTGTCGCCTTTTTCGGCATAGTCTCTTTCGTCCGTCAAATGTCACTTATTAAATAGTGCCACCTTATAGGACGAAATTTGCTATATCTTGTAGGCGATTTCAGCGTAAATGTATATACAGATACAAATCTGTTTTTTAAAAAGATTTGTATTACATTGCTTCACTAGATTGACTGATGACCCCTATAGATGGCAGAAACACGTATCTTAAGCAGAAGTAAATGCTGAAAATACGAGGTGTATTGTCATGTGTACAGTTACAGATATGTATATTGCATGTCTGTTTCATTTGTAACAAATGCGTAATACGTGCATAACGTATTGATATACTTAAACCTTTTTGTATATTTACCGTCTACTGGCTCGTGTTAATGGACTACACGTATACGTATTTTTTCGCTTATGTACCAGCTTAGCAGGTCAAGCGAAAGGTCGCCTTTTTCGGCATAGTCTCTTTCGTCCGTCAGATGTCACTTATTAAATAGTGCCACCTTATAGGACGAAATTTGCTATATCTTGTAGGCGATTTCAGCGTAAATGTATACATATACAGATACAAATCTGTTTTTTAAAAAGATTTGTATCATTTGTATTACATTGCTTCACTAGATTGACTGATGACGCCTATAGATGGCAGAAACACGTATCTTAAGCAGAAGTAAATGCTGAAAATACGAGGTGTATTGTCCATGTGTACAGTTACAGATATGTATATTGCATGTTTGTTTCATTTGTAACAAATGCGTAATACGTGCATAACGTATTGATATACTTAAACCTTTTTGTATATTTACCGTCTACTGGCTCGTGTTAATGGACTACACCTATACGAATTTTTTCGCTTATGTACCAGCTTAGCAGGTCAAGCGAAAGGTCGCCTTTTACGGCATAGTCTCTTTCGTCCGTCAGATGTCACTTATTAAATAGTGCCACCTTATAGGACGAAATTTGCTATATCTTGTAGGCTATTTCAGCGTAAATGTATACATATACAGATACAAATCTGTTTTTTAAAAAGATTTGTATCATTTGTATTACATTACTTCACTAGCTTGACTGATGATGCCTATAGATGGCAGAAACACGTGTCTTAAGCAGAAGTAAATGCTGAAAATACGAGGTGTATTGTCCATGTGTACAGTTACAGATATGTATATTGCATGTCTGTTTCATTTGTAATATTTATTGCAGTAAATACAGTTTATCGAATAACCGTAATGTTTATAATGAATGCTGTACAGCTAACTGCTTGGAGTTTAACTCTATTAAGTTTAAATAAGTTCAAGTAGAATGTGTTCTAATATCCAGAAGAATCTAGATCCCCTCAAAAAAGTTAACGATAACACCATGTCTGAAAAATTCATTATTTTAGTGAATAGACAAAATGACTAGTTACTACTGAAACAATCGAATATTCATTATAGAAGGTCGCAAGTGAACAATAAAGTCTGCAATCTATTAGAACAATTCGATGAAAGTTTGCTATTTTTTTTGTTTATTAACCAAATTTTCTAAGCTATTTAAAGGAAGTACTCACACGAAACAATAATGAAGTGACTTTAGTAGAGAATTATAAAATTTATAGAATGGTTTTTGGACTTTATCAACTATAACTTCAAATAAACGATTTTAAGAAGAAAGAGGCGAAAGAAATAATTAATTTTGACGTAAAGTTTGAAAAGTCTAAAAAGAAGACTAATATGGAAAATACATCTTTTTCAAAAAGAAACAACTTGGTTATAAGCTATGAAAACTATTTTCTGTTGTTCAAATCGTGTACTTCTAATACACGATCAGAACAACAGAAACGAAACTGTTGGTATGAAAGACAATTCTAAAACCCGTATGGCCATGCGGGATAGAATTACGGGACTCAGCTGCTAATTCTAACACTGAAATAATTCAGTCAAAAGCAGCAAGAACGATATTTAATTTATTACTGTGGTTTGTCTTTTAGGACTCTAAAAGGACTTTCTCTCAAGGACGAAAAAAAAATTCTGAAGTAATATGTATAAAGTCAACTTAAAAGCGCATTATTGTACGAGGTGCTATCCAGAAATTCCCGAAATTTTAATGTGGCGCGCGAAGGAATGGTAGTACAGCTCTATAGCACTAGATGGTGTGACTGCGTCTATACTAAGTCAGTCTGTCAAACGGTACATTGCTAGGTGGTGAGAAACAGTTTCAGTGCTGATATTTGTTGAGTTGTGTTTGAGTTATTCTGCGAAACTCCAATGTCTGATGTAAAAGAGCAAAGAACGTGCTTCGAATTCTGCTTCAAACTTGGTAAAACGCCAGCGGAAACTCTGCAAATACTTATGCTTAAACAAGCATTTGGTGAGGATACTTAAGGCAAGATGCAAACTTAAGAGCAAGCGCCAAATAAGAAGGCGAGCGGTGGGAGTAAGTCCGCGTAGCTTTAGAAATAGTGGGAAAATTTCGTTTCACATAAAGTTTCAAGTAAGGGGATAAGTAAACATGCGCGTTGTTAAAAATGACTACGGCGCATTCCCACCCCTCGCCATCATATTTGGCGGTTGCTATACTACCGTCTTAAAAATGAACGTCTGTTGGTTGATGATGGTGAGGGTTCCGGTCATCCATCGATGGCAAACACGCCCCAAAATGTGGTAAAACTACATGATGCTGTCCTGCACGACCTAAGAAAAACAATCTATGACAGTTGTAACATACGGCGTATTACTGCGAAATTTGTACCAAGGTTACTCAACATTGAGCAAAAACGGCACCGTGTTTATGTGTGCACAGAGCTGAAAGAAACGGCCGAAAGGGATGCAAACATCAGTACCAGAATCATTACTGGCGACAAGTCATAGGTGTACGGGAATGATCTCGAAACAAAGCAGCAGTCATCGCAAATCGCAATGGAAGACCACATCGTTACCATGTCCGAAAAAGCACGGCAAGTTTTTTCTTGAAGCTCAAGGGGCGCTATTTTGAGACGATTGAAAAGATCCAGACCGAATCGCAGGCTGTGTTGATACGTTCATACGCGAAGACTTCCAGCACTGCTGCCAGACGTTGGGATCGGGGTATTCATATGGAAAGAAAGTATTTTGAAGGGGATGGTAGTGAGTAAATTGTAAGAACAATTTATTGTGCTTTGTCTCATATTCCTGGAATTTCTGGGAAGGACCGCTTACACTATCGAAAACTAATAGAGCCGCCGCGTGTATACATAGGTTAAAACACAAAGTACCTGGAGAGTTCTTAAAGTAAAAAATCCAAAGTAAGCATTCACACTTATAATGATGGCGAAATTTGTTTACTTATTTTATACCTTTCAAAACTAAGATCAATTCTCAAATGTAACTAAGTATGTTAGATATAAAAAAATGTCTTGTATACTGTTTCAATGAGTGACGGCTTCTCAATGTGACCATTTAGTCATTGATCCCCCAATCGTTTCTGAAATAAGATGAAGTTTAGTAACCAAAATAATCTATTAGAGTTAATTATTTTCATGGGAACCAGCAATTACCCATGAATATATTTTTTATTGCCCCGGTACCTACTCAATTATATCTACATATATACGCTGTTAGTCGACTGGACTAGTGTCCTCGAGTGTCGACACTATACTGAATACAAACGATCGTTTAGCGAATTAGATACAAGTCCGCATATTGCAATTTAAGGACTGATTTAAGTAAATAAACCTAGTTAGTATCGATTTTGTTTTGTAAATGGCTGTAGCAGACGATCCTTGATGAAATATTTTATTTATAAACTTATTACACTTGATTTGTTTCATTAATTTTTATTATAGTTGTATATATGTCAGATTTTGTTTCTAAGAAATTACTTTTTTTTATTTTTACTTATTTATGTATTTTAATGCTTGTGAATGGGTGAATTTATTGAACGCTTTAGCTTCATTGACCATTTAATAACGCTAAGCTTTCTAATAGCGATTAATGATTAATGTGTAAAGTATATTATGTAACTGTCATAACATAGACATCTTACATGTAGAAAATAAAAGATCAAAATTAAATTTATTAGAATCTCTAGAAATTAATCAAAATAGAGCTTCTAATAATTTATTAAACGACCAATTAGAAATAAATAGATTCCCATTATTCAATATTTTTTCATAATAAATTTTATTGTTTGGAGTTTTTCATAATCTTAAACAAATAAAGTCGTTTAAAAATTTTAACTCAACAAACATAATTCTATACGATATATAACTATACTACTACTTCTGTTTACCTTTATCGCTTCTATATCTGCTAATTTATACATTAATTTTTGTTTGTAAATGATTTTGTATAATGTACAATATATATTTTGAAGAGAAAAAATTTTAAAAGGCAAACACAAATTAATTTATGAAAGACATACTAAATTAAGTATATTTGCACGGATCGTTTGTTTTAGGAAATTTTCAGGAAATGTAATTTATAATATGTATACACATTTGAGTAATGTAATTTCCTTTTATTGCTATAAAATAAATAACGTTTTAATGAAAAATAAATATTTAAAATGATAAAAACGTTCTTATCCCAGGTTTTTCAGTGTACGTTATTCTTTGCTCAATTGGAAAACCGGTCAAACCCGCATAGCAAAAGAACGAACGAAAAAATAAATTGAGATTTCTCACGTGTCGTATTTTCGTCTTTTCAGTAAAACCCCTAACGGCAACTATCCTGAAGACGGTAAGCCCCCTGGTGGCAGAAAAAAGATACGAGGTGACCTGTGAATCCGCCGGATCACGTCCTCCCGCCATCATCACTTGGTACAAGGGTAAACGTCAGCTTAAGAGAGCTAAGGTAAACTGTGTACACATATGAATGTATATATATATATATATATATATGGTAAACCTAATCATATTTTGTATTCTCTTGAAAAAGGCGTATATAGCCGAAACATGTAGAGTTTTTTAAATACATATATTTTGAAGTAATATACAGACCTTTAATCGCCTACTGATTAGGTTTACCATATCATACCAAGGTCACGAAGTTATTATATATATATATATATATATATATTTATTTATATTAAGTATGTATATATATATATATATATATATATATATATATATAAAGCTATAAACAAACAAAAAAAACATATATACATATTTTAGGGAAGACGTACTCGCTAGATTTAATTTCATTAAATACATATTTTTTTCAACTAATCACTTATAAATCAATTTATTATACATGTATACAAAAATGCTTGTATAAGAAAGTGTACTTAAATTGTAGTTCGTTTAACCTACCTTATGTCTAAACTCAATTTGTTCCTTTTTCATCATGATAGCGTTTGCAAATGATTCTTCAATATATTAGTTGAGTTTGTTACAAGATGTAAATTGCCCACTTATTAATTTTATGATTCGTGAAGTGCAGATTACGTAAAACAAGCTTTTTTGTGTGTTTCTATGCTTTCTATGTACTTTGTTTACAATTGGATAATTGTAAATAATTGATCTACTCCTGAACCGTTCGTTGCTTCTTTACCTTCGCTACGGACAGAGTAAGGTGAATTATGTGCCCCTATTTCGTCCTACTTTGTGATTTTTTAGTTCTTCATTATGAATGCAAATTGCTCGTGTTCTAAGGGTGTAGTGGAGTCTCATTAATGTATATTTTGTTTAATATGAAAAAAAATATTTAAAATAGATTGGGTTGTGTTTCTAGTACTAGTGCCCCCAATGCTGGAACATCCTTGTCTTTTTCTACTTTTCTTGTAGAAAAATATGCAATTATATAATAACAACGGCAGTTATTGTAGCTTTACAAGACGAAATTAAAATTCTATAAGCGGTTTTGCATGCTTCACCTGTTAACAAACAACATTCTTTTAGGGATATTGAACGTATCATATATGGTATGGTAAACACATGTACTTTTTCTCCTGATTACGTTGAGATATCAAACTTGTAGATTCGCGGATGGTCTTTTTTAAATTCATTTTTCTAATTAATTTATTAATTATTTCTGTCAAAGCCATTATATCTCGCGATATTTTTAATGTTGTCTCCAAGTTGCTTTTCGGTCCGAAAACACCATCAAAAGCCTCCTAGGTAATACCAAAGATAAGGTTAATTTGGATTTGAAATTAGGTATATACGAAATTAATTGCGACGATTGTAATTTAAAATATAGGTCAAACGAAACGCTCGATAACAACCGGAAGAACACATATCACATATCAGATTTAATAGACAGAAAAATCTAGGGTAGCTTATCACGCCCTACACACAGATCACAACTTGTCGGTTAAAGGGTTAAAACTTGTCACAGCCAGCAATAACACCAGAAACCTCGACGCATATGAAAGCATACATACCGTTAAAAATAAAAGGAATATCTTGAACTTGGACAACGGTAATATTGCGGATAGTGTATTTTTTCCTTCTTAGAAAAGAGGCAAAAAATGTCGAAGCCGATAATGGATAGTAAACACATGTGATGCCGTTTTTTTCTTAAGAGAGGTAAGGTTTGTCGTAATTTTTAGTCTGTGAATTTTATTTTAAAGTTAGTCTATACGTGGACGCCGTGTAAATTAGTTGCGCGTTTACGTGTTAGCTTTGCTGTGCCCCATGTGCGACACTTTGCTTAGTGGTTTTACCTACTGATGATGACAACTTGGTTGTCGAAACACGTATTTAGGATACGATTATTAATTGTGGTAAAGGGGTTTTATACGTTTTTGAGTTTTTACTTAATCACAGTCTCCAAATAAAAACTTTTCTTTTAAGTATATCTCATTTGAAATTGCTATACGTTCTCTTTTTTTGTTTGTTAAATTTATTTCGAGAGAGTTCTATTTATATTATACATCTGCTCCTCACGAAGGCAAAAACTTATATTTGCTTCTAAAATTTGAAAGAATTTTTTTTCGCTGAGTTTTCTTCAGCGTAGAAAACGTGTGTATTATTTTGTATGTATTAAACAGGTTAGAATAAAACTTGTTTTCTAGATTTGCTAATCTGCGAACTATAATTTAAGTATTGCTCTCTCTCGTTCCCTTACTCCATCGGAACGCAAGTATAGTGCAACCGAATGGGAATTAATCGCTATTATTTGGTCTGTGGAGAAGTTACGTACCTATCTTGAAGGTTTTCATTTTAAGGTCATCATCGATTGTCATTCTCTTTTGTGGCTGCAAAGTCTGAAAGATCCGCAAGGACTATTAGCTCGCTGGCAATTACGGTTGATGCCATTTGATTATGAGGTCATACATTGGAAAGACTCTGAGCATGCCGTTCCTGATTTCTTGTCTCGCAGCGTTCCAGCCGCTGATGTTGTTGAGGTTTGTCCTGTTGAGTTTCATGATAATTGGTTGACCAGAATGGTTGAAAGGGTGCAACGTCGACTGCAATATTTTCCTCTCTGGCGTGTTGAGCAAGGTCGCCTGTAAAAACATGACATGTTCCGCTATCCCGCTATCCCGCCTTGGGTAATCCAATGAGCGAATGGAAGCTTGTACCTCCCAAACCCGAGCGCACTGAAATCATTGAACAGTGTCATGTTCATCCTACTTGTGGTCATGGAGGCGTGACTTACCAACTGACGGATGATTCCGGTCGAACATCTATTTGTCATATTAAGGATCTAAAGGCTCATCCTCGCGACGTGGAGTAACGTTCCGGTTATGTTAAATGATGACGACTCTTGTCTTCCGATTTTGGACCATGCTTTCTTTGGTTTCGCTTTTCCTTTTGCCCGTTCATTTATCTACCGTTGTTCAGTTTTCCCTTACCTATCATTACGGTCTATCTGGGGGCCTGACGAATACCCAATCGTGTGTAATCCGCCATGTCGTAAGAGGCGACTAAAAGCAGTCCTGCTTTGTCTGTTCATTCCATCTAGAACCCCATTACGGCGTGTCTGGGGGCCTGACGAATACCCAGTCGGGTGTAATCCGCCATGTCGTAAGAGGCGACTAAAAGGAGTCCTGCTTTGTCTGTTCATTCCATCTAGAACCCCATTACGGCCTGTCTGGTGTCTGACGAATACTCAGTCTCATATAATCTGCTATGTCGTAAAAGGCGACTAAAAGAAATTCTGGTTTGCCTGTTCTTTCGTCCTGAACATCGTCGACGAATAGTGCATCATTTTCCTTTTCTTTTAGTTTCGTTTTCTGTACTTTTTGTTGGAAACTTTCCATTTATGAGAAACGTTTTTAATACTATGCAATATACGGGACACCCAATATGGCTAAATACCCATGATTTACAAAAAATAACTAAGAATCTAGCGAAACGTAAAATCTTTTCTGAAAATTTCCACATGGACTTGTTTCATCTAGTTTCTCTTTGCTATCTTTGCGTGTTAATATTTGTTACAATTTTACCACTACTTGTTTATTGCAATTATATAAATTATTTAGTTGTTGAAGATGGGTGCAGGAATTTGTAACCGCCTGTATGTTCGTAAATAATTTCACAATATCCGCTGTGATATACTATCTACGTACAGAAAATCTCGCTTTCCTATCCTAGTTTTCACGATAAACTCCACCGACACACTGTTGGCGCATCCGATATAATAAGAAATGAATTTGTATGATTCTAACTGTTCCTGCAAGAAAAATGTTTTTGGTAACTGGTATTTTAAAAAATTTTATATAGGAAATCTTAGGACACCATGCCAAATACTTTAAAAAAACTTAGAAGAAATAGAAACGTTGTCTCACTAACAGTATATTAATTACAATATTTGTAAGAAAAGTAACATTTATTAATAACTAGAAACACAAAATTGCAATTTCTTCAACATTTTACTTGTTAAATTTACAAGTAAACGAAAATGAATGATAAAATATAAGGAAAACATAGTCTACTACATACACTGATGAACAGTGTATGTGTTAAATTAAAAAAGCTGTGATGATAAAATTATAGACACGAAACTTAGGGACGAAGAGTCATCATTTGAAGTATTTTTAAATATACAGAGTGTTCAAAACAAATGTAACGTTCTAAAGTTATACTTCATCAAATTGAATTATATTTTTTCAAATTTCTTTTATTTATTAATTAGTAATGAAAAGGAAATAAACTGGTCATACAAACAAAATTAAACTTAATTAATAAGATTTTCAAAATAGGCGCCATTTACTTGCTGACAGTAAGCCAATCTGTCTGTAAATTCTCTTGTAACCCCCGCTATAATATCTAGTGAAATGGTTCGTATCTTTTCATTAATTTTTTCAGCCAAATCTTACAAATTTCTAGATCGAGTAAGATACACTTTCTGTTTTAGATAGCACCACAAGAAGTAATATAGCGGATTGAGATCGGGAGAACGTGCAGGCCATTAAATTTAGCGCCTTTCAATTCATCCGTTGTCATAAATTTGATCTAATCGATCTCGAAAAATAACTGAATGCTAAGAAGGTGCCCCATCCTGCTGAAACTAAATATTTTGTGGAAATTGGCGATTTCCCCCCAATTCAGAAATTATCTGATTATTTAAAAATTTGAAATACCTTTGAACATTTTTTCTATAAGAAAGGCCCTATTATTCTGTTCCAGCCGAAGCGTTAAGCTTTCTAGGGTGTTGTGTTTGCGCCTCTTGTATCCAGTGAAGATTACTCTGTGCTCACTACCGACACTTATGTCTATGAAGAGTACCGTCCAAACAAAAGTTTATTCACAAACAATTATTTAATGACATTGTTAAATGCCATAAACTACTAGACTTTGTGATTTAAAAATTGTAATATCCACATTAACTTTTCGTTCGACACGACAATAAGAATAAATAAAATAAATTGTGGTACTTTCATTTCGAATTGAAAAGGTTGTTTTTATTTAAGCGATCATACTTAAGTATCAAGCAATATTTTTGATTTTGAAAATACCGAGAAATAAATATTCTAAAATATCCGATTTTGGTTTGCATGTAAATCTCAAACTAAATATTATAGACCCCCCGTGTTATAACTTGTTGAAATCGTGTTATCTTTAATACGTTACATTTTTTTTTACATTTTGTATACTTGAAAAATACATCAAATGGCCCTTAATCTCTAATTTTCATGTCTAATATTTTATTACAATATATATTTTTAATTACCGAATATTTATACAGTTCCACACATTTGCCTATCGCTGTATAAAGAAAAACAATAAGAGAAAATGAAATGTAAAGGGCTTTTAAAGTTATTTTGTCTTTTGTTGCTACGTGGTTCTTTACGAAAAATTTCTATGCTGTATTTTCATGTTCTTTATCTACTTTTATATTTGCAATACATTTCTGATATTTACCTCAATTTTCTAATTTGTGTCATGTTTTAAATATGTTATTACTTTACTGAAGATAAAGCTAGCCTAAAATTATTTCGTTATATATCATTAGCCATAATCTACCAACTCCTAAATTCATTTGTTCAAAAATAAAGTAAGTTTCTGAATTTTTAATTTAAAAAATTTTAAATATCGATTTTATCTAGGCCTATCTTAAGATCCTTTATTAATAATAATAATTAATATAATAAAGTTTCCACCTAAAAATTAAAATCTAAACATTGTCATTAGTTATTTTCAACACTAAGGTTTTTACTTGACCCAAAATCCAGATATTGAAATATAATTCTCTTCATTTAACATTTATGTATAGGAATGTTTGAAACATAAAAGTTATTTAAAATAAAAATTCTTCTTATTCAAAACGTTGTTTAAGAAAATATTGGTTTAATTTTAATGAGGATATTAAAAGATATAAAGCTATTTCAAATTATATTTTCTTATAATAGAATCGAATTATGTTATGTTCTTTACCATCAGACCATTGTGGAATAAAGGTGAAACTTCTATGTAATAAATGTAATGAAAAAAATATCCTCTATATAATTAGAAGACCTATTACTTAGAACCAACTATGGACACAGAAGAATAGACTGTTATTATGAATTTTAAAAACCCTCTGTCGAATATTAAAATATATCGCATCGTTTATATCTGAATGATTGTCTAAATTACCAAATAGATGCCTTTACGAAAGTCTTTTTCCAAATGAATTGTTGACAGCAAAAATTGTACCGTTATTTCTATGTGAACACAAGAAAGATCGAATTACTATTATATCAATTTTTGCCAAAATGTTGAAATAAATACTAAACAGACTTGGACGTACTTTACTACGAAATCGCTTTTCTGCAAACAACAATACGGATATCTAAACAATAAATCAATTATTGAGGTTATATGATAAAGTATGAGTGGATTTTCCATTCAGTAAATCAGCAGCAACATTACTAGACTTATCTATAGCCTTCGATCGTTTCTCACACATCTCACTATTATGTAAACTAAAGTTTTATGGTATAAGGAATAATACCATATATTATACCAAATAAAAAGAACAATAGATATTACTAATATAAATATAGCCAAAATAATTATTTACGCTTTTATAGTAATAGGTAATGATAGCATTTTAATGTGGGGACGCACACGTAATACTGAAAGAATCACTAGAATTCAAAGGAACTGCATATAATCATCACGGGCACTAATAGCCATGAGCAATTTGAAATTAAGAAAACATTCAATTTCAAATACATTTTATACAAAAAAATTATCTTTTTTATTGAATACTATAGAGTTAAAAATATATATGTATACCTACATATATTTTTTTCGAAGTATTACTCTTTATCTGTAACTTTACCTTATTTTTTGTCGGAAATAAATATATTATTTTTATAATGGCGTCAAGTTATCTCGCACTTCCTCAACCTGTAGTCGAGAAACATTTTACTGTACCCACATATTTGTGGGTATGAGCTCGGTGGTACGTGGCTGATGTTGCTGTGTTGGTATACTCGTACATTATAGAATGGTATTTATGTACTACTAGTTTTATAATATAATTCGTTATTGTTTTTTTTTTAATTATTTTCATGATTCTTGAGATTGAAGAAGTCTATGTCGCGGTGTTAGTATGTGATTATAATTTATTTTATTTGTTAAAATTTACG
The DNA here is from genome assembly GCA_935421215.2 of Melolontha melolontha. Taxonomy (NCBI): domain Eukaryota; kingdom Metazoa; phylum Arthropoda; class Insecta; order Coleoptera; family Scarabaeidae; genus Melolontha; species Melolontha melolontha. The sequence goes on along the minus strand of OW285236.1, from coordinate 148,581,148 downwards.
GACCATACTGCATGTGTAGAGTATTATTGATCGCTGTATTAATTCGTAGACTTTGGATGGTAATTCAAGTTCACTTCTCTTAAGGTTCTGAAATCCCCTTAGAGAACCGAAGAAGTGTAATTCCGCTAAATGATATAATGAAGGATATTATATATACGCTTTTCTGTTTCTAGATACACTGAAGTTCCATCTTCATTGGCGTCTTCAATTTTAATAAAGTGTTTGCTGTTGAAGTTATTGTCTGCTGGTACACCTATGTCTATTAAGTATGTGTTGTTTCCCACTTTATCTTGAAGTACAATGTCTGAACTATTTACTGAAATTTGTTTGTCTGTATGTGTTGTAATATTCCAATAGAGTTTATATCTTTGATTTTCAAGAACTTTTTAATGTTTAACAGATGGACACGATAACTCGACGACGGTTCATCTTTGTAGTCTAAGACGACTATGATTGGTTTATTCCCTGCTATTTCTGTTGTTATATTAACTGGAATACTTCAAATCTTGCAACAATCTTTGGAACAGCTACGGAATTCATTTGCTTGTACATATACGGCAGAATTAGTTCTTCGTTTATATTGTACATGTGTAGAAAATGAGAATAGAACACCTTCATTGCAGCGTCATATTTATAGATATACAAATTTGGCAGGTATTTAGGGCACTCTGCTAATAGGTGCATAGTGATTTCTTAATGTGCTTTACAAGTTCTACATTTAGTGTAGCTATTGAGGCGCCCATAATTCTCTTCTGGTAGGGCAATGTGTTAAATACTCCATCCTGGACCGCCACAAGATATACTTCCGTTTCCAAGTAGAGCGATGAGGATCTTAGGAATCCAAATATTAGCTATTTTGACTGGTCGTGTTCGATGACGTTAATGTAAACTTAACTGTGCACGGGCTTACTCTATCATCATCTTGTCGTTTGCGGCTCATTTTAATGCTTTTCGATACTCGCTGGGTTCCATTGTTGTTAAGTTTCCACACGTTCTGTTTCCTGGCTTGAACCTAATGTCTAGGGATAGGTGTTCACATGCTTTAAGGGCGGAACCAAACAGAAATGCAGCCTGATAATGGTGTTCATTTACTTTGACTACATTCAATAGTGGGTCTTTGGTGTTGTAAATGTGCGTTACTATTCTGTTATACAGATCTTCATTATTGATCATGCCTTTTCTTCCGTTATATTTTGATAGATAAAGTCTTTATTTCTCTGCAATGGGACTTCTGTTTTTAGTTAGCCTCTTCCGCGTATCCTTATCCAGCTGAGTTATTTCATTAGTGTTCCACTTTATCGCTCCGAACGTGTAGGAAATTATAGGGACTCCTAACATATTTGTTGCTGAGCATTTATTTTTGCTAACAGTTCTAATGATCATATCTTATCCAGTATTTTTCCGTATTTATCTGTCAACTTCTACATAGCGTGTTTGATGTAGTGCGTTGCCTTTGCTCCACCTCAAGAGTATGGAGCTGCCATTATTCCTATTTAAATATCAAATAGTTGATCCATCCACTACGTGTACGTCTTCTTCCTCGTCTGGGCCCCTTCCTTGCTTCAGTTGGTACACTGCGCATATGTCGTACCAAATTTTATTCCTATGCCTTCAGAGTAGTTCCGTGTGATGTCTATAATTTTTTCTAATTCGTTCTGGCTTCTGGCATTAGATCATCAACCAATGATTTTATGTTTTCGTTGGTTTGCCCACCCTGGCATTTACATAATGCGACAGATAAAGGTAGAAATGTTAAGTAGAAAGACAATAGACTTAGCGAATCACCTTGGTATAAGCCTCTTCTATATATTACCGGTTGGGTTTTGAGTACGTTGTTATCTTCTTATTTCTATTACGGTAGCGTAACTCTACCATAGCTCTTTTATAACATCAATTATGTTTGAATGCATTTTTAGTTGTTCTAATAAGTGCCGTACTTAGTCATGGGAGAAACTATCGAATGCCTTTCTAAAGTCTATCCACACCAGAAATAAGTTTCACTTGTATAACGTGGCGTCCAGACAAACACTTGAGTCTATTAACAGGTAATTTCTTACTCAAGCGATTCCTCTTTTTGCACCCCTCTGCTCAGCTCACAGCGCCGCGTACGGGCCAGATAATGAATAGATGGGCTTTTCCACTATTTCTTTCTTGACGTCATTAATAATTACTGTCCTAAAAATCGTCTGAAGTTGCCGTAATATCTTGTCGCATTATCGTTATTATTAATATTATTATTGTTATTATATTATATTTTCAATAATCTTATAGTAAATGTGGATAAAACAAAAATAATTTATTTTAGAATTTCTCAACAAAAAGCACTAAATGTTTCTTATGAAAACCGTATACAATCCACTTCACTGAAGTCCACGCTCGGAGGAGGATTTACTTTTTCCTAAATTAAAGCACATATATATAATCTCTTCTAGAAAATAGAGCTCGTCTTAAAAATTTAGTTCATAACGCAGAGATAAACTAACTAATTCATTTACAAAAAAATGCATACGAAATGTTTTCAAAATTGGAAAAAATTCTTCTGTGACGGTGTTCATAAAGAACAACCTGCACACAATTATGCGATTTTTGTAAGATGGTGACCTAACCAGTGTGGTGCAAGAGACACAACAGACACTCACCTAGTGGCGCCACAAACAACATTAATTGGGTAGTACAATTAATTGCAACCCCATCAGGCAATCGAAATCTTTAATTTCATCAATATTAATGTACAAAATTAACTTTTGGTAAATCTTTGGGTAACATTGAAATCTTAAAGAGGAACCTGTATATTTTATTACAGATTCGAATTCTACTGGAAAAAGTACGTAGGATTTGCCTGAAACATTTTTTCAATTCGTGACAGATAGCGCTGTAATCGATTAAATTACATTTTTCCAATATTTCACACTAAAAACCTATGCATACAATTCTGCAATTCGTTTTCAATAAAAATAATACCATGAAAAATGACATATCTAAAAAGTACTATTATCATAACCCAGGAACAGGCATCCTTCTTCACATATTTAATCAACGTGATTTCCTTCGCTCAAGACATATCGTAATGTTTTAAAATTCCAAAAAAAATCATTTTTCTATTAATATCATTTCTTGTGTTAAAAATATTTTTTCTAAAAATATTTTTGTATGTATAATGTATGCATTTAACGTTTGTGTTATTTCTTACATTCGTATTTTTTCTAATTTCAAAAACACAAAATAAGCATACAACTGAAAGAAATAACTTTAGGAAACAACTTATTTTACTCAGTTCGAAGAATATTTCGAAAAGTAAAAGACCTGTTTCTGTTACGCTGTTAATAGTACCTACTACAGAATGGAATATTTAACTGTACAAGAAAAAATTGAAATGGTTCTGGTGCATGGAGAAACTGGCAGAAGTTTTGATAATGTTGTCAATCTATACAATTAGCGCTTTCCTCATAGGAATCGGTGAAATACTCCATTTTACCATACTATCAACCAATTCACTACTGATGGAAGTGTTCAATAGAAAAAAAAGGACCCTTCGAGTAACAATCACCGGATAAAATAATGAAGTCGCTTTATTAACTGCAGTGGCTCTTAATCCTCATGTTGGCACAAGAGAAATAACTCGCGATTTTGGATTGTTCAACACCAGTGCATATGGAAAATTAAAACGTCATAAATATCCATATCATGTGTCTTTACATAAAGATCTCCATGGCGTTGATTTCCAAAATCGGGTAACGTTTTGTCAATAGGCATGTGAACAATTACAATAAAACTCCAATTTTTTTCGTTCATATTGTTCTCCGATGAGGTGTCTTTCACAAACCCCGGAACAGTTAATCGATGCAATACACATTACTGGAGTGTTGAAAATCCGCACTGGCTTCGCCAAGTTGAACACCAGCGACTGTCAATGCGTGGTGTTGAATAATTGGAAACAAAGTCATCGGCCACCACATTGTTGAAGGCCACTGGAGTGGCCTTCTGGAGTGTTGAAAATCCGCACTGGCTTCGCCAAGTTGAACGCCAGCGACTGTTAATGCGTGGTGTTGAATAATTGGAAACAAAGTCATCGGCCGCCACATTGCTGAAGGCCACTTGAGTGGTGAAATGTACCGAAACATTTTGGAAAATGAACTGCCAGCACTACTTGAAGACGTTAACTTACGAATGCGACAGAACATGTGGTTTCAACATTATGGTTGTCCAGCACACTATTCGGTGGTAGCACGTGAAGTACTTGATCGTAATTTCAATGGTCGCTGGGTCGATAGAGCTGGTTCAGTAAATTGGCCTACTATATCACGAGATCTTACTTCGCTAGATTTCTTTTTATGGGGTTATCTTAAATGCAAAATATACAATAGGTACCAACAACACCTGAAAATATGATCGAGCGAATCAGAAATGCTTGGGCGGAAATTCAAGAAGATACACTCCCCAATTGTCTATACCCTTTTGAAATGCGGATCAGTAAGTGCACTGAAGTCGAAGGCCATCATTTTGAGCACTTACTTTAATTGAAAGATGATGAGGCGAGGGGAAATCTAGCATTCTGATAATTGAGAGGCGAAGGGACTTACATAAATGAAGCACACATGAGAGGCTAGGAGACTCAGGTTAATCAGGCACCCCAAGGTGGTACTACGTATACCTCATCGTTGTTGGATTACAATAAAAGAAATTTATTCATCAGCAATTTACATTTCTACAGGTGACATTTTCCCAATTATTCGAAATTTTTAAATAAATAAAGCTTTTCTAAGACTAATTTTGATTGTTTACAAAGGAAACGTATTTTTGCAGAATCGTATGCATAGGTGCTCCTTGCGAGTAATTTAAAAAAAAATTGAATTTCATTGATTTACAGTGCTATCTATCATGAATTTAAAAAAAAGTTTCATACAAACCCTACGTACTTTTTTCAGTAGAATTCCAATCTGTAATTAAATATACGGGTTCCTATTTAAGATTTCAAAGTTACGCCCGCCCCACCTACATGGAGGGAGAGAGAGGGACTTATACTAGCACTAATATATTTCGTCCATTGAATTATTAAATTTTAAATCTGGACGTTTTCCGAACTGCTTATTTTTCGAGATATTTGACTCAAGTTTCAAGTTAAAAAATACTCCCGTTATATTATATGAATGAAAATCTAAATAATATTTCAGATACATACATTAATTACTCATATTAATTTTTGGTAAGATTAGAAAAGTATAAGTTCATTGGTTATGTTAGACATTAACTTAAATGAATTAGTAGCGGGCCGATCTATTGTTTAGTTTTATTAGTTGCTCGAGTTCTACATATCTACTTGCATCTAAGAAAATCGAAACAATTAATGCATAATTTATATCACGTAACGTAGTTTCGTATTTGAAATCGCTATGGGGTGAAAAGCACGATATAAAAAAAGAAAAACTGTTGTTATTTCTAGCAGAAGGAGGTGCATATATGAAGGCATTTGATCGGCTCTTACAACAAACATACAGTAGTATGACTCTTCATCGAGTATCAGAGAAAGTCAGAAAATGCTCCCCGAATGTAGATAAATTGATATCTTTTGTCAAGAAAGCTTTTTTAAAGGCACGCAATAATTTATTTCGTGACATACTGCCACATGTACCATTACCACCAGAACCTGTTATAATACGCTGGGGCACATGAAAAGAAGCAGCTTGTTATTAACACATGCATATTGATGACGTTAAAGGTATGATACAGCTACTCAATCCGAATGATGCTACATATTTATATTTTACACGCTCAACAAGTATTTATGGACCCAATTATTCAGTTAGATTTAGCCAATACGCATGGTCATTATTCCCGAATACCAGTAACCATTGTAACCATGCCATATAGAGGTTACTTCCACCAACCCACAATATTATATAAATAGCGCCGTGAGTATTGTATATGATCTTCATCATTTCCTTTTCCAACCTGGAACTGCTACTGATAATGTAAAAAGATAATTTGAAGGAGTCCTAAATATCAATCCAGGATTTGGTACAGCACGCTGAATTGTTGACTTCTTTGACGGTAAAGAAGCAAATTTTTCCGAACTGGTGATAAATGTGCCGTAATTAAAAAACTTTATGTACTTTTAATATGCCCCCACTTCATCGATAAATGTTGAACGGCCAATTTATAAATGGATTTACGGTGACAGACAATTATGAACAGTTGAATATATGGAACAATTACTTGTGGTTTACTATCATTTGAACTATGGATACAAAAGGTGAACAGTCAGGATGTGTGATATGTTTTATAAACCCTGCAATATTCCTTCGGGAGAGGATGTATTTACTCTTACTTGGTAAGTACTTGTTTCTCTATACGTATTTTGATTCGCGTGTGAAAAATGTTCAATCAGGATTCATGATGTCCTTGGTCTCTCCCTAGCACTAACGTTATGTACCCCTGACTGTCGATCCCAAATAATGACTTCCCTCGGTAACAAACTTAACATTAGAACGGCCCAAAAGTTGAAATAAAAACGGAAATATTAATCATATGATACTATTTAATATATATTTAGAATACTGTGATATTAAGTTTGGTTTATAAACCATAAATATTTTAAATACTGAATGCCTATTATTTTGTTTCTTGTCCATTTCGTGAAATGTTCCTTTGTTTATTAAAAAATTTGTTTTAGAGATTAACTAATGGATTTATAGTCATTTTTTATGCGCATAGAGCTACTTAATGAAGAAATGAACTATAAATAGAAGGATGGTCATTGAAAGCCTACAAAAGAATTTATAAAATTCTTTAAAATCTCGTACTTTGATGCTCGTTTAATATCAAGCCTTTAATTGCGTCTACTACACTATTTTACTTAATATATTGGCGCAATCAATTAATTTTTTTAAATCATATGTAACAAAAAATTTAATTGTTCAAACTTGATACAATTTTGTTGTTAATAATTTTTGAAAATAATATATCATTAAGACCACTTTTTTTATTGTCTATATTCAGCGAACACAAAATAACTTTTGTTTGTTCTTAAACTTAAGAAATATCCAAACGCGCAGTTTTATCATAACATGAAAACGGGTATACAGCAAATCAATTAAGGTCCAATACAGATAAGGCACAGAGTTTTCTTTACACATCGACCGGAAGTGTTTGTATCGTTTACGCTCTCACAAGTTACTTTGAACTTTGACCTAAGTTGAAAAGAGCATGCCGAAGCCTTATGTAGGGAATTGAATTCTGCTATTTATCAAATTAGAAAAATAAGACAGGGAAAACTGAATATTTCTTCCTCTTTTTAAGCATTTAAGTAAAGTGTTAGTGCGCAGCTATGCTAAATTATTTTTATTATTCTGCCAAGCTCCGTCCAGTTGCAAAGCAAGGCATTTTAATGCGGAGTTGAATGCGTGACAATTTCAACATGTTCAGCGTAATTTGTTGATTGTTTATTTGCTTTTATTTATTTATTTACCCAACAGAATTATAATTCCATTTAAAGGATCAAATAAACATAAAACTGTAAATCACATACATACATAACAAGTTCTACTAGTAACAAAAAAAGTGTTATAAATACTAACTTCCTCTAAATATAAAAAAATATAAATAAGCCTAAAATACGAAACAAGATTGAAACTAATAAGATGTGCGAATATAAACAAGAGTCCTGTACATGTGAACAAAAGTAATAGAAACAAAAAACAAGAACTTTTTTTTAGTTACTTAATTGCTGGCAATTAATTAAATCGAGATAAATTCTAGAACGAATATTTATCGCAAGTGTCATAAAGAAGCCGTTCGAAGGTCAACAAACTATGGAAATGTATATCTATCTCAGAAGAAACCTGATAGAAGTTGCTGCTTATAACGTAGACATGAGACCTGATCAACACATTGGTTCGAGGAAAACGAAGATAGAAAGTACGGGAAGGACGAGCGAAGAAGAGCGCCGTGCAGTCAATTTAGTTGTGAAGAAGCCTATGAAGGAAGTTGAGGCTGGCTACAAAACGTCTAAAGGAGAGAGAAGACAAGTTGAAGTGAGGAAGGAGTTGAGTGTGATCAAAGCCTCTATGGGGATAGACGCCATCCACCTTAGGCCCATATTTATAGTTGGAAATTAAGGTCCTGATCTTGAGGGGCTTGTCTGAAGATGCTGTCCGAGCAACATTTTCGTTTTATAGTTGGATCTCAAGGTCCGGCAGCTGCCCAAGACTGGAAAAAAACACAAGCTTATGTAAAATCGTGATGTTGGCGGCTTGAGATCCTATTTGACAATCTCAATTCATAACACATAACCTTTTTTTATTTGCAATTTCGGATTTAGTAAATGATTGATATGGATTTATACCAAGAATTTGAAGTATATGATTTTCTGGAGTACATCGATATTGTTGACGAAGAAAATCGAGAACGTGTCCGAAAGAGATATATACGGGATGCCGATAATCCCATGGAATTTTATAGCACGACCGAATTTCGGGCACGTTACCGATTCTAGAAGGATACTGTGGCAAATACTCTCTTGCCACTTGTTATGGAGGGCCTACGAAAACCTAGTAATCGTGGTTTACCGATTCCTCCAGTTTTACAATTACTTGTGAGTTTACGTTTTTATGCCACTTGTAACTTTTAGTTTGTAGCTGGTGATTTACGAGGTATTATTCAACCTACTATATGCTGTATAATAAAAATGGTATCTGTGCTAACAGCAGAACAATTGGGAAATTTTGTTCGTTTTCCCAGAACTATGCAAAATTTACGTACAAATATTGTGAAGTTCTACGAGGTAGCTCACTTTCCGAATGTGTCTGGATGTATCGACTGTACACTCATCAAAATATCGAACCCAGGGGGTGATAATGGTGAAATGTTTCGCAACAGAAAATGATTCTTTTCTTTAAATGTGCAGGTACAGTATAATTCACACAATGGTGAGCTACTATAAAATCTATTGTAGGTTGTTTCAAGTCCAAATAGGGAAATAATGGATATTGTTGTTAGACATCGAGGATCTAGCCACGACAGTATTATATTTGATCGTAGTTCTTTAAGAGTACAAATGGAAAGAGGGGATATTCGAAGTTTATTATTTGGGGATAATGAATATGCCTGTAAACATTATCTACTTACACCAGTATTACAGCCAGTTATAAACACAATATGTTTGAGAAAAAATTGAATTGTTTTCAAATAGGTGACGAAATAGAGGAACTATAGAACAGGGCACATGTAAGAACCCGAAATATTGTTGAGAGATTATTTGGTACCTGGAAAAGAAGATTTCCATGTCTATAAAGAGGTCTTCAAACAAAGTTGCAAAAATCACTTGCAATTATATGTGCAACTGCTGTTCTGTATAATATCGGTCTGAGGGAAAATGATAACTTTGAAGAACACACTGATTATGAAGTAATAGTAGTTAGGAATGTTTATGATAGTGAATGGGGATTGGATTTTAGGAGGCACTTTATTCAAGAACATTTTAAACATTAGTAGGTATTTTTTTCTGTATTTGTATTCTTAGATATCCTGTACAGATATATGAAGGCATGAATTATTCGTATTGTTAATTGTCATGTATGTATATGTAAATCAATTTAATAAAAATGGGTTTTTCTCTCATTGTGTTCCTCATCTTCACATAAATTTATTTAGCCCTGGAATACAAGTAGGAATATGGTTGATAGAAAAATAAAACCCATGTTACACATATATATGATATATTTCATCTAAAATATTTAAATCTAACAAAAAATAATATATATATCTTCTTCTTCTTCTTCTTTCAATAGACGTATCGCCTGTTTAGTTCCGGTTTCTTTGTGGCGGCAGTTCTTGTGAATTTGATTGCCAGCTGTCTCGCCAGCGTTTTGGTGGTCGTCCTATGGGTCTTCTTCCGTGAGGTATGTTGTTTCGTACTATTCTGGCCATTCTGTCGGGAGTCATTCGGCTGACATGGTGGTTCCATTCTCTTCTTCTTTTCCGTATCCATCTGACTACGTCATCCGTTTGAAACTTCTCCCTTATATCTGTATTTCTTTGCCTATCATGTAATGTGTATCCTGTTATCGTTCTTAGAGTCTTCATTTCGGTTGTTCTTAGTATCCTCTTTGTTATCGTTGTTTCCGCTCTCGTCTCCGCACCATATGTCATCACCGGTCGTACGCATGTTTTGTATATCCTTGATTTGCATTCCGTACTTAGGTGTTTGTTTCTCCAGATTGGATACCTAAGATGTCCCGATATTGCTGCTGCTTTGTTTACTTGTTTCCTCACCTCATCACCCAAAAACCCTGCGCTTGTAATTTTGCACCCAAGGTATTCGATTGACATGGTTTGGTCGACGGTCTTATTTTCTATTACCAATTTGCAGCGTACAGGTTCTTTTGCTATGGTCATGCATTTGGTCTTGTCTATGGAAATTTCCATGTTGTGTTTTCCTGCAATTCCGCAATAAGTACTGCGTCATCAGCATAGCATATTATATTTATGTTGTGTATGCCCATCCGATATCCTAATCCGGTGTTCTTTACAGCTTTCACCAGCTCATCCATGATTGCGTTGAATAACAAAGGACTGAGACTATCGCCTTGACGGATGCCTGTTGTGGTTCGTAGGTGTTGCGTTACGGTGAGGTTTGTGCGTATTTGCGTTCTTGTGTTCGTGTTTAGGTCCTTAATGAGTTCTACGTATTCTTTCTTCGTATTATTGTTTTCCAGGATCGTGATGACGTCTTTTAGTTGTACTCTGTCGAAGGCCTTAGTTATATCTACAAAGCAAAGATAGGCAGGGGTGTTGTACTCTAATGATTTTTCTATCAGTTGTCTGAGTATGAATAGAGCGTCAGTGGTGGATCGACTTCTTCGAAATCCTTGTTGCTCTTCGCTTATTGGCATTGTTGAGGTTATTTTGTCCGCAATGATCTTAGTTAGGAGTTTTAGCGAGGTGCTCAACAATGTTATCCCACGGTAGTTTGCTGGATCGGTTTTGTCTCCTTTTTTGAAGATGGGTATTGTTACGCTGTTCTTCCATTCTTCAGGTATTCTTCTATGTTGTAGTATGATATTAAACAGTTTTGTGTATTCTTTTATGGTGGCATATATATATATATACAGAAAACAAATGAAATTAGAGAAAGCACCTTATAACATATAAATACATAATAGCAATTGTAAAAGTTACATTCTCCGATTTATTCATTAAGCATACATAAGATAATGCACCATATACCAGTATTTTTTTAGCACAAAAGCAATAAATTAAACCCAAACAAATTCCAAAAGCAATGTACATCCATAAAAGCACATTTCCTTTTAAATACTATTGTTTATTATTATCAAGTATTATAGTGATTGCGAAAGTTATATTTTCGTTTAATTCTTTCTAGTTTTATGATTTGAAAATATATACAAAAAGCAGCAAGTATAGCAACCAGCACCTTAATAAAAAAACAAACATACTATACCAACAGTGTATAATGTTATAGATCTTCAGAGAGCATCTGCAAAAATAATTAGTCGAAATCGAAGAAAGTAAATGGGCATGAATTAAATATAATTACCTTTTTTTTAAATACTGAAGTTTGAGCTTAGCTAATTCAGCTTCATCAGTTGCTCTCTGGCGATCGAACTCTGTTGTCTGTACAGCCAATTCTTATATTCTGCTCACTGCCTTTCTGGACTCTTTAGCCCTCAGCAAGTCCTCTTCAAGTACCTGCTTTTTCAAGTCATGGAGTTCTTGCTCATGCCTAATTGACTTTGTGTAATTTTAGAAATCCTGCTTCCTCTTTCGGCATGTAATTGAACTACAGAATCCTGTCGCTGGAATGAACCAGATCCTCCTGTAGTACAAGTACTAGCTGAAACTAATTGTTTGTGAATAAGCAACAATATTTCAAATATATGCAGCTATACTTACCATGAGGCAGGGTTCCTCCAATCAAGTGAGGTCTTTTTTGAACCTTAACGCGTTCTTCAGAGGAGTAAAGACAGGGAGTTCATCAGAATCAACAACAAAAATTTTGTTCTTACTATTTATGTATGCATAGGTAACATTTTGTGCATACCTACTACATACAACGGAAGGCTAGCACCTGCAGCCTCTTCCTTCTATATCTTTTTGGCCTCAGCTTGACTTGCAATTCTAGAATTTTAAATTTACTATACCTACATTCAATGGACATACCTTTTTCAAATAGTCATATGCTATACCAATCACAATCCATTTTAACATTTACACTTGGGGCAGCATCTTCAACAAACTTCAGCACTGGATCAATCTTGATAGCTTTAGGATGTGGACCACCTCCTGTTGCTAAAGAAAAGTGACGCAGTGCTGTGACTTCTTTTCGTTTCCTTAAACATAAGTATTTTATCAACCCACCATACCTTTCTAATTTATATTTTTGCACTTAAAAAATCACATACCTTTGTTTTAAGTTTGTCTACAGCTTTCTTAGGTGCCCCGCTGTCCGTGGAATATTCACTTCAGGATGGGAATTATAAACTACTGTTATAAGTTGCCAACCCTGATTATTTTCCGACAAAGTAGCACCGTCGGTTTGTTTATTCTCGACGATGCTGTTGTCTTTAACAAGCTGGGCCAAAAGCATTTTTTCCTTATTAGTATAGGCTGCAGATTTATTTCCATTCATCTGTAAAATTAACAGATAATTTCTAAATAATATTTAAAACATATTTTGCATTTATATAAATAATTATTTATTAAGCCTACAAAACATACATTTATTGTATATTTACCTTCAAAAATATTCAATAAACTTAAAAACAAATTGAGATTCTATGCTATAACTTCTTAGCTTCACAAGAAATTGGAACAAACAACAATTTCGCGCGAAAATGTTACTCTCATAACAAAATTCCCTAAATTTCCGAACTTGAAGTCAATCTTCCCCGAGATTGTCTGAACACTTGTTTATAAAACCGAACGCCTGCTTGATACTCCGATCTTAGAAACACGATCTTGCGGTAGATCGGGATCTTGAATAAGTTTGGCCGGGACTATAAATATGGGCCTTAAACACCATGTATTTCAAAAATGGTCGCTGAACTTGATAGCTTGAGCTTGATAAAATAGATACCATATCAAGCTGGCATATTCCAAACTTGATCCCACTAATGAGTTAAATAAGGTAGTCATTACACTCACGTTAGAAAATTCACCACAGTTACGGATAATAAATCCAAGAGTTTATGTGGCCTGCTTAAACACATTGCTGATATGCTAATTGATAGTCAGTTTCATATCGAAAGTAACGGCCAAATCTTGAATTGCTTCAACTCGTGATATGCTCATATCCCCAAGCTGGTAATTAAAGTTTATAGCATTAAATCTTTTGATGAAAGATAAAATCTTGCACTTAGCGGGGTTCAAAGGTAAATTGTTATTTTTGCGCCAAGTCTGTATGTCAATCAGATCGGTCTGTAGTCCAAGACGGTCCCTTGAGTCGGAGACTCGAGAAAACAACTTCCAGTCATCGGCAAAGAAAAGTTTATTAGACTCGATCTAGTCTGAAAGATCGTTAATGAAAATAATAAGAAGCAGTGGACCGAAGCTAGAGCCTTGCGGAACTCCAGAAGTGGCAATGTAAGGTTATGATAAATATCCGTTGTAGAATACACATTGAGGCCGACTATGTAGGTAGGAAGTTGAAAAATCATCTAACGGTTTACTAAATCCAAAACTAGCTAATTTAACTGGCAAGATAGCGACACTCGATCAAATGCCTTGATAAAATCAGTATATATAACGTCAACCTGTGACCCGCAGTCCAACGCGTCAGTAACGTATTGAGAAAATACCGCAAGGTTAGAAACAGTAGATCGCTCTTTCATGAAGCCATGCCGATTCGGTGATATTGTCTCAATAAGAGGGTATGCTTTTCGGTACAGTGCAATTTCAAAAATTTTCGCGATGTTCGATGTGATAGCAATAGAACTATAATTGGTAATGTCCGATGTTACACCAGTTTTTAAAATGGGAACAATTTTAGTACTCAAATAGCGGGAAAAGTAGATGTAGTGAGAGTCAAATTAAATATATTCGCCAACTGTGTAGCAAATACGTTTCCACAGTCCCTCACAACAAAAGCAGAAATTTGATCATCTCCCGAAGTAAATTTATTCCTAAGCATCTTAGTGCTGAGCAGGACATTATCAGATAAGTTATGCAAATGGAGAAGCATTGAATTGGTTGATAGGAGAACTATGTTATTAGTTGTAAAGGGTATATTATTATTATTATATACGTCAACTATAGATTGAGGAATCTCAAGACTGACCCTCGAGAGGTGCATTCTACCTGGAATACGACTTCTCTTCTTCCTTTCACCTATATAAGATAAAAATTGTCTGAGATTATCTCTAAGCTTATTTTCAGTATTTGTAAGGTAGTCTTTATAAGCTGAAGATATTTGTAGATAGTCTTTATAAGATAGTCTTTATAAGATAGTCTTTATAAGATAGTTATAAGATAGTTTATAAGATAGATAGATATAAGATCGTTTGTAGATAGTCTTTATAAGCTGAAGATATTTGTTGTTATTTTTATTTTTATTTTATAAATTATTTCGGAAGTATACCATATGGAAAACTTCGGAGGCGATTCACATAAGTCAGAACGTATTTTTCGAAAGAATATGGAGCATCGTAGAAAACTTTACACATGGTATCAACAGCTAAGATATTGTCCAAAAGGTCCCAATTAATACACAACAACGTATTATATATAACAAGAAAATTTGAACATTTGTTAGTGGAAAGTTAGCCGAGGTGTCTGAGGAAATGGAAGTAATAATAATTAAAAGAGGATGGTGAGTGTCCTCAGGAACTAATGGTGAGCTGTCGCGCATGACTTCGCAATCCCTATTGCAATTCTCTGTTAGAATAAAATAAATTTTCAAGTGTGTTCTAAATCATGGATCGTGAACAATGCATTAACATTAAATTTTGTTTCAAAAAGTATTAAAATTTGCATTAACATTAAATTATGTTGTAGAAACTTATGAAATGTTATAAATAGTATTTGGTGATGCTGCAGTAACACTAAAGCCTGTTTGCAAGTGGTTCAAATAATTTGGTAATGGCTGGAAATAGGTTAAAGGCGAAATGTGATCCAGATGCTCTTTAAGTTCAACGACCGAGGAGAAATGATTCAATCAGACAGACTATTGGAAATTCAGAGAGTCTTATGATTCTGTTCAATGTGTCTTAGTGACAGATTTAAATGTGAATCATGTTTTAAATTTATTCTATATGTGTTGACAGTGAGCCAAAAGCAACTCCGACTATCAATTTAATTGAAGTTACGCTACCGTGTGGTAGATGCCTATTTTTTGAGAAATACCAAGAGGGTTAAACGTATTTTCCTAAAACCAAGTTCAGGCCCTTCAACAAACCACACCTCTTTTTCTCTCAAAATAAAGCGCGTCAATCTTTATCCAACATCAAAGCGACATTGATCACGTTTTTCGACTTTCATGAAATTGTGAGAACTGAATTTCTAGACTATAAACTCATAATATGCCAGGCTTGTTAGAGCTTTTGGTAAACGATAAACGTTAAAACGACCTGGTAAATTAATAAATTGTGTTATCCTCCATCACAACAAATTTTCATGTCACATGGCAATTTCTATCACATAAAAAGCATTACGGCGACAACATCCGTTAACACGACGATGAACCAACGCGAACGAGTACTGAATCAGTACTCGTTCACCTATCATCGTGCTTCAGAAAGAGATAGTTGCGATGTTAGCGAAACGTCGAAATAACGTCCGTCAGAGGATGACGTGCCAATGCGCAGGAACCGAGAATATATCGAGGGAGTATTGATATATAATTAGCCTTGAAAGTTTTTAATAGACAAAATTGAATAAGGTTAATATAGTTACAGCTATAATGATTTATAAGTTGTCGAACTTTGACGTTCAGAAGTTGAACGGTTATGAAATTCCAATTTTTTTACAACGACGATTCCGAAGAACATTGATTTTGTTCCTGATATGATTGTAGAACATCAACGAAATTGGATGAGGTGTATTCCAAAAGCATTATACATTTCCTATGAATGTGTACTTCACATTATTCATCAAGACTTGCGTATGAAAAGCTTTCAACGAAACGGATTTATGCTTGAATGCTGATCAGAAATGCGTTCGATTAGCGACGCCGAAGAGAACCTGCTATTTTGAAGAATATTCTTCAAATATTTTGCATGGGCTTGGTACTTTGGATGAAGCGTCCAAAGAGCAATCCAGGTAGTTGAAGCATTCTAAATCTCCGCGACCCAAGATATTCTGTGTTTAAAAATTGGCTTACCAGATTATTGCTTCAGTTTTTTGAGACAAAAATGGGATAATTATGATAGTTTATTTGAAATGGCGTAGAAATATTACGAGAGAATATTATTCTAAGTTACTAACTAAATTATGTAAGAAAATTCTTAAGGAGATTATATTGAATAAATAAAATTTTGTATTTAAATATTATAGTTTTATATGGTAAACTAAGTGATTATTATTAATAGTTTTTCGGCATTAATATCATCTGTCAAGAACGACTATCAAACTAATTTTATCATAGAATAAACAGCAGAATCTCTATTATTACATCAGGATTGTATGTGACATCAATTTTCAAAGTCTGCAGAATTTCTATACTAAAGCAAAAACGTGTTGACTTTGGACTTTTTGACTTTTGACAACAATATCTCTAAACATAATACTTCGATATTTATGCAAAAGGTACCTTTTTTTATTATTAGTAATATAAATGCTATTCTAATTTTCAGTTTCTTTGAGTGTTTCGCTCTTGATAATTGCATGCTGTTTAAAAAGACAAAATAAAAAGCTCTTATATTTTCCACAACCTTTCGTAGTTTATTTGACTACATACTCAAAAGCTATAAATTCGAATTGTTTTCCTTAATTAATATAAACACTTATAGCAAAATTTCATTTTTTGTTGCTTTAAAATTATGTTGAAACTATTTTCTTAAATGTTATGCTAACTTGTATATATGGTACACGTTTTTTTTCTCTTTACACATCTTATGCAAAAGACATTTTTTCTAAGTTAATGATGGTCATCATTCCCCTATCTTTTATGGTTATTAACTGAAAAGGTTTTCTTGTGTATATTGTCTTCCACTACTTCCTCTGTGCGTGTTTTATTTGCTTATTAAGTTTTTTTATATAATACGAAAGCAGGATATGATTTATTTAATTTCTATTTATTTTGTTACGTTGCAGTTATTAACTTAATAAATTAATTATTACTTAATTAAATTATTACATATTGTATGTAGGTCTCTAAGCATCTTCTTTGTGATTTATTGTGTTTGGATACTTTCTTATACGCATTGAACTCTTTTCTATCTTTTGCCGCAGTTTTTAGTTTATGTTATTTTGAAATTAAGAATCTATCTGATTTATATTAAAATAACGAAATTACAGGAATTACTTACTTTGCATAAAATTAAGATTTAGTACATATTTTTAATTTTCATCCAGGTGACTATTTTTCACCTTCCAGCCTTTTTCTTCTGGTTCTTTAGATTGGACACCGCTAAACCCAAGCACTTTGTACCACCCTCAATAGATCTCTCAGTTCCACGCAGTTAGTCTTGTGTCCTCGATAAAAGTCACTATCCTCCTCCTGGGAAAATTGAGCACCCTAGTAGGATCCAATAGATCTCTTCCCAAATGTTTCTGTCTTCAGTTCCTCACAAGTGCATATTGCACGAAGGTTACTGTCGTCCTATTTTTCACATCTCCTATACCCTTCATAACCTCATGGGCAAAGCCCATACTGTACAGATGCTTCCTTAAATGACACTGTCCGGTTATCAAGCCGGTAATAATTTTAATTTCTTTTTTATTACTACGAATTTAGTTGAGAAAGCCTAGCAGCTCCTCTAGTGGTGTAGTAGTCTTAGTACGGAGTTGACCTTCTGTTAGCCTCCATTTCTTTTTATGTTCTCTTTCTAGCCATAACTAGATCTTTCTTCTAACGAAATCATTGACAATTTCGCATACAAGTTTCGACCGTATGAAGTTCCACTGAGAACCTATCTTGCCCAGTTCGTCGGCTCTCATTGCTTTTAAGCTCCTCATGTCCTGGCACTAATATCAGTGACGCAGTATTCTCTTGTCTCAGTCTATTGAGAACCTGTTCACAATGTTTCATCAGTTTAGACCTGGTAGATGGACCACATATACCCCAGTGGCCATTCAGCCCCGAGCGCGTTGCCTTACACCGGAGCTTGGGAGAGCTGGTCCGCAGTGACAGCTTTCGCTAAGGATTTGAAGGTTTTTAGACCTTCCCATATCCCCTTATCCGCCACCTAGAGACGCGGCTGGTGGATAACTCAACCCCCGTGGAAGAGGCCCGCAAACCAGGAGCATACATCTTATAATTTGATATACTTGATAGCGGTTTACTTGCCTAATTACGAACACACGGCTATAAAATACTCTCAAAAAAACTTTTAGGAAATACATATTAAAATGCCGTGTAATCGCTTCAATATAAATTTATAAATAAGAGATATCCGAAAAAAAAATTATGTTTAAATAATTTTCACGTAAAAATATTTGGAGTTTGTAATTAAGTGCGATTGTCTGAGACATATCTGTCTCTTCAAACCTGGCGGTCAGCCAGATTATTATCCAGAGCTAACTTTAAATAAAGAAAAAGTGCTCTGAAAGATCGCGAAATAATTGTAAGTTTTCATTACAGCACCTTATGTAAAACATTTAGTAATTTGTAAAAGTCGCTGCTTATTCCCTAATATAATGCAAAAATTACATTAATCTATTATTTACTATAGTTTTTTTACTATGTTAATCTGAAAATATTTTATTGGTCATCAAAACATTGCTACATTAATTCTGTAATTAATTGTAGTATTAGTATGAGTGTTTACGAAACATAAAAATTGATTAATTGAATTGATTCGGCATTTACTTGATGAATACATTATGAATACTTGATGAATACATAATTTAAAATAGAAATAAAACTAAGTTTCTAATCTTCACTTTTAATCTTTAATCGTAACACGACAATTGTTTCGCAAGCACAGTGGCTTCCTCGGGTACTTACAACTAAAGAGTACGTTACAAATTCAATTTAAAAAAAATATATATATAATCAAGAAGGTTGGTGTTATTTTACAATTTAGATTTCTTTAAAAACGTTGTAAAATAATACAAACCTTCTTGATTTTATATATATATTTTTTTAATTTAGTTTGGAACGTACTCTTTAGATGTAAGTACCTGAGGAAGCCACTGTGGAGGCGAAACAATTGCCGTGTTACGATTAAAGATAAAGTGAAGATTAGAACCGTAGTTTTATTTCTATTATAAAAATTGATTCCGTTGGGTATGATAAAGTAATTTTATAATAAACGCAACATTGATTTTAAATTGCAAGGACAGTGTAACAGCAATATGAAACGAGCAAAACCACGGAAATTAATATAAATGCGCGAGGGTGTTGCAATTGCTCATAAAATTTTACGGTTATTCGCGCCGTAGATGTAAAATAAAACTAAATATTATATCTAATGAAACTGAATATTATACGAACGAGGCTAAACTTAAATATTTACCGTTTATAAATTTACTTTCAAAGAGTGACGCTTAATTAAAATATATAGAAGGGTCGAGAAAACAGAACGTTAATTAAAATAATGAATTTCATTTCGAAATATACCTTTCTGTCTTTCTGCAGAGCAAAAGCAATTTTAAATTCAGATCACAAAATAATTATGTATAATTTAGCTCAGCAAATTGTGTCAGTAAAGAGAGCAAGATAATTTGATAATTTAAATTTTTCCGAGATTGACCGTAATACTAGTTCAAATAAATAAATTTTATGACCCATTTTTACGAGTTCTTGATTACCAACTATTGGTCAATATTTAACAAGCAGTACAAATTTTTAGTACAACAATTTAAAATGATAGTTTAATCCTTTTCAACCTAGTGTAAAAAGTATTTATAAATATTTTTTGACTATTTTCGAGAAGCCAAATCGATCTCCGTTTCTTTCAAGCGCATATCATTTCGCGTATGAAGCCGTATGTCGAGTCCGAAAAGATGACAATAATCTTTTAAAACATTACAAAAGAACATAATGTTTCGCAATAATAAGTAATATATTGGGCAAGTACCCCTGACGCTTCTAAAATAAACGCCTGAAAGCCACACTAAAATTAATTCATAAAGTTAGAAAGACAGTACTTTGGAATTAATTACATTGTCCACCTCTTGTTAGGTAATTTAAACGAATAAAAGGTGTAATTCCTGATTGATTTCATTGTTTCATATTCCCCCAGAGAGACCATAGTAGTAATATAAAATGGAAATTTTACTAAGCAAAAAAATTATTAGCAGATTTGCGATTAACATAAAAAATAACTTCAGAAAAGTAGGTATATTTTATTCATGATGATTAAAAACACTTAAAACTTGTAGACCAGTATAACTTACTGCATGGTTATAATTAAATGGTTGATTTCTAAACGTTTATGTTCAAGAACCAACATACTTCACAAAACTTTTAAGAATCTATTTCAGTTGAAGAAATGTTTTTGAAAAAGGAATTATATAGATGAGCTACAGACAAAGTTTAAAACTACGAATATTTAAGCTATTTTTCACTAAATATGCATGATTTCATGTTTTACGTGAGAATGAAGTCCTTGGCATACATACGGTCGGAAACAGGAGATACATAGGCTAGATTAGGTTAAAATTAGGACGCTTTTATACGTAATAATAGCATCCTAGTGCATAACGTTGTATCATCCGGAATTCAAAGAAACAAAATTCCTTTTTTATTAATTCATTATAATTCTTATTTACTCTCTCTTTTTGTTGAAACTATTGAAGCAACCAAGTGCGCTTCAACGGGATTGGCACTAATTAGAAACTTATTGGCCACAAAATTTTCAGTATTCTTTAAAATCCATTTTTTGAGGGGTTGTACCTCAAAAACTTCATTTGCCAGTGAAGATACAAAAACCGTTTAATTTGAAAGTATATGAAATCAAAGATTGATGGTCATGTTATATTAAGAAGTTTATATGATGCAATATATTAATGATTCAGATGTAAATAGAAGGGAGAGTAGACCAAGGAGAAAATGGAGAGAGAAATGCTGTTATGGAGGATGCGCAAGGGAGGGTACTCACGAATTGAAGATTGGTAGCTAGAGACAAGAAGAAATTAAATAACTTCACTAAGCAATGAATCTAAAGAGGCCTGTAAACGATTTATATACTTACATGATATCGCATTTTATTCTAAATTTAATGCTTTACAAATGTAAATCTGACGACTAGAATAACTTGTTATTATGCCTTTTGTATATTTAAGTAACTTAACTCTTTAAGATTAGTCTATGTTTACAGAAATTAGTTATTGATATATATATATATATATATATATATATATATATATATATATTGAATTTAATAAAATACATGGATTATATATTATAGTTTTAGTTTTAATATATTTTTAACAAAATACTTCCATACAGATATATAAACGAGATGCCTTTGGCACTATTTTATTATATTAGAAACTGGTTGAACGGACAAGACACTTATTTAAGAAACGCAAAGCATTTTAAAATACGAGAGAAAAGCCAGCAATTTAAAAATAATAAATTGAGAAATAGCTGGAGTAAATATTCGTAGGGTTTGTAATGGAATATTTTTGCGAACTTGTAAACGTTGCTTGATTTTCATGGCCTTCTTCGTTATGTTCTACACCTGATTTTTAACACAATACCACAATTAATGATTCAGTATTTTCCAATAAGTTTTCAAAACCCTAGATCTTTCCATCTATTTTAACGTTGAATATATTGGAAAAATTATAACTCAATCTCATTATTGTATAGGTGCGAAATTTTTTATATTTTAGAATTGACAAGCTGCTATCCACTACATTATAGAAAACAGAAACTCAATACTGATCTCATATTAAGCGTAGTAATAAAACTACAGATGAGGCTTTAGATGAAATTGTCACCACTTTCGTAACTACTTTAAATTTTCGCTCGTTTTGTCTGATGCCAACATTAGTCAACAGCATATTACTTCCACATTTATATTGTTAGACGTTTGTAATTAACTTATTGCTAGAAAAGTTATGACCAGAGGCGATCAAATACCAAGTCTCCTGCTATTGCGCAGAAATCTTCACATATCCGTTCATAATTTTATTTAATTTGGCATTAAGTACTTCAGACTTTCCTAATTTTTGAAAACTAGTGACTATACCCAATACTAAAAAGTGGAGATTCAATGGTTATTCCTAACCAAAGACCTATAGTTATATTATAAAAATTGGGTTGGGTCACACTTTATATTATCTACATTGTTCACTGCCGTGCATTAGTACGCACAATAGACGCATAGGTTGCAGAGTATTTACCTCCAAATATTATCTTGTAATTCGCCCAGACGTCAAGCAGTAATGATACCTAAGCTTGCTACAACCTTCGATAGATGTAAGATCAGCACCAGGGAAGCAGTTCACATCCTAATCGTAGTTTTAAGTCAAAATACCGCAGATTTCATAGTCAACAAGTCTTCTATTCACAATTTCCTAGTGAAACTAGGAACCTAGGCTATTGAAATCAAGAACCAATTTAATTAATTTCAAATGATGGTACTGAGCAACTTTTTGGCGTACCTTCATTGAAATTTAGAACGGGAAAAAAGCAGGAAACCGTTGTCTATGAAACTGTCGCTGATTGGGGCCTTCAGTCCTATGTTTAAGCAATAGTTTTCGACACAACAGCATCAAATACATGCACTTTCCAAAAGTGCGTATGTTTTGATTGAAAACTTTTTGGAAAAATACTCTTGTATTAGAATAATTGAAACATATATGAAACAGTTTTGTATAATACAAAGGTATTTTTAATAATATAAAATATTATTAAAAATCTGGTGTGAAGAACACAAATACAAGTTCACTATTAATATTTTTTTTGTGAACGCGTCCGAACATATCTCTCCCCAGAGACGCAGATACGTATTTTGCCTTTCTACAGGCTCATCGGTACGCCCCTGCTGGAGAAAGGATATCTTTGGAAGGGCGTCGTTGGTTCGCATTGATTATGTGGACAGGGCGAGGTACTTCGGCTGTCTGACAACAGGCAGCGCTCAATTTACTTCTACGCTCGGTCTGGATAATTTCTGTTATATGGCGATGTGGTTCTTTTTTGTGAATGTGTCTGAAGATATCCTTTCTCCAGCAGGGGCGTACCGATGAGCCTGTAGAAAGGCGAAATACGTATCTGCGTCTCTGGGGAGGGATATGTTGGACACGTTCACAAAAAAAAAATTAATAGTACCTGTATTTGTGTTCTTCACACCAGATTTTTAATAATATTTTATATTATTAAAAATACCGTTGTAAAAACTTTTGTATTTACCCTGTAGGCAACACATATACGAAATCATTCTTAGAAGATTTTTTGAAGAAAAGTTAGGCAAAAGTACAGGTCCAACTGTACTAATCTGATATTAAGAAATCAACCGAGAATTGAGCACAGAAAGGTCACAAACACTTGCATCAGGTTCAGGTATCTCCAATTCTCGATTTTATTTCAGATACCTCGAAAGAGAGCAACCGCCTAGAGAGAATTATTAAGAATTTTTAGAACTAACTGGAATCTTTCTTGAAGAAACACCATCTTTTGGAATATCTGGTTGTGCTCCAGGAGCTGTCCATCATGCAAGGTAGTTGGCGAAAACTATATATTGCTTAAAGGTATTTATATTACGTGACCAATTTGAATTATAGTCACAAGAAGAAAAAGAAATTTGTGGTATTTGTATTTCCCTTATTGAAGCTGATATATCACCTGTGGCTCTAGAAAAACTAAAAATCGTTTGTCTTACCTGTATTCTGAAACCGTCGCCTTGGCATTCTTCGACCCTAATTTTTCTTCTAAATCAAAAATTAAAACTGTCAATGCATTGAACATAAAACAGTAATATCAAAAGAAAATATTAAAAGGGTTCAAATAGGAATTTATCAATTCCCGAAAATAATAAAAAATGGATTGAGTAGCTTCTTTCTAGTAAAACTAGAAATTTTTTTACCAAATTTGATATGAGTTGTGGGTTCTTGAATACAGATTGGCCAGAAAATGAAGACTTCGTCAACGCTCTACAGCTGGTGAATAATTTGAAAGTTGTTAACGATCTGTCTGAAAGCGGCATCAAGTTCATGGAGGATTACAGTAAACTAATTAAAAAAAACGAAAAACAGAAGTAGTACTTCAGGTTGTATCTGAGTATAGCCAAATTTTCAGGATATAAAAAAGAGATTTTACCCAAGAGTAAGGATTTTTAAAAGAAAAAGAAATTTCTAATCATACTTGTCTGACGAATTTTGTACTTTGGTTTATGAATTGTTTTATTATAGTATTATAGTATTATTATAATAGCAAGAATTTTAAAAACTAAGGTTGAAATAATTAATTTATTGTTAACTACTACTTCAGTGCTACATTTTTGTGTTAAAAAATAAATTCTATTTTTTTGTGATTTTTCAATTTGTTCTTTTCCAAGGGCGCCCCTTCTCCTTACCCTATTTAGCCCAAACTTCATACAACTCATTTTTTCGTGAAATGGAACCAAGCTAGGGGCGGGGCAGCACCAGAAAAAATTAAGAAAACTTGATAAATAAAAGCCACCCTAATGTAGATAGACGAAATATTACACAAGTTAATATTAAAATACCTTGTTAGACTAAAATTATTTCTTCCAAAATTTATTTTTCTTCGTATAAATAGCTTTAATCTATTGCGAGCAATATCATTAGACGAGCATAAAGACATACAAAGTGGTGGCTATTGTTTTTGAAGTATTGGATAAATTACTCGGATGGTTCCTTAAACTCACTTCGGTAAATCTTTCTAAACAACCCGAGTCCACATTTAATGAAATTACCGTTTTGCGAGAAAAACTATCGGCGAGCGGCAATAAGTTGAGGCGGCGTCTCAGAACGTCCAAGAAAAGAACAAAAAAGAACGAAGAAAAACTTCTGAACAGTAAACCTATATAACGTCACTCTACGTTTATAGCAAGTTGTTTGTCTTCGTTCTTCAAAACGTATTTACTGTTTAAGTGCGAAGCTTGCAACCAACAAGAAGGGATGGAATATTTAATGTCCTAGATCGTTAAAGTAAAAGTATTAATCCCATATATTTCAACCGCTGGAACTTTATTTCAATTTCATCTTTGACATTTATAGAAATATATAGAAAACTCGAAAGCACACAAATTATTTAAACATCCAAGATACTTTAAATTTACCCTATTAATGTATAACGGCAATTCTTAAAATTCAAGAATACTTTAAATAGGACATACCATAAATATAGATACGGAAATAAATTCAAATAACACTTAACGAAAAAAAATGCTTTGATTTAAAACAAGGTTCATATGTCATCTAACTTTACTGTCTCTTATTGTAAACTTTTGAAACAGTGGCAGAGGAATATTGGTCCACAAAAACATTTTTCTCCGTTTTCGGACAATTTAAGAAGACGTACTGGAATATGCGGATTTTACTTTCAAATAGACCACTTAAGTTCAGTATTTCAAGTGGTGTTGCCTTGGTACCTGAATAGGGTTGACATCAAAATCGCTGGCAAATTTTCTGGAATTTAGTAGTTTAAGTAATGCCCGCGTTTTTAATTTTCGTATAATTTGATATTTCTAATTTATAAATCAATACTTAAGTGAACTAGTTTTGTTAGCAGAATATTAAAAATAAAATAGTATTCCAAATATTTTATCAGTTACTTCACGACGAAAATCTTTTATGATTGATTTTATTTTCTATATTTGGCAACAAATAGAAATCACAAGGCGAATATGGCTAATGATTCAATTAATTTAATATTTTTACTTGCTAAAAAATCAACAATTTGACGTGCTGAGTAAGAGCTGGCGTTGAAGTGATGTAGAATAATTCTCGGATTTTTATTATTTCATAGATCAACTTCAGACAAACAATTTTCTCAAGTTACGGTTGTCACGTATCCAGTAAAGTCGAAGGCGATCATTTGCTTCGCAGCTCTGCGTGGATTGTTCTTTCGTCACCAGTGGCGATATTATAAACTAAATTTGGACAACCTCGCTTGAATTCCTTTTGTACTTCTTTGTACAATATGAAGCGGCCTGGTTTTTGAACTTGTATCAAATTGTGTGGGATCAAACGAGAACATATGAAGCGGCCTGGTTTTTGAACTTGTATCAAATTGTGTGGGATCAAACGAGAACAAAGCTTTTGTACGTTAAAATGTTAATGGGAAATGGTGTGTATTGCTTTCAGACCAATACCCAATGATGCTTCAATCTCACGGTATATAACATGCCGTCTCGCTCAATCATTTCACGCACAGCATCGATATTAGTAGCAATAACTGACATCGATGGACGACCCTCACGAAATTTGCATCTGAAAGTGGAGCAATAGTTATTTTAAATATTAAAAAATATACAATACCTTTAAAAAATTATTATTTAGAGTAGTCTGTGATTTTAATATAACGGCGACATTGAAAAACATTACTGGTTCTTAGGTTTTAAATAATGTAATGATAGTTGAGATGTTAAAATGAATCATTAAAATTAGTATTTTCAAGCAAAATATTTTCTATGTTCGAATTATAATACATTTTGTTTATTGTTGAGAGTTATACTTAAATTCGAAGACTAGAGAATGAACAATAGGTTTATCATTATATGCAGAAATTTTACCAGTAACTCACATTCACATTTGAAATAAAATTAATAAGTTGTAATTCACTTATTAATTACGTACTAGGATAATGTCTGATGGTTAACAACGCAATATAGTATATCGTTGAGAAGGAATCAGTCGGTTCTTATCGTCACAAAGAAATCCCCTTTCAGGTAATTGTAGGTACAATTAAAATTGTAGCGACTTAATTATAACCTCGCCCAAACGAGAGGGCTGCCAAAAAAAAAACAGAATACTACTTAAGATAATAAGGGCCTTCAATAGGCCGCTACGAAACATTGACGAAGACAACCATCGACCTTCTCACTACCGATAGCGATCTCAGTCTCTTCCTCTAGAAGTCATCGCCACTCGAGAATCGTGAGGGGAGAAAGGCCACGAAGAAAAACTAATACGTAATTACTGTATGTGAAGATATACACAAGCACGCAAAAGTACTACAGTTTGGTTCAAAATAAATATAACGGAATAAAATAAAAGAAGACGCTAATTCGCGACCAAAACGAGGACGTATCTACGAACACGTAACAGGTTGTCTGTATTATTTTTATCAAAATAAGTTTTTATTAAATCTTCGCAGGCATCAATAAATAATGGTAACGTATTAGGGTAACCATTGTATATTGGTATCGTGCAGATTTCTGCTTGGCTTATAAAACTTCTAGTATGAGTTTGCTAGTATGAATTTACTAGCTCTTCTAAAAGGTTTCCTTCTGACATATAATGCTTTTCAAATACACTTAAATTTTGACAATGGTATTAGTTTCGGTAAATCTGTTTGCTTTCCGTCGTGTAATTTTCAATACTTTTTTCACAAAAGCAAAAATACGTCTTACAATCACTACAGTAAATTATAGGCATTTAAAAAATATCAAAAAATCTACTTACAGTATTGTTAGTAGAATCTTCATTCGATATTGGGTTGGCTTGTACTTTGTTATTCTTCTTGTTATTCTCCTTGTTAAGTATTTTGGTTTCTCGTGTTAATTCTTTTTGTTAGTTGCTGTGTTGATTTGGTTTCTTTGTTCGCTTGTTGCTTCTTTGTTGCTTGTTCTTAATTATGATATTGATTGACACTTCGACGAGATTTTGATCGTTTCAGCGTTTTTCCAAGTCAATATCGCACCTTTGGAAATTTTGATCCTCCAGTCGCTTTTCCTAATTTCTATAGCGTTGATGGGTAGCTCGACGAAATTTTGATTGTTTAGGTGTTCGTCCCAGTTCAAGCGTTGCGCTTTTTGGAAATTTAGATCCTCCAGGCCTTGTGTAATCCTCGTTAAATCCAATTTTCCGTAATGTCGCTTTATGGCCCAAAGAATTGAAATTCACCCTCACTATCTTCGATGTTTGTAATTCTCCAACAGCGGTGGCCATAATCCAACCTGACTGCGCCAGTTAAATTTCGAAAGCGTTGAAATTTAAAAAAAATATATTTATTCGTTGTTTTTGACATTACAGTACAATATAGATTATAACTAGATTACACTTGAGGATTATTAGCAATCGGTCTCACGTCACAGTTACACTTAATAACTAATAACTGGTTTACTAATGCATTGCCCTTCTGATAGATTAAATATTATCTTATCGTACTTCACGTGTATCCGGCTAAAGGAATGAAACTACAGCATCAGCGTCTGTGAAATAATGAATGAATCTATTGAGTCAGCGTATATAACTTATATATCTGGAATTGATTTCAATTCAAGTTAATTTAAATTCATTCAGTATTTTATTCATTTTCGTAAAAATAAATTTCCGTTTATACATTTCATTGCCTTTATTACGACTCTGGCGAAATATATTTCACAACTCCGTCTGTTTGCATTAAAAGACATACAAACAGACAACTTTTATCAATACCACCGCGCTATAATGTTCATAACGTTCACATGTTAAGTTTATCGATTGTAGTACATTGTCGGCACCAACGAATCACACACGATACGGGATAGCCTCGTTTTCGCAGTCTATTATAACTCATACTTATACAGCTGTTGCAAATATTTTCTATTATCGACCGAAACTTTCGATATAGAATTTTCTTATTTTCAATATTGAATATCTTTTACTGTAGTCCAAATTTATGTCATCATTACCTCTAATACATGTCTCTATTAGGTCCTTATCCCTACTTATTTCTAATTTTTTGGATAGGTGTTCCTCGTAAAAGTCAATAAAATCTTCCTCATCAGTTTATTGACATGTTCAATTCTTCTACTGACGTCTCGTTCTTGTCATGTAGTTGACACCTTTACTTCAAATAATTACAACTTTTGTAAAAATGTATAACTAGAATTCTTTAAGTACATTTACAGGAATTTTGTTTATAAAATATTAATTAATTCTTAATCCAGTATATCTAAGCTCTTAATAAGTGAGATTATTTATTACAGGATGAAGTAAAGGAAAATGTAACGCTAAGTGAATTGAACTTTGTTCCTTCTACAGAGGATGATGGAAAACATATAACGTGTAGGGCGGAAAATCCAGATGTCAATGGACTTTTTGTTGAAACTTCCTGGAAAATTGAAGTAGTATGTAAGTATTTCCATTACCTAGTATTTATTTGTTCTATTGATCATATAATTAACGTAATGTATAAAAATCGGATAAACGAATTCGTTTTATTTGATGTCTTTCTAATTAACGAATACTACTAAAAATTTAAAAATAATGTAAAATTGTAATTTAAATATTGATATGTTAAGTAATATTATATGAATCATTTACAATATTCATTCCTTCCAATATTTGAATTATGAAGACAAAAATAAAATTTATTTTGTAATCAATGTCTTCTATAAATAAACATACTGGAATAGGAACTGCTACCAATCTGAAATAGCCATGCATAAAAGAATGAACAATCTGTTAATGTTAATAATTTACCTAAAACAAACTTATATATGCATTATCTGCCTACAGTTATTCTTTGGTTGAGATTAACCCATTGGCGACTTTCTGGATGCATCAAGTGAAGCACTGATTCACATTAAATTTCTGTTCAATTAGTGATAATTTTATTCCATGTTTCTTAAATTCTTCGCTTGGAAAATAAGTTCAAATTAATTTCTTTCGTATAAGAAAAATAGTATTATCTATACCAATAATATTACAATAAAAAGCATTATTAATATATTCATCTTTTCACATTTTAAACGAGAGTGGAACGCTCCTCCATTAAGCAAAACGACAAACTCGACAAAGTGAATCAATTCACAATTCTCCACAATTTAATTCCCCTGTTTATGCGGTTGCTATGACAACGACACATAGGCCGTAAGCGGGAAGTTATCGCATTACGTTTCCCAGTGAAGCAATATAGTACGTTGCTTCACTCATTCAGCCTGCGTCTTACACTCGTTCGGTCTGTTATGTATCTCTAGGCGTGTTTTACATTGTCGTGTAAACAGTCATTACCAATGTACGATCCCGTGCGTGTTTTATTGGAAAAACCTTTTTCGTTGTGGCATGAAGAAGATAAAAAAGAGTTTTTAAAAATTGAAAAACCACGAGCAGTTTTTGTTTAAATTTGGTATTACAGCAAAGTTGGAAGTAAATTTCAAAATGTCGTGTCTTTTTTGCAACCGTTAATGATTTACCACCATTTTTTCATCATTCTGCAAAACGCACTAATGTATCTGACACGTTTATGGGTAGACGAGTACCGACCGCCGCTTCAACAAAATGGACTTCAAACTCGAAAATTTTAAATGTTATAAATAATGACTGGGAATCTTTAAAACGAGTATTTACTGAAATAATAACCGATTAGAGCTCTGATCAAACTTCAGTTAGGCAAAGCAGGGGTTCCCTCAAACAATTTAATGATTTTGAATTTACACTTTGTTGATTATACCAGATTCCTCAGTGTCTCAGAATACCAACATATTGGCAATTATCTCCGAAGTAGAAATAGGATTACAATTAGTACGATTCCAGATAAATTTCTTCAAGTATTGTTACAGTAAATCAAATCGTGTAAGTGATAAACTAAAAACATTTAAATCAAGAATTCATAATTCAATTTTGAACAATATCAATGTACAGCTTTAATCAGAATGATCATTTATTCTTAATAGTTCTTAAAACATTCTTTGGCTCGAGCCTCTTGCATAAGTTTTCCCATAAATTTGTTGTATCACATATTTAATATATCACACCATTACAAACATAACTGATGTGGATTTTTTGCAAGAGTACTTGGCTACTGTCCCCAGCTGGTGTCGCATGAATAAATTTAATTTAAACATTTCAAAGTGTTGTGTTGTAACTTTCACAAGGAAAATAAATTACACAAACTCTCTTAATTACGTTGATAATACTGTTATAGAGAAACGAAGCTCTACAAGGGATCTTGGTGTTACATATGACAATAAGTTGACCTTCAACGATTATCTCTCAACATCACTAGATCTTCTGTTAAGTCTCTAGGTTTTATTATCAGAATGTCCCGAAATTTCATTAATGTTGGTACCATTAAATCTCTATATTTCGCATATGTCATCAGTAAGTTGGAATATTAGGCGCATATTCCAAATATGGCACCCAATCTAGTACCTACACGTGAATAAAATTGAGCGCGTTCAGCGTAAATTTTTTAAGTACTTGAGTTACAGGCTGGATGGGGTCTATCCAGAACGCAATATAGACTAGGAGGATTTGCTTGTGAGGCATGGATTGGAATTGCTAGCGCATTGCTGGTGGCAAATCTCCTGAATAACCGGATCCACTCAGCATCGCTGAATTTACTGGTACCACGCATTGCTGCTAGACACTCCACATCTTTTGTGTTTTCAACATCAAGGACCAATATATTGTGTAGGGCGCCATTGGTGCATTCGTCGAGAAACGCGAGAAATTTATGTATTGTTGTATTGTCACATAGTCAAAGTTTTGTTGTCCTATTTTGGATTAATCTGTTGGGCAAAATAAATCATTATTATTATTATATGTATTTCCCTTGAAGATATAAGGACATATATGTTTTAGGTTAATGTTTCCGCCTATAAAGCTATTCTGACGCGCACGCACGCGCGTTTTATTGGACATATAAAGCGTAAAAAAGGAAACTTAGCGAAGTATTATATATATATATATATATTGTGGTGGTTCCCAAGGTCAGGAACTGGAAGAAATAAAAATAAATTACTTAGAAATAAGCTGTTAAACAAATAAAAGGAACCAGACCATGCACATGCAATGTAAATTATTAGATAAGTTAATAACGAGTCTATCCCTATCCGATACGAATCCCAGAGTACTGTTAAACATCACCTACCATACCACAGGAAGACAAGTAAATACCTAATGAAAATTTATATTTTATATTCAAAAATACAAACATAACCCAACTTAACAATTTATACAATTTAATTTATATTTAGCTCAGAAAGATCAATTATATATTAAACCAAGCATATAATTATCACAATTCACTTAATTTTATGCAAATCTCATTTATACGTTGATTTTACGTCTGTTTAGTACTACATTTGGTTTTAATATATTTGGTTTGCTACAAGATAATGATAAATACTGTTTAGGTTAACTTTTAAGCCTGTTAGACACTCATTTCAAATCCAAATTTTTGTTTATGCTTTACGCCATATTAATATCTTGTTATTGTTAATTCTGAATCTTTTAATTAAATATTCATATTTTTGAATCAATATCGTTTCTGTTATAAAATAAGCCTTGATATACGCATTTAAAACATGTATTATTATACAGAAGGACAGGCTCTCTGATATAATGTCTCTAGCTTCCGCACAGAGCCGCAGGCAATTAACTAAATTGATTATAGCACGTTTGGTCTATAATCTGGCGCCCAATTAAATACGATAAATTAAAATCAATTTATTGTAAATCGATTCGCCCAAGCACCACTTAGAGCGACATCTGACTTTTATAGATATAAATAAGCATAACCGAAGGTAGGTGGAATTCTATTTTATATCTATTATCTTTGTATATTTAATTACACTATTAAATCAACTTCTTTACAATTTGGCTACCAAAAAGAAGAGTCACAACCCTTAAAATTATATATACATATACATATATATATATATACATATATATATATATATATATATATATATATATATATATATATAATGTTATACGTCTATTACGACCTTTGTATATTTTTATATATATATATTATATGTATTTATCTGATAGTTTATTTACTAATCCATCGTACTCCTAAATTATTAAATTTAAATTACCTTATTTTACATTTTAGTTTGTTGGTTATTTTTGAACCACAGGGTATATATAATAGGTTCACTACTTTTGTTCGTATGACTAGTTTACACATTTTATTAAATCTCACAATAACGGCTTCTTTAATAGTTAATTTACTTCCATTAATCGATCTAGCGTTGGTTATCTGTAAGGGTATTAATTAGAACAAAGGCAGATTAGTGTCTTAAATTCGCAATTTTGTACGGGTTTCCTAGTTAATTAAATCTTTTCCCTCTACTTTGTGTTTATTTACACATTTAAATAATATTCCTTTGACATTTAGTAATTTAGTAAGACATGCGTCGGACATGCGCTATAGATTTACATATGAGCGAAATGCATATGTGTGCGTTCAAATATACAATTTATGTAAGGCATCGAAGTGAATAATGCTGTTTATTGTGAAAATATATTGAGAATAGGAACTTAGTATTTTATCGAAATTTTTGAAGATATAATTTAATTAAATTTGGTTAGGGAAACTTATTTTGGTATTTCAATTTGGAAGCTAATTGAAATAGGCATACAGTGACATTTATGATGTTTTATTTAAGTTATAGTACGATATATAAGTTATAAATTCATTGATCTTAATTAGGAAATTTAAAAGGGAAGATATTGTAATTAGGTCTTAGGTTTTATTTGCTGTGAATTTCCATTTTTAAAATAATTAACTATAGGGTAATCGAAATATTCTTTCCAAATATTGTGTTTTTCTCGTATGACATAGCACTGGCTGTTATAAAAATGCGGATCGTGCCAGATTCTCCCTCATTTTGCTCTCGTTACAGTCAAGTGGTTAAGCTTCTTTATTTTGGTGATAAAATTGTCCAGCTAAGCAAAATTTAATTAAAACATTGGTCAAATATTCGCTGGTAGCGGTTCTTAACTTTACTTGGCATTGGAAATCAACGGGGAAGTGTTCCTATAGGTTAGTTTTGTGAATTGATCACGGATTGGAAAGATAGTTTTTTTTTCCGAACACGTGGATAGAGGTATCCATTTTTGTAGACTGTAAATTAATACACGAGGTGAATGATTATCTAGAATATCCTGTAGAAGCCATCGTTATCCAATGAGGCATTTTTGTTTCCTTAATTTAGAGTATTTCATTTTCTTATATTTGAGTAAAATTGAGTAAACCGGACGTAATCACTTTTCGACGATTCTAAAAGGACCGATACGCTGGGAATTTCCAGTTATTTGATTTCGACCACGAGAACGTAATTTTGTCCCTTGTAAGCGACCTGTGAAAAGGTAGTAATTTCCTTAAGTATCATTTTGAAGACTACGATATAATTAGTCGTCGTCGTCACCCGAAGATATTTGTATATATAAATAAATAAATTAAATAATTAATACCAAAGTATTTTTAATAATATAAAAAAATATTATTAAAAATGGGGTGTGAAGAACACAATACAAGTTCATTTATGTATTTTTGAATGTATCTTCTCCAAAGACGTAGATACGTAGTGAAGACACGAGAATACAGTTTTTTATAGATACGGTGGTTACCGACTATAGAGAACACGTCTGCTTCGGCTTTTATTATCTAGACAGCGCTGAATATTCCTTCACGCTCTGTCTGAATAATTTCGGCTAGATAGTAACGTAGTTATGTTTGTTTGAATGTGTCTTCTCCAACAGGGGCGTATTGAGAATCATGTGGAAATGTGAAATACGTATCTACGTCTTTGGAGAAGATACATTCAAAAATACATAAATGAACTTGTATTGTGTTCTTCACACCCCATTTTTAATAATACTTTTTTATATTATTAAAAATACTTTGGTATTATACAAATGTAGTGAGGTTTTACCCACTCAAGTATGTTTTAAATTATGTTGTCATATACATATTCGGCTCACGCCGATAATTAGTGAAGACACGAGAATACAGTATTTTATAGATACGGTGGTTACCGACTATAGAAAACACGTCTGCTTCGGCTTTTATTATCTAGACAGCGCTGAATATTCCTTCACGCTCTGTCTGAATAATTTCGGCTAGATAGTAACGTAGTTATGTTTGTTTGAATGTGTCTTCTCCAACAGGGGCGTATTGAGAATAATGTAGAAATGTGAAATAAGTATCTACGTCTTTGGAGAAGATACATTCAAAAATACATAAATGAACTTATATTGTGTTCTTCACACCCCATTTTTAATAATATTTTTTTATATTATTAAAAATACTTTGGTATTATACAAATGTAGTGAGGTTTTACCCACTCAAGTATGTTTCAAATTATGTTGTCAATTAAATAATTTTTTTTTTCCTTTATTGTAAATTCGATGTTGGACATGATTCTGACTCCCTTGTTGTTGAAGACAGACATCATCGGACAATATACAAGCTGTACGTCAAGAAGACCAAGATTGATCGCAGAGATTGGGTGTCTTTAGACGAAATCGTAAAGTTAGAAAGGAAATATTGAGCGAAGTGTGTATTATAAGATTTACTACCAGAATTTAACTTAATAAATAAACATATATAAACTTTCCGAAAGTAGATTAAAATTCCAATAAAAATCATTTTAAAATCTGTAAATATGGAATTATATACCAATTTTAAACGTGGTTTGATTTACCAGAGCCTATTTAGTTTAAATATCCATAATATATTTTTCATATCAATTGATTCGTTAACATTTTCACATTTAAAAAGAAATCTAGCGTATAATTTTCTTAATAAACAAATGTTTCTATAAAAATAGGTATACTCAAAACATATTGTTAACTTAAATGATCTTAATCAATGTTGAATACTAAAACTTGAGAGAAATATCTAATAATGAATTATATTATAACGTAATTTAAATATACCCATACTTATTAATAATTAGTTAAGGTATCGCAGAATGTATCAGAGCTTCTATTTGTTATGTATGCCCTTAGTCAGTGGAGATGGGTGTGGGTGAGGAAACTAAAAGATGGAAGGCAGCGCTACTTAGTTTTGCTTACAGAAGGTTAGTCTGAAAACTGAGAAAAGAGATTGCGCGATCTTAGGCACATGCGCATACAACTACTCAAACACGCGGTAGATATAAACTTACTATGTACTGGTATACTATACCAGAAGGCTGCACAGAATACCATTAAATAAATTGCTAAGGAAAGTGCTAAAGGCAAAGAAAATACTTAGGAACAAATAATTCGCATATTCATTAACCAAAAAAATATTTGAATATTATAAAAAAAATTTAAATGAAAATATTAATATATGCAAAAATGAATTTAATGAAAATATATTTTAAAAACTAAATCTTCACACTGTATAAGTACCGACTGTATAAACCAGCATCAAACTTATAAAAATGTCTATACAAAATCCACAACTAAGTATCGCAAAAATAGAAAAACCAGTACATCTGGTAGAACAAAAAGAATCGTGACTACAGACGATATATCTATAAAATTTACCGATAACTATATATGTTTTCAAAATTTAGAGTTTAATTTCAAAAAGGTGATTTAATAATTTTGCATTAACAAGACTAGTTAAATTTGAGTACGGCCAAAATATGATAGTAATATACAGTGTGGTCATAAAGTTTGGAATCAAGCTTATAACCGCATTATTTTACATTTTTTGGAAAAACGCTCGGACAGGTAAATTTTCTTTTTTAAAACGCCATCTTTTGACATACAATTTTTTTCTATGACGTCATTGGTTTTCGAGTGATGACGTTATCAACACTTTCTTTAAATGGCAACCATATTATTTTTTTTTTGTTTTTGGTAGATCTTTATATCCACCAAATAGTGATATAAAACAATTGGTATGTTGCATCACAATTTTTTTTTTAATTATATAAATTTAGAAAAAAATACGAAAATTTTGTTTTTGTACAAAATTAAAATTAAATTAGAAAAAGATCTGAACATAAATTTATTGTAATAGTTCACGTAAATTTTCAAAATGGACCTCACCAACCAACTAACACTGTCCCAGCCGAGTGTAAATGCTTTGCGATCAATAGTAATCTGCGTTATTCGCTCCAGGTCAAAAGAAATTCGTCTCTCCAATCGGCCAATTACTTATTAAAAAATCTTATTTAACATTAAATAGTTTCAAAAAAAAGGGCCAAAGAAGTTTAATTTATTTAAAAAATTGACATGATGTGGCAGACCATTTCTTAATTAAAATTATCGCCCAAAAATTGAAGATTTCAAAAACTAATTAAGCTTACAAAATTTACTGAAATGTGTAAGTAAGTTTTTTTCACACTTCTGTCTTGTGTGAGGACTTAAATATTCTTCTTGAACAAACCGGATCGTCAAAAGCACATGTACTCATGTTAATATGCAAAAAATTTACAGAAACAAAAACACGCACTTTTTTGCAAGATATTTCTTTATGACATTCTTGCTTCTTTTTATACAATTTATGTACAAAAATTTTAGTTTGAAATTGTTTCTATGGCGACAACATTGTTGAATTATTTACTTCTATTTTTGACGTTAAATTTTTGAGATATTGCGTAAAAATTGTTCATTTTCGCTAATATAAAAAATGGCACATTTATCTGAGCGAGAAAGAATCAAAATTTTAATTGTGGTTGGGTATGGGGACAGACAAAGAACGCATGCAGAAGCATACGATTTGTTTAACCATGAACACCCTGATAGACCTCCAATTACCAGGTCTACGGTGACAAAACTAGTTGGAAAGTTTACCGAAACTGGATCCGTAAAAGATCGACCACGGCAAGGTAGACCTCAAGTAGGAGAAGATGTGAAATTAAATGTGCTTCTAGAAGCAGAAGAAAGGCATCATGGTTCTACCAGGAAACTTGCGTTAGCCAATCAGGTGGCTCGCTCATTTGTCGTCAACTTATTTAAAAAAGAACACTATCGTCCTTACAAAGTTCAACTTGTACAGGAATTACATGAGGATGACGAAGATCGTCGACTGCAGTTCTGTGAAGACGTAATGTTACGTTGTGACCAAAATCCAAATTTCTTGGAAAACATCGTCTTCTCAGATGAAGCTACGTTCTGCCTAAATGGATCTGTTCACCGCCATAATTGCAGATATTGGTCGCAGAACAATCCGCATTGGACTCAAGCGTGTCATACTCAGCGCAGAGGAAAAGTTAACGTATGGGTTGGAATGATTGGAGGACGCATTTTAGGACCATATTTTTTTGAAGGAAATTTGACTGCTGTGCAATATTTAGAATTTTAAAGATTTGAACTGGTTCCAGCGCTCGCTGTTATTTTCCCAAATCACGAGGATGGTGATGTACCCCATCCAAATATTTGGTTTCAACAAGATGGGGCGCCTCCCCATTATGGTGTAGATGTTCGCCACTATCTTGACGAAATATTTCCCAATAAATGGATTGGACGGAGAGGCGCCGCCATAGAATGGCCACCCCGTTCTCCTGACCTGACTCCGTTAGACTTTTTTTTGTGGGGTTATTTAAATCGAAAGTGTATTTTAACAAACCGAGCAATTTAGAAGATTTAAAAGAACGAATTCGCGTAGAACTTACACAAATATCCCCAGACATAATTGAGGCGAGTATACGAAGTGTTTACACTCGGTTGGGACAGTGTCAGTTGGTTGGTGGGGTCCATTTTGAAAATTTACGTTAACTGCTACAATAAATTTAAGTTCAGATTTTTTTTTATTTAATTTAAGTTTGTACAAAAATAAAATTTTCGTATTTTTTTCTAAATTTATATCATTTTTTCAAAAAAATTGTGATGCAACATACCAATTGTTTATATCACTATTTGGTGGATATAAAGGTCTACCAAAAACGAGAAAAAAATAATATGGTTGCCATTTAAAGAAAGTGTTGATAACGTCATCACTCGAAAACCAATGACGTCATGGAAAAAAATTGTATGTCAAAAGATGGCGTTTTAAAAAAGAAAATTTACCTATCCGAGCGTGTTTCCTAAAAATGTAAAATAATGCGGTTATAAGCTTGGTTCCAAACTTTATGACCACACTGTATCTATTATAATGGTATTATTACCATTACTTGAATTTAAATATATTATTTATTTTGAAATTTTAAAAAGTTATTTTATTTGTTATTGTCAAGTATGTTCATAGATAGATATGACCTATTTATTGGAGAGACAGACACACAGATTTGTTTTATACTGTAATAATAAAATATCTTATGTTATCCCTGTAAAGGAAATTATGCCCAGTTTAAATTATATATATTACGTTAGGATTAAACTAAAAAGTTAAATTGTTTATGAAAATTCTGTATATTGAAAGGCATACTGATATTTTTTAATTTAAAAATTTATACTAGCATTGCTATGGTTTTTGTTGTTGATTTTTGAAAAAGTGAGATTTGTTTTGAGTTTTCGAAGAACACAGATTAAAAATTGGTAATTGTGTTTTGAAAAGCCAACAAATTAAAAAATTGACAGTATAATTAATTAAAAATCCACGTACTTGTGCTCAGAAACTTGTGCACATAAAACCATGTCAAAATTATAATCTAATAATAATATTGATGTTGAAGCTTATAGCTGATATTACATGGAAGGACCCATAATGAACATCTACTAAAAGCGGTCCCTAATTTGTGAAATGAATATTAGGCATAATCAAGAACAATAAATATTAAAGGAGATTCTTTACCCAGAATATCCAGAAGGACCTTGTATAAGGGAATTTCGTAACCATTGATAGCCATTTCGTTCATCTACGGAAAGATTTTCCTGTCTATTCTTCAAGCAGTCAACTGAATACATCTGGCAAAAACTTTGAATATATATAAGGAGACACATAGTGGACTTAATCTTGGTATTTCATTTATTGGCATACCCATTTATTTATATTAGTAATTACTCTGTTACAATAACCAATTTCTTTAAATAGTTTTTCGTGAGTTGTCAAAATTCTAGATTGATCTTTCTTTGTAATTTACTAAAAATCTGAATACTCTGTCAATTTAAACTCATATTTTTATTACTTTTCATACTTATAAAATTATTTGACATCTATTCGTTTATGGGAAATTTGATCCAAATCTCAACATATTAATAGCTTGGCATAATTTCTCAATTGGCTCTTTGTATCTAAAATAAAATTAAAAACATTTTCTTTTAAACTCTGGGGAAATAAGTTGTTTTTGAAATATATAAAATCATATACATAGCCTTAGTTTTTATTAGCTTACCTTACATAAATAATAGTTATTATAAAGAACGGTATCTTACATGTTAATTGGGTGTTAAGAAAGGTTGTCTTTTGAACCTGCTTTGAGAGTGAGGATTAGATTCTTGCAAATACCACTGAGTTAACCGATGGCAATCAAAATCTAAATGTTATTGTATAGAGGTTGTAATACAAGGGATTTGTTTCTCTCTTACTAAGCGCGAGATTTGAATTTTGTTAAATTTTATTCAATATCTAAATTATTTTTTTTTATAATTATTATTTAATTGTACGTGAGGGGTTTATCACATTTTTAACGGCCCAACGTGTGGAATGTATCGACTATTATTACAATATATATATATATATATATATATATATATATATATATATATATATATATATATGTAGTGGTTCAACCAGCACCCGTATTCCAGCTCCTACAATATGAAATACAGGTATACAACACATTAAAAACACCTGTATAAATATTAAATTGGTGGACGTAATTTTGTGAAATTAGTATCGAAATGTAAATAAATTAATACGTCGATAATTTTAAAATTTATAATTTACTTATTTTGTTTTTTAACTTACTTTTTATATTTAAATTTTTCTAATTCATTATTCAAATTATTCGCGAGAAATTACAGGTATTTAATTTATCTACATCAGATTTATATCGATGCTAGTTAACCACGCCCACTAATTTAAAATTACCATGAATCCCGCGAAAGCGATCTTTACGGTACAATTTATAACTAATTTTATATTGAAAACTACATTTTAGGTATTTGTAAATTATTTAACTAATTTTTCGATCACATTAAGACAAAAACATTATGCAAATTCATATTTTAATTGATGCAAGTAAAGCGAAAACTTCGAGGCTTTTGTCTATAATTAAAATAGGCTGTGGAATAAAAAAGCCGAAGAACGGCGTCTGATATAAAATTTTTACAACAAATGGCCGCATTTTATTAACTTCGTGAAATTTAAATTATTTTATATATTATAAATAAAAATATCATACCAAATTGTCGATCATTCGATAAACAATTAATAGGCCCAACTTTTGATATATAAATTTGAAGATACCACGACGTAAACAAGAATAACCTATCGAAGCATCTTTTTGTAATTGGAGACCGTCGAACCGAGAATCCAAGCCGGTGAACACATCCAACGTCGCTAGAAATATTGGAACAGCCGTACTCCGCATCTGTCCCGAGCACAGCGTTTCCAGAACTACATCAGATCCTAGAACATCGGAATCAGGTTCACATCCTACGTTAATTCCACATATAATCTAAAAGCCAACATTTGTCTAAATAAAAATCACCATAAACAACTTATATTCATATTAAATTTCGGAACTTTTACATTTTTATAGAACATCAATTAAAACGTGCAATTTCGACATACATATTGTCTAAGATAAAACAATACTTACCTATATTATGTTTAATTTAAGAACCATTAAAAACTTGTTTATATAATTTTCGTATAACCTAACCTTATAACTTATAAACACATGTGCAACATATTAATTCCTTCTATTGTCACTTAGCACGTAATATTCTTTTTATAATACAGTTTCCTTATTTCTTTTATTCATTTGCTGTTACAGTTTTCTTATTTATTTCAATAAATTTTAATTTATTTTTTTTTAATTCAATCTTTTATTTGTGTTGTTTTATTGTTGAGTTTGAGCTTAATTAATATACTTATTACATTGTTCTTACGAATTAATACACCAAGCCGACGAAGATCCTAGAGATTTTAATTAATTTATGTATTCAAGCTCTACCGCAGTTAATTGGTTATTTTACAAGATCACAGATAGCGTTGAACAAACTAAGAACTACATAAACTTATGGCGCCCAATTTTTGAATTGTATTTCATAAAGATTAACTTTTATTTATTATTTTTCTAAGTTTATAATTCTTATCATTCTTAGTTTCACCAGTTCAGCGAATCTCTTCAATATATATATTGTACTGATATTACTCTCTCGTTCCACGTTGAACCGTCAAAAATGAAGATTAAGCAATGAAAATAAATAATTATAAATAATTTCTTATAAACGTATGTCGATAATAATATGTTATCACATTTAATTCGACACGTCTAATGATATATCGAAGTCGGCAATACCAACAGTACTGTCAATAAATAGATCGATAAAAAAATGTCTTCCGTAAACTAACCTTTATCGAAGAGAAAAAGAATATTATTTTTCTGAGAGTGTGGTTCTCTGTAACTATGTTAATTTTAATAGGTAAAGATCTTTTTAAATAACATAAACATTTGTGGGACCAACTAAAATTGAATTCAAGAACATAATACTGCAAGAATATATGTTTATTTTCTATATGAATTTAGGTCTGATATAGTTATTTACATCTGTGGCTATTTCTAATATTACAAAGATAAATTTTATATTAATATTTCACATATAACAAAATTTATGAAGAAAAATGAAACCTATGCAAGAGCTTTGAATCTAAAAATTAAGAATAAATGACTATATTAAATAAAATGGTAAATTGATATTATTCAACACTTAAATGATGATTTCTTGGTCTTAAATATTTTTAGTTTATCACTTACATGATTTGATTTATTGTGACAATACTTGGAGAAATTTAGATAGACTCGAACCAACTGCAATACTGCTTCTACTATGAAGAATATTTCCAATTAGGATCCTGGCTATTGAAGAATCTAGTAGTTCATTTTATAACAACCAACCCTTAATGTTATAAATGGATAAACTTGATCGAATAGCTAATATGTTTCCAACTCCTCCGTTCATAGACCAATTAATAATAATCTTTTCGTAGCCAGGAAATTATTTTCAAAATACACCATATGTATCAAAATGTGGTCTGATATTTAAATTAATGGCAATCCAGCTTTCTGAGTCCCTCTAAAGGTATTTTAAAATTATAAAATTGCTATTTTTCAATTCACATTCCAAAATTTCTGTCTATCTTTTTCACAGGTAAAAATAATTCTTCCTTCTTTTTTTTAAGCTATGGTTATTTAATATACTTTGATTTTCATCCAAGTAAGTTAGTTTTTTCTTTTAATATGCCAGTTTTATATTCAGTAAATCTAAATACCCTTTTTTTTTAATTGAAATTTGAAAATGACATATTCATATAGTTAAATATCAATTTTAAACACTCACTTGCATATGTTAAATTTTACAATAATTTATATAAATTGACTAAATATAATTTTCACGATTCTTCAACTTTCAAAATATAATTAGCTAAAAATATCTACCAAGATTCAACTCTATTCTATATCTACAAAACTAAGTTATTAAGAATTAGATATCCAATTTTTTATAAAAATAATAACCATTTCAAATTCAAATAAAACAAATATCTCTTGCATATATTAAAATTTAAGAATCGCATAGACATAATATTAGAAATAGCTCATCAAGCAATATAATGGAGGTTTATTCCATTATAACATATATATATATATATATATATATATATATATATATATATATAAATTATTATAGGAAATTTAAATTACACAAAGGAAAATTTAACAATACGAGTTACTTGTATACCCTATTCGTCTGAGAAGGTAATTAATTTCTTCCGGTGTATCGCTGTTCGGTGGATTAGATGACCATGAATTGCCCTGGATGGAGAAACGGTAGTGTGTGTGGTGTCTTCGGCGGAAAGTTAATTATTTCTATTCCGAAACGATGTCGAAGTAGAACTCCAAACAGAAAAAAACCAAAGTCGGTTGATATTTTCTCCAACCTTCTTGAGTCGCAAGCGACAAAATTGGCTGTTCTAAAATATTCACTACCTCTTGA
Source organism: Melolontha melolontha (assembly GCA_935421215.2). Lineage (NCBI taxonomy): Eukaryota > Metazoa > Arthropoda > Insecta > Coleoptera > Scarabaeidae > Melolontha > Melolontha melolontha. Next base: position 148,537,072 of record OW285236.1, on the reverse strand, counting down.
CTTGATCCGTAATTAAACGTTGAAATTCTATAAGTCGAAGAAGCGTTCCGTTACGAAGATGTACTTTTTTTAACTTTTTAAACCACCTTACACTACAAAAGGCTATCGGCCACTCTCTCTTTTCCGCGTACCTCCAAACGCTCGCAGAAGGGGATGACAGTTACCAATTCAAACATAGATAGCGATATCAGCAGTATTAAATGAATCCCAAACAAAATAAGATACCGGGAATCGTCAATAAATAATGAAAATTATTAAGAAAATTTTAGAAGGGAAATAAAGGCGTGACACATCATACAATACATTGTTTAATTCATACAAAAACATATTATTTGGTCGAATCAACGTGACGTAATTAATACGTTGAAAACGTATTAATATATATATATACACATATATATTAGTGTTTATCTATGGAGTAATAATTAGCAATTTCAAACATTCAAAACTGACATCTGCTCTCAAAATACTGACATCTGCTTTCAAAACAGGCATCCGATGTCATATCTGACGTTTGTTTTCATAACAGACATGTGCTTTCGAAACAGACATCTACTTTCAATAAATGACATTTGCTTTCAATACCTGTCATCTGCTATCAAAACTGACATCAGCTTTCAAAACTAACTTCTGCTTTCAACTTGACATCTACATTTAATAACTGACATCTGATTCACTAACACTGTTACATTATAATGCATTTCTAAATAGCTTGAACCAAGGTCTATCGTGGCCTAAGTGGTAAAAGCGACAGTCTGTCAAATGTAGACTTGGGTTCAAGTCCTAACGTAGACAATATTTTTCAATTAAAAATTTCGTATGATTTGGTTTGTAATTTGTAGACAGCAATGTTTACATCCCCACTTACTTTGCAATTACATACATACTAATTTGATATTTGTAAAATATTTCATATAAAAGCCGAAAAACTCCAATAATTTATTGTTATATATATATATATATATATATATATATATATATATATAAATATATATATATATATATATATATATATATATATATATAAATATATATATATATATATATATATATATATATATATATGAAATCGCTGTTTCTTGGGTTCTTCTCTGCGTGTGGATATGTCATGAAAAGGACTCATTTTCTCGACGTTCCAAAGCCCCTTCTACATCACCTACATACCAAACTCAATTCAAACACGACACACCGCTATGTCAAGCGAACCGTACACAGAACACTTTAAGATTCGGACCAGTCACGCGAAGCTGTTCGCGCGCAACACCAACAAGGCCACCCTGCCTCCGACGCAACAGTATATAAACAGAGGTAGCTCAAAACAACGACTTTCGACCACCAACTCCGACCAGTGTAAGACTAACTCCAGAAGATAACGAGTGCGATGTCGTTAAAACGTCGAGAAAAAGTCATTTTCAGGATATCTCCCCCCCCCCGCCTGTCGCTCCCTCTAGGTCAAGAATAATTATTTATTTATTTATATATATATATATATATATATATATATATATATATATATAATAAACAGGAAAAAAATTCAATTAACAACAGAAATGATATAAAAAATCTAAGCAGTATATACTATAATTTAATTTTGTAACGATCTACAATTTACCATCATATTATATATTTTTTTTGTTATATACCTTATGTTATTTAAATATCATTTAAATATCATATACTTTTGCTTATCATGATGACTGTTCCGTGTTTTGATTCCTGTCTAGTTGTCCGAGCAGGTTTTCGTGGTTTTCCTTCTCGTTTTGAGCGAATGCCGACAACTTTGTATCTTAAGTCGCTCCACGGGCGCATACGTAATAATAACTCATGTCTTGCTTTTCCCTGCCTATCCCTGTTTTCTGTTTTTTGCTGATGTGGTCCTCTACTGGGTTGCAGCCTAGCATATGCGCTACAAAACTCTAGGGGGGTCTGCCCGTTGGGCAGTCAGGTGCCATTCCGCCTTTCCAGCAAGAGTGAGGAACCATGCTACGCGGCGCTATCTCGTCGCCGCGCAATGCACACACCACTAGGACCGGTCCTGGGCGACAACCTGGCTAGGCTGCCGTTAACAGCACACACACGTTCGACGTGTGTGCTATGCCCCCGCTTCGGCGGAAAACGTTAAGATGGCATAAGTGTGACCATCGTCGACCGAGGTAGCCACTAAGAGTGTTCCCTTAGTTGCGATGAGCAACCCCGTACAGGGTGCGCTTCGCCTGTCTGCGCCTTGCCTCGTTGGGGCGGGGGTCAGACCGTCGAAGTACTGCACGGAATTGTAAAGAAGTTGTCGGGAAAGGGTTGGCGGCCCTACGCAACGGCTGGTTATCCGACCTCTCTAAATTCATGCGACCGATCACTCAACACACGCACGAACGCACCGACATACAAAACCCTACACTTACGCTCTCACACAAAACCACACACCCATAGAGAGACGCAAGCTGCCAGCAGCAACCAACACACAAGTTCATACCCAGAAGGAGACACAAATTGCTAGCAGCGAACAACACATATTTTCACACCTTGTTATCTATTTTTTGGAATACTAAGGCATGATTTATTATTATTACTAGAATGTATCTTTGAATAATTTAAACCATAGCAACTTAATTACTTGACATTTATATCCTGTCATTCATATTTTGTATTCTCTTGAAAAAGGCGTATATAGCCGAAACATGTAGAGTTTTTTAAATACATATATTTTGAAGTAATATACAGACCTTTAATCGCCTACTGATTAGGTTTACTATATATATATATATATCTATATATATATATATATATATATATATATATATATATATATATATAGTAAACTTAATAAGTCGGCGATTAAAGGTCTGGTTTATTACGTCAAAGTATATATATTTAAAACAATCCTACATGTTTCGGCAATGATGCCTTTGTCAAGTAAATAAAAAATATAAATGACAGAATATAAATGTCAAATAATTGAGCTGCTATGGTTTAAATTATTCAAAGATACATTCCAATAATAATAATAATCATGCCTTAAAAAAATAATTTAAACCATAGCAACTCAATTATTTGACATTTATATTCTGTCATTTATATTTTTTATTTCCTTGACAAAGGCATCATTGCCAAAACATGTAGGGTTGTTTTAAATATATATACTTTGAAGTAATAAACCAGACCTTTAATCGCCGACTTATTAAGTTTACCATATCATACCAAGGTCACGAAAATATTATATTTATATATATATATATATATATATATATATATATATATATATATATATAATTATTTCGTGACCTTTGTATGAAATGATTTTATATTTTATATCCTTGATAAAGGCATCATTGCCGAAACATGTAGGGTTGTTTTAAATATATATACTTTAAAGTAAAGCCAGACTTTAAATCGCCAACTGATTGAATTTACCATATATATATATATATATATATATATATATATATATATATACCGCGATATCATAAAGTTTCTGGGTCAACGGTGGCCATGGGGTGAAAAACGTCTGTCTTAATTTATATCATCCTTTTGAGAAAAATCTGATAAAATTTTCAGATTAAGTGTCATGCTGACGTTAAAATTTGTCAAAATATTAATCTTAATGTCAGTATGACACATAACCTGAAAATTTTATCAGATTTTTCTCAAAAGGATGATATAAATTAAGACAGACGTTTTTCACCCCATGGCCACCGTTGACCCAGAAACTTTATGATATCGCGGTATATTGTTGTATTCTTTCCTCTGAAACTGACACTGCAGGAATTATTCAAACAACCTCTTACAATATAAATAGATAAGATACTAGTATGTTGTAGTAGTTGTACTAGTATGTAGGGAATTTTTATGCTATAGGTAGGTGTAAAATTGCAATAATTAATGATTATGTCACTTGAGATTTTGAAATTTTAAATGATGGGGCTGTACAGATAGATACTATCGGTCTAACCGGTATATTATCTTTATGTAATTTAATTAACGAGCACAATTTCGAAGATTGTGAATTCATGATTTTAAGTTTGTAATTATTTTCTGATGTTATATTTATAGAATTATTAACTCTTCTTTGATTTTTTAAAATTTCATCGCCAGATCTACCGTTAATCGGGTGTAATCATCTGAGTTCGAAAAAGTCAACGTTTTTTATACGTATACTTATTTATTATTAATTGATAGCTATTGCTTCTATCATTCGTGTTTTAGTTCTTTAGCTGGTGATAAATAATTATAATGTGATTGGCAACTGTATTGTTATGGATTTTATTTAACGATATATGCTGTACCTACAAAACACGCAATTTCTCGCATGTTTTGTGGGGATAGCATTGAGGATACTTTTTAAAGAGATTCCTGTTTCAACTGCTAACCTGTTTCGGTTATTGGCGTTGTATGTTGAAGTTAAAGCCTTTATTTAATAATTAATAACCTGAACTCGTTTTCCGTAAATGGGATGTTAGTAAGTTTAAGGAATTTATCATAAAACGCATGATTTGAGAAATTAGACTGTATGTGGATCTATAGCAATGGGTTTTTTCTTTCTTTTCTTGAATTAAAATTGAAAAAAATTCAAATAAATAGGTTACTTAGGAAACATGTTTTAGATATTGCTTACAAACAATAGACTAGAGAAATTAATTAAAATTAAGAGCAGCTAAGACATTATAAATCAATTTAATAAATCAGAAGTCTATAAACTTTCTTGTAGTGGTTGATCTAAAATATTGTGATGTTAATCATCCGAAGATATGTCAGTCGATGACGTCACCGCCCGCGCAACACGCCAGTACGTCCTAGTATATCTCGCGAAGACTCTAGAAGGAAATCTCCAGGTCTATATATACCGATCTAAAGAGATTCAAGACGGAGAACCAGCAACCGGCAGCGAGTATTGTCATATATAATAAATACTGATATATAAATATTAATACAAAGGTATTTTTAAAAATATAAAATATTATTAAAAATCTGCTGTGAAGAACACCAGTGAATGTGTCTGAGAATATCCTTTCTCCAGCAGGGGCGTACCGATGAGCCTGTAGAAAGGCGAAATACATATCTACGTCTATGGGGAGAGATGTGTTCGGACACGTTCACAAAAATATTAATAGTGAACCTGTATTTGTGTTCTTCACACCAGATTTTTAATAATATTTTATATTATTAAAAATACGTTTGTATTATACAAAACTGGTGGGGTTTACCTACTCATGTATGTTTCAGTTTTTCTGATATAAATATTATCTAATAAATACTGTTATTATTAATTATTAGTTCTTAAGTGTTCTTAATGTGTTTTATTATTAATATACTGTTTTAAATTACCGTTAGTTTTATTTAAACACGAATCCAGAAAGACGAATATTTCACAGTTGCAAGGTAAGTATATTACAGTGGTGCCACGTGTGGGGTTAATTAATAAATAACGAACCAAGTTGTCAATTGAGTATTAATTAAATATTTGTTTAAATAAATATACAGCGCGGAAAGACGTTTATTTTAAATATCGTGATGGCGAATAAAGTAAAACTCACTTACTTAAAAGTGAAACGAAATTAGAGGAAAGAATTAGAGGAAAGGGATGAAAGTACATCCGGCAAAAAGACAACGCTTCAGCAACAACTTCGAGATGTATTGCCCAAAGAAGGCGAGGATCCAGAGAATTATTTTTTCCATGTTCCAAGTGCGGATTCGCTGTTAGTGCAGATAAAAACAATGGAACAACGACTATAGAGAATTCGCAAACCCAAACTAAACAAATGGAACAGAAAAAATGTTAAATTTGGAAAAACAACTACTTGAACATTCAAGAATCTTCGAGAAAAGTCTAGAAAAAAATGCAGCAAAAGAATCTGTAAAGTGTGAAAACTTTGGAGAAAGTTCTAGAGCAGCGACTGATGAAAAACCCAGAAGCATTAAAGAAAGAGGTCTTCTTCATAGCTGTAGAGGAGAAAATTGGAAAACACTCTAGACCTTGGCAGGCAATCATAACTCTGATGAAATTACCTTTAACCATAAGTCTTGCCGATCACAAGCAGATCAATGAAGAAACTATGCCACGGCCAATCGAAATAAAAGAAGAAGCTATGGCTATCTCAAAGACCAGAGTCAAGCCACCAACTTTTGATGGAAATACGTTAAGGGCGAGCTACCTGACACAATTTGAAGCAGCCGCAGAAGCGAACTCGTGATCATCTGCCGAAAAAGCTACTGGTTTAATTATAGCGTTGAGAGGTGATTCTAAGTGATATTTTGCTGACATTGCCTCCCGATGAACGCAAAGATTATTCCCAACTTATTAAATAGTTGGAGATGAGATATGGCCATGCGCCAGAAAAAAAGTCGAAAATCTTCAGGAATTCGAGGCGTCTGGTTCAACTTGCATATCCGATGGCGTCAGATAATTTCATCGAGCGGCTGACTGTTCAGACGTTTATCATCTATAAACGACTTTTATAGTCTCCGGGATAGCGATACCCAGCTGGTATTAAAGCCCGCACGACCAAAGACCTTGATCGATGCCTTGGCGCACGCGCTTGAATTCGAAACCACGAAACAGGCCTCTCGGAACCATGCTCGAGTCTGTACTGTTGACAGTCAGGAGAACGAGGAATTCCTGGAGCAAGTAGTTAGTCGACTACTAAACCAGATAAAACCAAATAAAAGAGCACAGCGATGGTGGAATTGTGGAAAAATAGGTTACATTTGAACCAAATGTGGTAAGGTGTCCAAGAAAGTATCGACTGAGCAACAGGAAAACTGAAGCGGGTCGATGAGCGGTAGCAATCATCCATCCAGCATCAGGAAGCCCCAAGTATGCTTGCTCAAATCGCATCCTTGCAACATCAAACCACGCCAACGCATCAAACCAATAGACGCAATTATGGAAGAAAGTACATATGCCTGCTTGCCAGATACTAATTCGACGAAAACCATCGTGCGACCCAATTCAATTTCCAGAAATAAAAAATTATATTCTAGCAAATGGAGACAACAACTGGAAAAGCATCTTTTATAGCAGGTGTGAAACAGATGTCAATTTTATCATAAAACCAACATCAATGCGACATCGTGTTCTCGTAGCTAACATAGAGGAAGAAATAATCTTGGGATTAGACATCATGAACAGCTACGGCTTCCAGTTAAACATGAAAGAAAGAGCTTTAAAAATAAATATTGTAATAAATATTATGGGCATGTATCAGTAATTACAGCAGAGAATGTTGTTCTGGATGCAAAAAGCGAGACATTTTTGAGGGCTTGTGTGTAAGGTGATTATCCTGAACGAAATGTTACAATGTTGGAACGAAAGGCTGATCTGATGATGACGAGGTAGGCCGAGGAACAGTAATTGCCAAAATGCTGGCTAAGACTCAGAAGACTGTGCCAATAAAAGTAATAAATGTAAACTAATACCATGTTTCATTGAAAAAGGGTACTATTCTGAGGTGGTGTTCGCCAGTGTCGGCCGTCCTAATCATGTAGAAGCAAAAAAGAATGGATTCGCGCAGGTTCCTGAGAAATTATCCAAGATAATCGACTCAGCTTGTCAAGGATTAAGCAAGAACGAACAAAGCCAAGTTAAGGATCTAATCAAACAATATGAATATTTCTTTGAAACTGAAAGTGGTACGAAAGGAAGTACCAATATTGTCATGCATAAAATAAATACCGGCGATGCAGTTCCAATACGCCAAGGTACCAAGAATGTTACCACTGGAAAAACGTGAGGAATCCAAGCAGATTATAGAAGATATGGAAAGCCGATGTGTAATTGAACCTTTGAATAGTTCATGGGCTTCACCAGTGGTCCTTGTAAGGAAGAAGGACAGATTTATCAGATTTTGCATGGACTATCGTCGATTGAATAGTGTGACTTATCCTCTCCTAAGAATATACGATACACTAGATACCTTAACAGGACGAAGGTGGTTCTCCACTCTTGATTTGAAAAGCGGTTATTAGCAAGTGGGAATGCACACCAATGATAAAGAGAAGACCGCCTTTAGTTTAGGAACGGGATTTTGGCAGTTTACTGTCATACTATTAGGACTAGGTAACGCTCCAACTACTTTTGCGGACTCATGGACGCGGTACTGAAGGGACTGTCATGAAATACTTGCTTGATGTGTCTTGATGATGCGATTGTAGTAGGGAATACCTTTCAAGGTCACACGAAAAATTCGGAAGTAATATTCCGGAGGTAGAGAGATGCTAATCTTATATTAAGTCCAAAGAAGTGTCACCTTTTTCGCAAAGAGATAAATTTTAGACATGTGGTTTCCAGAAAAGGAGTTGCTGTCGATCCAGAAAATGAACAGCTGTGGTAAGATAGCCTATACCCATAGACAATTATCAGCTAAGAAGCTTTTTGGGAATATGCACGTACTATCAACGCTACGTTTCTGGATTCGCTAATATTGCGAAATCACTAACCCGTCTTACAGAAAACTGAGCATTCATTTGGAACAACGAATACCAAGCGCCCTTTGAGTTGTTAATCTAAATATCCTAAAATCAATATCACGCCATCACCAGTACATTGAATGAGATTGTTCATGTTTTCGTGCGGTACCCTAATGTCCACATTTCAATATAAAATACTTTCGAATATGGAAAAGTATGCCTGACTGCTGATAAGTAAATTTCAGATTTGACGTTAAAATTGAAGTTAAGAGTAAAGAGTATCGTAATACGTAATTTGTAAACATATTAAAGATTTCTACGTTATTTTGTAAAATAAAAGTGTACCTTTAAAAATATTTTTTTGTAACGAAAAATTTCAAACTGATTTGTCTCAAATATGGACAATTCAGTCAATGTTTGGCTGCAATTTCACAAAGAAAACCTAATTTGGCTTCAAACTTACGGCTAGCTCTCTACCATTCATTGTTAGAACTCAGTAACAACGGCAAGTTAAAGCGTGGCAACATCGAAATTACTGTCAGCAAATTCGGAATATACGATAAAACTGTTAGCAGGATATGACATCGAGGAAAGCAATCGTTAAACGATGGATTAGTAGCAGCAGAATGGTTGATATAGAAGCAATTAAAGCAGTTCCACTTAATAATCGGAATACTATTCGTTCTCTAGCACATTTTGTTAGCGTTAGTAAAAGTACAGTTCATAATCGATTAAAATTAGGAAAATAAGCCATATTTCACGAATGTCAATAAAATTGCACGGTCAAAGTACTGCTTATCAAAGCTTAGGCCAGAAAGTGTGGCTGATGGAACACCTCATTTCAAGGATATGACTGATCAAATCCATGTAGACGAAAATATCCAATACATCTTACCTGGTAGAGGCTGAACAGAAACCGTACAGAACCTGTAAAAGTAAACTCTTGCGAAAGTAATGTTTCTAGCCGCTGTTAGATGTTCTCGCTACAAAAAATCTCAGAATAAGCATTTTGATGGTAAACTGGGCATTTGGCGTTTCGTATTTGAAGAACCTGCTAAGAGAAGCAGCAAAATCGCTCTGCTGGAAGCTATGGAAACTAAAGTTATTTCGAATGTGACTAGAGAAGATTACAGAAAAATGATAATCGAAAAATTGCTACTTACAATTGAACAGAAATGGCCTACATCGAATCGTCTATCAACTGGATTAAACAAGATAATGCTAAACCGCATATCGACCCTGAGGATGTAGACGTTAAGAAAGCTTGCCAAAAAACTAACTTATACATTAAAATGTTCTGTCAGTTATCAAATAGTCCTGATATGAACGTTCTCGATCTGGAATTTTTCAATGCCATTCGGTCGTTATAGAACAAAACCGCTTCCAAAACAGTCAACAAATTAATCAATGCCGTTATAAAGGCTTACGCTGAAGTAAGAATAGTGATACTCTGAATAAAACCTTCTTGACTCACCAATAATGGATGATAGAAACTATGATAATCGATGGTTGTAATAACTGTCGATTGCCCTGCCCCGTATTATGGGAAAGGATCACTTACAAAGAAATGGGATGGTACCTTTTGTTATTAATTTTGGCATGGATCTTGTGGCAAAAGTCCAAAATATAGTCGATGTAGTTTAATTTCTGGTTTAATAAGATTAACTAACTTTAGTTTTATAAAATTTGTACTTTAACTTATAAGTAATAAATTTGTTTTGAGAAAATCGACACTTATCGATGGACGAAAACAAATCTAAAATCGTACACTTATTTATAGAAGGAGGGAGTACTATTATACACATACATTCAAGAAGGGTCACCATAAGTCCTAAAAATGCCCTAAAAAATAGGAGAAGTGCATAATTACATGGTAGTATTGTAATAAATTTATACCTGGAATATATAGCAAGTACGAATCTGTTATTTATTATGAAAATGATACTATTTATAAAAATGTTGACGGCATTCGAATTGAGTACATCTTAAAAGCACATTTTCCGCAAATAGAACAGACAAGGAGGAATTAACAGTGGCAAAGGCAAATTCTGGCAACAACATTTTCGACGACAATTTCTCCTCTCTGAATAAAAATTTTAATTTGCGGGACATTAATCAGGCGAAACCATATTAGGAAAATAGAAGGAACCAGTTCGCATCGTAACTCGACTTGTGGAACAGTACTATGTTCTAGTGAAAAAGCTTCTTTTTGATGGCCTTAGTTTCAATTCTTGTTTCAAACAATTCCATATTCAACAGTTAATCTCGTGCACTTTCACTCACCAGCCTTTCATTACAATATCGTGAATTTTAGCTATAATATCCACCTTGATGGCTCAATTTGGTTTCCAAAATGCACTTCATACTCGCCCACATTTAAACTCATTGATGCCAAATATTTTTGACGATGGGAAGGGATCTCCATAAGCTTTATCTGGTTCTACTTGAATCTAAACAGCCGTCCACATTTTCAAATAAAAATGTTGTGAAATGGACTAAGTTAGTTTGAAGAACTATACATTTTTTAAACGAATTTAGTATTCATATTATAGAAATTTATCAGACACATCTAACCACCCTCGCTTTGGTCTGTGTGAAACTTGTATTATTACTACTAGTATTATTATTACATACTTCATGGGTAACACCAAATACATGAGATACCTAAACCTAGGTGTTATGACTATACCATTTTTATTCAATACTTCATTTCCCTTATTTTAAATTTTAGGATTCACTGATTATTGTTGCTATATGCAACAGTATGTTGATGAAAGCTCTTCTATATGCTTTAGATGTTTTGTTTCAATCTAGTGTACATACAAAGTCGGTCAGGAACAAATTATTCCCTTCTCCTTTACTTGTATCTGCCTAGAGCTTATATGAAAACGCAATTTTATAGAATCGTTTTATATATACGTTTTAACAAAATCTAAAGATTTTTAAATATAATTGTTTGACGCTAATGTAAACAAAGTTCTTATTTTATGAATATAAAAAGTGAAACATTTAAATTATTTTTAATTTAATTTTTGTTGGTAGTAAAGTATAATTAAAAATTAAGGTTCTCAGCATTTTTAAAGAAAAACGAAAACAAAAATTAAGACACAAAAAGTAGTTTACAATTAAAGCCCTGTAATTTACGGTATGTACTCATAGTTGATAAATGTCAGTCCAGTGAAAGAGTTGCACGGAATGTTTAATACAACACTGCATTGAAATTCAAATGAGTTGAATTGGACGCCCTTCGAACTGCCAAATTACTGGGTTAGTTTATAGTCGGCGTTTCCTTCTAAATCATAAAAGCTCAACTGAAAATCCTTAAAAGGGTTTTACGCTCTTTAAAAATAAGAAAAGCCATTATAATATATACATGCATAATATTTATCTTACTTTAATATTTCATAAGAACATGTCATATTTTTAATAACTTCGAATATACTTATAAGTAAGATTCATTAAAAACTAAAGTGTAAAATTACAGTGATAATATAAAAACGTAAATAAATGAAAGATATTTTCTTAAATGGTAATATCTGAAAACATTATTTTATATTAACATAAATTCTAAATCGGTACTATAGTGTTCTGTAATTTGATTGTTTGCGATGTACCACCATTCACTGAAAATAAAAAGGTTCTACATGCTGCACATGAAAAACGCTAGCACTCGCAAATCAGTGCCGCTCTGATTTCGGCAGTAAAGGTTCGGAAACTGATCCGCATGAATTCCTCAAAAATTAGGCTCAGTAGCCTAATTATTAGGAATTATTAATACCCAGCAATGATCGTTCTTGGCCCTAAATTGTGACCAGACAATTCTAAGGACAATGGGTCCTCATTGAGCAGGATATCGATTCAATGATTCGATAAAATCTTAATTTCTATTAAATTAATTACAGATTTGGATTGCTGCGATTTATTGTTTTTTTTTTGTATTTATTGTTTAGAAGATTATCGCCGAAACAAAAGCGCTTGCAGAGCTGGATAAATCTCTCATATTCCTTGGACGGCTTAAAAAGAATAAAAAATCATTAGACTACGTATATCGAACCAGAAGGCGACTATGTTGGCAAATAGACAAACACTAACACGGACAATTTTCTTACCGCCCTCGTATTGAGTCCTTATTCGCACTACTTTTAAATCTTACAACTCCAGCTCTATACGGAATTATAAATAGATTTCTCATAATCGACATTGTAACAACTACATCATAACTGATTAATTATGCGTTAAGAAATATTTCGAAACTTATTAGTATTACTGAAGGTAAATGTATACAAACAAGTATGTTCGCGAATAAATAACAATGTATTAAGTGCACATATATACGTATTATGTATAGCATAACAAATTAGTTACCAAATGCTTTGTTTGGTTTCGTTTCTAAACAAATTCTTTTCAGCGAACAGTGAACATTGAAAAAGTAATAATCGATAATTAATGATACTTCATCGTCAACACAACCTAAGTTGTCTGTTATAAATTATCTTATACCAAAGCGGCGGCTTCTTGTTCAGATCACATAACCAAGCAGAAAAAAATATCATTCAGCCGGTTTTGAATTAGTGGTTTGTCGAAATCTGTGGCAGTTTCTTGGCCACCCGTGTCTGCACTTTATTGTTTATGGAAAGTGTGACAGAAGACACTGAGTCATCGGTCTATCTATCAATGATTTATGTACAGTATTTTGCTGTGTAGTGAGGCAAACATAGCACTAGGTTTTTCTTTTGTAACCGTCCGTCATTGACAATAGTCTTTTGTTTCAGACCCTCCGATAGTGTCTTTGCGCCTCGGAAGTACTTTGAACGCCGACGATATCAAGGAAGGCGATGACGTTTACTTTGAATGCCATGTTCGAGCGAACCCTCATTGGCGAAAATTAACCTGGTTGCATGATGTAAGTTTTCAACGTAATGTTCAACTTATTAATTCTGTTGTATAAAGATTAATTATTTTTATACATGACAACATGATTTAATATAAAATCTTAATTTGATTGATCTCAATATTCCGGTAATTACAATTGCACTCAATTGTAATTAAATAATCCAAATTGTTGTATATAAATAAACCTTTAATTCTTTAACTTTTACACTATTACAAAAAAAGGTTGTTTTTCAGAAAAAATATAAAGATGCTACATTGAATTGAAATTTCAATTGCTTGGTATACTTAATTAATCAAAACTAGCAAACGTGCGTTGTGTAATTTTAATTAAAATATCAGTTTTCTAATGATCTATTTTAGCTGAAAATTATATTTTATATAGCGAATTCTATATATGAGGGTCGTTCGGAAACTACGTGGCCTAACAAAGAAAATGACAAAAATATTTTATTTTTCAATATAGTCTCCTGCTCGCTCAACACACTTATTCCAACAATATTCTGAATTAGTAGTTACTTCACTGTAGGTCGATGAATCCAAGTCCTCGAAATAGTTATTTACAGCAGCGATTACCTTGGAATTAGACGAAAATCTCTTACCGCCGAGCCATTTTTCGGATTTGGAAAGAGATTTTAAGCGCTGGAGCCAAATCTGGGGAATAAGGCGAATGAGGCACTATTTCAAATCTAAATTAATGAGTTTTTGCCATTGCAATTGCAGACTTGTAGACAGGTTCGTTATCCTGATGGAAAAGCACTTTCTTAATTGCCAAATGAAGCCGTTTGCCTTTGATTCTGTCGCTTAATTGTTGCAAAAAAATGACATAATACTCGCCATTTATTGTTTCCCCTTTTCTAAGTAGTCGACCAAGATAATTACATGAGAATCCCAAAAAACAGTTTCCATTACCTTTGCTGCGGACAAAACCCATTTTTGCCTTCTTTGGTGGCGTTGAACCTTTTTTTGTCATTTGTTTGGATTGTTCTTTGGTTTCGGGGGAATAATAGTTAACCCAGGTTTTATCGGCGGTAATGAAACGGCGTACAAAGTCCTTCTGATTGCGGTGAAAACGTGCCAAAAGGTCGCGAGAAACACTCGAACGATTCAGTTTTTGCAATCGCGGCACCTAACGCACCGAATATTTTTTCATTTCCAATTCTTCAGTTAAAATTATGTGCACACTATCATTTGAGATCCTTACAATGTCTGCTATCTCGCGCACTGTTACTCGATGGTCATCCAGGACTTTTTCAATAATATCTGTTTTTGGGCATCCACTACGGGGTTCATCGTTTGTGCTCATACAACCACGCTTAAATTCGGCAACCCACTTTTAACCATTGAAAACGAAGGAGCGAATTCTAATAGTGTTGAATCCAGCTCTGCTTTAATTTCAGTTGGTGTTAAGACTTTCAAATGAAAGTATTTTATCACTGGTTTCAACTCAGTTTTTTCCATTATTACGAAGTCCCACGAGACAGTCACTTTGGCGTACTGTCAAGAAAAGACTAATTGACAGATCGATATTTAACCTACTAAGGGATGATTCTACAGAATGGTAAACAAGATTTCTACGAATTCGCGCCATCTCTGTGTTAGGCCACGTAATTTCCGAACAATCCTCGTAAATATACCACTACTGCTCCTAATTCTCAAGTTTATAGTCGAAGTTACGAATTGTAGATATCGAAAATTAAACACATAACTTTAAATATATAATTTTACACTATTGTGTTCTTGAAACATTTATTTATGTGTCCGTTTTTGTGAAAATGTAGCAAATACTCAGTATGACTTTAATCATTTATTTAAAACTATCTTCTTGACTGAATATTGAATTGAATATTTTTCTCTTTTGAAATGATGTGCACACATGTTGATAAATTGAAGGTTAAATACGAGTAAGTGGATGTAGTCAGCTAGAACAAATTTATGTAATTATGATAAGTAACAGATAATTCGAAACACATACAGGAATTTTTTAGTAACCGCGAAATGTCTCTCACAAAACTAAGCGGCCAAGTTCTGTGTTAAGACAATTTATTTGTTTGTCCTCTGAATCGAGTAGACACTAGTTTCAATAGAACAAAAATACTCTATGAGATGTTAAGTAAAAAGTTTGTGATATGTTTTCCGCTGAATCTAATATTAAAATTTCAATTTCAATTTGAAGTGATTGGAATAGATACAATAAAGATCAGTTATACGCACATCTTTGTAAAATGTCCGCCCAGCTAATTTAAAAAGAAAAAGTGTTTAAAAACATTCTTTTTTTAGTTACATACAACATACAATCCACCACACTATACATAATTAGCCGCGTTCATAAAGTCTATGGAAATCCTGGTAAAAGTTGTCTCTCCCCAAATCGACTATAAGACAGTTGTCAGTCGCGCTTGGATCGCACTTTCTCGAAATATCTTTCCTTGACGGGGTTTAAGTATCGAGAATAAAAACGTCAACTAGAGCTAATTCTGGCAAGTATGATGAGTACGTGATCGAAAGGACAAATTCTGCGACCAATGCTTGTACGAAGAAAGTAGAATGACTCGGCGCATTATCATTAACCATTCCCCTGTTTGATGAAACTCCGTCCTTCTTAGTCTTTTAATTCACTTCAATAGGCGATCCACGACCTCTTCGTAATAGGTCAAAAAAACAAAGCATTTACGTATCATGCAGCAACGCACAATATTGTCTTTGGCTACGGCCTTATACTATGTAGGCAAGGACGTAGAAAGTATAATTCCTTGTTCCATCAGTATAGTGGGCACCTTTGTTTCCTTCTGTGGTGTTCCCTTTTTCCTAAAATTGTCTTTACTTAATGCCTCCAAATAAGTTTAAAGTAGAGGTAATACCACAAATCAATGCAGCGACTGTGCAATTTAATAAATAATACACTTTTTAACGTTTAGATAACCATCCAAATATATTATGTTTATTAGTCAATAAAGGAGGAAATTTATAAAAAGAACGACATCATTCAACTTCCCGTGTATTCTCTCTAGATTAGTAATTAGTATAAGATCACTAAGATTATTCATGTACAGTTTGCCACTTGGTGAAAAGCATCGCTTTCTTCTACGTTTTTACATTCACGTTCGTCCGTTGCGCCAAATCCTTCATCCAAGATTACCTTTTAGATAATAGGTTTTCTTTCGTACATTAAGATAACATTTCATATGGGATTGTTCATTGCTCAACAGTATCCTTTTATACCTTAATGCGTGTACCTTATGTAATTATTATACTGCTATTGAAAGTAATTCACTTTTTTTTTATCCCGCCACTAATAATTCTCATTTAGTAAGTTTTACTCTTTTTAAAAATATTTTGAAATATTACCACATTAAGTGGCAATTGTTAGTACGCAGTATCAGAGCAATAATTTCACTCGCATCGAAAAATGCCTGGCCATAGTCTTGATGCGTGATTACTAGAGTGAACCAATCCGGAGCGATATTGGTAAATATTTCATATAAAAGCCGAAAAACTCCAATAATTTATCAATTTATATATATATATATATATATATATATATATATATATATATATATATAAGGTAAACTTAATTAGTCGGCCTACATGTCCTACATGTTTCGGCAATGATGCCTTTGTAAAGGATATAAAAAATATAAAATATTAGGAGTTAAGACAATTAGAATATCTAAACGAAATTTTAACACTATATTGGTGGAAGTCATTTCGCGACAACTTAAAATGTCAGGAGATAGCTGCGATTCTCGACTAATAACTATCATACCAAGGTCACGAAAATACTATATATATATATATATATATATATATATATATATATATATATACCTATATGTATATATATATATATATATATATATATATATATATAAATTGATATATCTATATATTAATTGATAAATTGTTGGAGTTTTTCGGATTTTATATGAAATATTTACCAATATCGCTTCGGATTGGTCCACTCTAGTGATTACTATGCCTTCGTGTTTATCGGTCTAGACGAGCCATTTCCAAGCCACTCAGCATTCTGCCGTTTGGAGATGAGATCATAGTAGAATCATCGGCGGCGATAGTTTCGTTTAAAAAGTCAAAATTGTTGTCCGCAAATCTCTTGCTTAACTTTTCATGCACAATCGTGTGAATGCTTCTCATGCTAGTATTCAGTTCTTCTGCTATCACTTTACACTTCATTCGACGATCAAAGTCAAGAAGCTTTTCACATTTTTGTCATGAATACGCGTTGCTGGTCGTCTTTGAATCATCTTGTATAGATGTACGACCTGTCTTAAAACGTTAAAACCATTAAAAAAAAACTTGTGTACGATTCATAGCATACCAATTCATGCTCCGTTTATCAACTCAAGTGTTTTAGCATTATTTTTACATTACCCAATAATAATAGGTAAAAATCGAATTGCTGCACAAGAATGTGCACAATGTAATAAGATGGCAAGACTGGTATTTTCCTAAAAAAAATAGTTTCCTTTTGAACTTAAGTATTCAAAAGCTATTTTCATAGTATACATGACTCGATTTCATCTCTACATAACTACTCTTAAATTTGCATAGAAATTTCGGCAATTGAGAATATCACATACTTAAATCAAACACACTTCAATTGACAACCGAGTTGAGAGTTCATTGACATTCAAGTGCATGAATTGGGAAATACCCTTCTGTCAAACGATCGGGTTTATTATTCCTATTACAAATATTAAACTAACGCGCCATCGAAAACATTCATAATTGGAGTAGACTGTGAAATTGGGTTGGTACTTTAACCACTTCCACATAATGACATATTACTTGATGCTTGACAGTTTCATTTGGTTTCATTGTAAAAAAAGGTTATGGCATTGAAATGATACTACAACAACAAAAAAAACAAATAATTTATTTAATATCGAAATCATAATCAAAATTTACATATAGCTCCAGAAGTTGTTGAAAATGTTGTCCATTTACATCTAAACACAAACAATTTTCTTAATAAGAGTTTTGAAAAATTTGACACAAACTTTTACTTTCAATGTCAAATAATAAATGTCATTATGTGGAAGTGGTTAAAGTATCAACCTAATTTCACAGTCTACTCCAATTATGAATTTTTTCGATGGCTCGTTACAATTTTATATAGCCAAATTACAATTACTTAATTCAACCAATTCGCATAATACACATAATAACCAATTATAATTCGATACAATCAATTCTTCAAACCAATACATATAACAATTCCTATCTGGTAATCAGCGACAACGTAGTTATTTCCAATTCAAATTCAAAAATGAATAATCAACATTAGTCAATTAAATTTAAATAATTACGCTTTATTGTATTTTTAAATAGAGTCATTTAACAATATTAGGAGTTAAGACAATTAGAATATCTAAACGAAATTTTAACACTATATTGGTGGAAGTCATTTCGCGACAACTTAAAATGTCAGGAGATAGCTGCGATTCTCGACTAATATCTATTATTTTAGTGGATCAAAAATCCTTTAACAAGCAATATATAATCGATTGATTCGTAAGCAAAAAGAAAAAGGAAATATGGAAAACATTTCTCCTACTTTCTAGCATTTAATATTTCAAAATGTCTTGTGATAGGTTGAAAATTTGGGAAATATGATTTTGCCCAATTCTTACCTGCCACAGAATAAGAAGCTACTACTATATAAGCACAATGTCAGATAATATTTTCTCAAAAATATTAAGAAGAACTTGAATTATTAAAATATATATATATATATATATATATATATATATATATATATATATAAGGTAAACTTAATAAGTCGGCGATTAAAGGTCTAGTTCATTACTTCAAATTATATATATTTAAAACAACCCTACCCCCCTATTTATATTTTTTATTCCCTTGACAAAGGCATCATTGCCGAAACTTGTAGGGTTGTTTTAAATATATATACTTTGAAGTAATGAACTAGACCTTTAATCGCCGACTTATTAAGTTTACCTTATCGTACCAAGGTCACGAAAATATTATATTTATATATATATATATATATATATATATATATATATATAATATATAACATGACAATATACATAATTATATCACAGAGTCAGCGTGTCATTTAGTTGAACTGTTTGATAGATTGATCAAATATGAAAGAAATGGATTACAGCTAAACATATATAACAAATTTGCTGCAAAACTGGAAAAACATATCCAACAAAATGTTCTAACGAACAATTGAAATGATATTAAAACAAAAATGTTGTTATTCCATTGGGAAGTATCTAGTGGATGACACTTGTTATGTTCTAAATAAAACAAGTACGAGATGTTTTTAAAGATCACTAGAATACTAATTTATTATTTACAATATAATACATTCACTATACATGGAAATGTGTTTAGTCTCTTACTGTAC
Organism: Melolontha melolontha; assembly: GCA_935421215.2. Lineage (NCBI taxonomy): Eukaryota > Metazoa > Arthropoda > Insecta > Coleoptera > Scarabaeidae > Melolontha > Melolontha melolontha. The sequence continues at coordinate 148,517,379 of OW285236.1, read as the reverse complement.
TACGTACCCTTAACTAACTGTAATATACAAAAACACGCCGTTATATATCAAGAGATTATTTGTTCGTAGTAAATTTGTGTACAATATAAACAGGATGTTATTAATTTAATATAAAACATTGTCACAGAGATGTCTTAAATCAACCAATATTTGCTACTGATGATCTGCATGGGAATAATACACAGAATGTGTATTTGAATACAAGTGGTATTTGAAATTGATACGGATATTGGACTATTAACAATGATTCACATGCTTATCAAAATATAGAGATTGTAAATGAATGTAATAATATACATTAAGAAAAATAATACTTTACTTATGAGTAGATATATATATATATATATATATATATATATATGTGTGTGTGTATGTTATTGCCGCGCTTGTATGTTGAGATCCCGGCTAAGTTTAGCGCTTCAATAAATGATAACAAATTTTATGTAAATGGTGATCGATGCACGAAACACAAGGCGTCGTTGTTAAAATTGTATAATACAGGTCTAATAAAATTAGTATTAAATAAATGAATAATAAAAGAGCAGAGGTGTCCTTAAAGCGCTTTATTTAATAATAACAAACGATATTAAACACTACACTATAAATATAAAAACAAATAACAATTATAATACGCCACGTTCAGATTTAACTTTCGGTTAAAGTTAATCTACACAACCACGTTAAATTCTAGTGAAAGCTCACCTTTGTCTGAGTTATTTAATGATTAATAAATAACGAAAGATAAAAGAAAAGAATTAAAGTAAGTAAAGGGTACTTAACTTGTAATTACTGTTGCTGGCATCTCGTGGAGGGCACGAGACCGTCGAGTGTTGGATGAACACGTGAGGTCGAAGAAACTGAAAGATCGAGAGCGAATCCGCGGGAACAAGCGTTTATATATGATCGTGCGGGGGTGAATCTCTACGGAAACTGTGAACCAATGGGAGGCTGCGGACAGAGTCAGAATTAATCAGATTCGCGATACGCTCGCGGAGTCGCGGTATCGATGAAAATAAATATATTCGCGAGATTCGTAATAAAAAGCGGGTTAGAACGATATCTCACAGCAGGTAATTCGAATCGTGTATAACGAAGTTAGACTGGCCAGGTAACTACAATTATACTAAAGGCAGGTAGACGAAGGTTTACCTGAAAATGGGTCTAGATGACTTACAGTAACCCTATGTACTATAAACTACAGGGGTCGTTTGAAATCTACTAACTATTAAGTTATTGAAAATGGCGGCAAAGAGAAAGAAATAACTCTAAGAGTCTTATTACTAGTACTTCTATATACCTGATGTACTGGGCTGTGGTTCTTGATCCGGCGCTGCGGGTGGTATAGCTTCACCGATGTTGTAACGCCTTAGTTGATCGACATGGTACTTGACTGGACGGCCGCCTTTGCGTCTTACCCAATAAGACGTGTCACCAATGGCTTTAACGATAGGGTATGGTCCTAACCATCGAGCGGCAAACGGCTTATCACTAAATGGGGGTGATTTAATTAGCACCATTTCATTTGGACGATATACCACTGGCATGGGGTCGTCACTGATATATCTCTGCTCCCTGTATCGTCGTTCATTTAATTGTAGGCGGGCTAGTCTTTCCTCGGCTGTTTCGTTTACAGTTAATTGTTGCTCCCTCTAATCAGCTGGGCGTGGTAAGTCGTTACCGAATAAGGCTTTCGATGGTGAATAACCTGTAGCGGCGTTGCGACGACCACGTATATTAAAAAGAACGGCGTCTAAACGTTCATCCCACCTCGTGGTATCTTGTTCTACCAGGTGTATGCGTAACCCTTTCTTGATTTCTTGATTACGTCGCTCTACTGGGTTAGCACGTGGATGATAGACGGGTGCCGTCCAGTGTGTCGCATCCCAGCGACGCACAGCGTCTTTCCACGTTCCGGATCGAAACTGGAGTCCGTTGTCTGTCAGTATGCATTTGGGGTATCCAAATCGGCTGAACGTGTTGTCTAGGAAACGTACGATCGCTTTCGTTGGTGTTGCTCCTACGGCGAGAGCTTCAACCCAGCGCGTACATAAATCAGTGCAGACAATTATGTTTCTCTTACCGCTGCGACTCTTTGGTAGTGGTCCAATTAGATCGACTGATACGACTTGGAATTGTCTAGTTGGTTGATGAGGCCGTAAGCGGGCGCGTCCTTGAGGCGGTCCTCGCTTATAGCACGTACATATGGGACATGCACGAACATATTCACGAACATCCTTTCGAAGAGTTCTCCAAAAGAAACGGCTTTCTATGTTTCGGATAGTTTCGTCAGCGCTGGGATGACCGGCAATGATGCAGTCATGATATTCATATAAAACTCGTGGTTTCACGGCATCGGGAACCACTAACACTTCTTGATCCCCTCGTCGACGGCGTAGATATCCATCGTTGTTTGTGTAGAGCTGGGCGAGCGCATCTTCTCCGTCTTCGGTGTGTCGTCCGCCTCGAAGTGTGAGTTTTCGTAATATCCTGGGGACGGCGTCATCCCGCTGTTGTGCGTCCTGGACTTCGACGACAGCAGGATTGGTGGCGTCAGCGGCTGCGGCAGTAATCTGAAACAAATGTACGGCAGAATCTGTTTGTTCACAAAGAGAAAGGTTGTTAGTATCAGAAATTAATAATCGCGTTTCGTCGACAACTTCTGGCTCGATCAGACGATCTTCTGGTGCACGCGAAAGCGCGTCTGGCAACTCGTTCTCCTTGCCTGGACAATGTTGAATGTCGAAATTAAATTCCTGTAATAATAAGGCCCATCTTTAGTTAGTTTAGACTTACTATCCTTTGTGCGGTCTAGCCAAAGTAATGCGCGGCTGTCTGTTCTTAGCGTAAACTTTCTATCTTCGATGTACGGCCTGAATCGTTTAACTGCCCATATAACAGCGAGACATTCTTGTTCGTTTATATGGTATTTTCTCTCTGCGGCGTTGAAACGTGAACTCGCATATGTAATTATACGCTTTTCTGTTGAGTATTCTTGGTACAGCACTGCAGATATTCCTTCTCCAGACGCGTCTGTTTGCACTACAAACGGTACTTTGAAATCGGGACGATGTAAATGCAGCGTACGTGAAAGTTCGTTTTTAATTCTTTCGAACGCCTCTTGCGCACTGGAGTTCCACTGATAACCTCGCTTGGTTGTCAATAAATCTGTTAAGGGAGCAAGGATATCGGAACAATGTGGAATGTATTCACTAATCCTAGGAATTCACTAATCCTAGGAATTGTCGAAGCTGTTTTCGTGTCCGCGGCGGCGTCGCGGCGCGAATTGCGTCGATATGTCCCTCCTGCGGCTTGTTACCGGTATCTGTTAGGACGTGGCCTAGAAAAGGTAGTGTTGACGTACCAAATACGCACTTGTCTGGCGCCAACTGTAGATTATGCTGTTGTAAGCGTTCTAGCACCCGTCTCCCGTGTCGGTAATGATCTTCCCACGTATCAGAATAAATAATCACATCATCTAGGTAAACTAAAACAAGCTTACGTAAATGTCCTGCTAATACTTCTTGCGACATCATCTTCTGGAAGGTGGTAGGGCTGTTTTTTAATCCGAACGGCATCACATTAAATTCGAACGCTGCTCCATCCGGTGTAATAAATGCTGTTAAATGTCTCGATTCTTCCTCCATTTCCACTTGCCAATATCCGCTTTTTAGATCTAATGTAGTGAATATTCGCGCAGATCCCAGTTCTTTTAGTTATTCATATATCGGCGGTAACTGTGACACTTCGTCTTCTGTTTTGCTGTTGAGTTTACGATAATCAATACAAAATCGTGTCTTACCGTCTTTCTTTTTCACTAGGACGATCGGAGAGTTGTACTCGCTTGTACTCGGTCTGATTACCTTGGTTGCTAACATTTCTTCCACTTGATCAGCGATGATTCGTTTCTTTTCAGGCGAATAACGATAGGCGTGAACTCGCACAGGCTTTGTGTCTTTCAATCGTATCGTATGTCAGGTCGCCGTTGTTCTATTAAGTTCGTTATCTGTTGTAAGTAATTTTCTGAAGTCTTTAATAGTTTGTGTGAACGCTTCTCGCTGATCCAATTGGACCGTATCCAATAGGGTAGTTATATCAACATCGAATGGTAATTCTTGCGTCGTCGTGAATGTTCGAGCGAAGTGGATGGTACGTCGTGTTGTATTTCCGATATGTATACATCGGCGTTGAAGGTCGATGACTGCCGCTTGACTGTTGAGCCACGGGAACCCTAGAATTAATTCTTCTCGTAAATCAGGAGCAATAAGAACAGTAATGTCGATCTCATCGTCACCGAGTTTGACGCTAACTATTCCTGTTCCCGTAGTAGTCATAGCTGCAGATTTGCTACCTAAGATAACATTACTAACGTTTTTTGATGTAATTTTCTGTATGTGGCATGGTCTGGCGAAGTTGTGGGACGCTGCTATATCAACTAATGCACTCACTGTGTCCGTTTTAATCTGTAACATTAGTCGCGGCGTTCCTCTCGTTGTAGGGTGTTCGAGTGAGTTTAAGGCCGGGTTACCCTTGCACAGGCCCCTGTTCCTTCCCCCGAATTTCTAATCTATTCTCGGAGAACTGGGCAATCACGATGCCAATGAAACTCCGGGCAATGTTGACATTGTGGCGGTTCTCTTTTCTCATTCCTCGGCGCTGTATTGTTTACTGTATGTGCGACCGGCTTCGGTAATTTGTCTGCTGCCTTATTTTTGATTGCGTTGGTTGTCGTTACCTCGCGTTTCTTCGACGGCGCTTCTGTTGGGTCGCCGTGGACGTAATTATCGATTTGCACACACGTTCTTCGTAGGTCATCAATTGTATTCAGCGGATGTGGACCGAGAGGCACTTTATAATTCGGTTGTAATTGACGACGTATTAATGTAATGACGCGCACTTCATCCCAGCCTGCGTTCAACCTATTACATAAGCGTCGTTTTCTTCAAATAAACTCAACGGCGCGCTCACTTTCCTTCTGCGGAACGCCATAGAGCATTTCTTGTAGATGGTGAGTCCTTGCTTCGGACGAGTACGCTTCCGCGAATAGCGTTTTAAAACAATCGTATGAATCTACTTGATTGTTTAGTGATTCAAACCATCTTGCTGCACCTCCAGTTAGGAATTGTTTAATTTCGTACATAGTGCTTTCCGGTGTCAGTTGTTTATTCACTAAGTATTTATTTAACTGTTCGATAAATACCTCAGGGTCCTGCAGTATGTCGCTGCTAAAAGCATCTGGCTTCGGTGGTAATTGCGGTGTTATTGGACATCGTACAGAATTGCTGCATCATTCGCATGAATTGTTCTGTAAATTCATTCACTGGGGGCGTCACTTGCTCGTTTATTCCGGAATTAGATGCACCTTCCGTGTTTCCTCTTGTGTTCACAATTTTTCTCGTGGATTCGTAGATTACACTTAATCTGAAATAGCTCTAAACGTTGGGCGCCAAGTTTATTACCGCACTGTATGTTGAGATCCCGGCTAGGTTTAGCGCTTCAATAAATGATAACAAATTTTATGTAAATGGTGATCGATGCACGAAACACAAGGCGTCGTTGTTAAAATTGTATAATACAGGTCTAATAAAATTAGTATTAAATAAATGAATAATAAAAGAGCAGAGGTGTCCTTAAAGCGCTTTATTTAATAATAACAAACGATATTAAACACTACACTATAAATATAAAAACAAATAACAATTATAATACGCCACGTGCAGATTTAACTTCCGGTTAAAGTTAATCTACACAACCACGTTAAATTCTAGTGAAAGCTCACCTCTGTCTGAGTTATTTAATGATTAGTAAATAGCGAAAGATAAAAGAAAAGAATTAAAGTAAGTAAAGGGTACTTAACTTGTAATTGCTGTTGCTGGCATCTCGTGGAAGGCACGAGACCGTCGAGTGTTGGATGAACACGTGAGGTCGAAGAAACTGAAAGATCGAGAGCGAATCCGCGGGAACCAGCGTTTATACATGATCGTGCGGGGGTGAATCTCTACGGAAACTGTGAACCAATGGGAGGCTGCAGACAGAGTCAGAATTAATAAGATTCGCGATACGCTCGCGGAGTCGCGGTATCGATGAAAATAAATATATTCGCGAGATTCGTCATAAAAAGCGGGTTAGAACGATATCTCACAGCAGGTAATTCGAGTCGTGTATATCGAAGTTAGACTGGCCAGATAACTACAATTATACTAAAGGCAGGTAGACGCAGGTTGACCTGAAAATGGGTCTAGATGACTTACAGTAACCCTATGTACTATAAACTACAGGTGTCGTTTGAAATCTAGGTTGATAATGACTAACTATTAAGTTATTGAAAATGGCGGCAAAGAGAAAGAAGTAACTCTAGACAAACTAATAATTATCTCGCTTCAGCTATAAGTTAGACGTATGAGATTTTGATTGAAGAATGGGGTTAAATTATCCTAAAGAATCGTACCTCGCTTATAACTGAACATTAATTGGAAGGCGAGTAATCTCATAATGAATAAAAACCACGCTCATTAGGCTTCTAAAAAAAGGAACATTTTCGCGCGTAAACTTAGAGGGTAGGTGGCTTTTCCTAGAATTACGGTTAACCGGTGCTTGTGTCAACCGAACTTTCTCTTTAGGAATGCGACGGGAAGGTTGTATACAGAGTTTCTGAAAAACATTGCGCGTACAAAAGACAAAGCGATGTTTTAATGAAACTAATTTATTTAATATACGCGAAGTGTAACAATGTATATATGAAACAAACATAAAATATTAATATAAATAGATATACATATATGTATTATATAACATTGTATATATGTATGTATATGTAACACTGTTTATTGTATATTTAATAATATATATCACCTCCCTCCTTAAGACTGAATTATAAAATTGTCATTTTTATAAATCAGGATATGTCCTAACGTCTCGATGTTGGGATATACTTCTTCTAGCTGTTACACGAGAAGCGACGCTATCGCTATTTCTTTCTACAGATGCCTGTTCCAAGGATATGTCTGTAGATTCCGTTCTTGTAGGACGGTTGGTTATGCATTGATTGAATATTTGTATGCAGCAATACTTTTGACGATTGGTTCTGGATTTGAAGCACGAAAACACTATATATAAACCGGTCCATAAAGTAAACTTATACAAGATGTAGGTTCCCAATATGCTTCCTAAAACACTTAAGGTTACTAAATACCATTTGTGATATCTCACTATATGAGGTTCTTCAAGTAAATTGTTTATAGTTTCATCTAGTTGTTTCAACTTGTGACTGGCTACTTGAAGATCTTCTAGTTTTAGATTTGTTAATGTAATTGGTTCTAAATGTAACTCGGTTTCCGTTTCGTTTTGCTTTTTATATTCACAACAGTCGTCATCTATTATGTTAATTTTAGGGATTACACTGTTATAAAACGTGGTAATTTTTGAATATGGAATCAATTGATTTGTTTCAGTGTACCCTTTACAACTTTCATTGAGAGAAATTATTCCCGTTCCTTTTAGTTCAGCATCGTATATCTCGGGTTGATTGCAGGAGATAGTAATTCTTACTGGTTTACTTAGTACGTATATCAATTGGTTATTTCTGAATGATTCCCAAATTTTAATTTTTCCGTTTACAATTTTTACATCACAGGATGTTGGAATCTTTTTACTTGGAAGGGTTAATAGTGAAATTTCACTAGGTAAGTTATTCGTTGTCGAGTGAATAGTATTAATTTGACAGATTAATTCTTTGGAATTTATGTTTACACATGTGTCTAGATTTTCTATAAGCACATACGTCTTTCGATTTTGTGACATTGCAACATATTTATGACGTGGTTGAATGTATGCATAAGAGTGATATGTATTAGGATGAGGTATTGGCAAAGGCATAACATTATAGAGATAATATGTTGTGGATGATGGTAAAGGAATCGATAAAACAAAAATCAAATTGTCTTTTGCATAACAAGACTTCAAGTGACTTATTTCTAATAATTTAGATGAATACTCCTCTGTCAATGGAACAGCAAGTTCTTTTCCATCAGTTAGTAATTTAGCATTGCTTTCTAATTCATTTATTAATTTCGTTGGAGTAATTACTGATGGGTGAACAACATTGTTCTTTGCAAAATAGAACACTGTCGATCAGTTCATTATACTCGGAATTTATTTCATTTGTCAAATAAGTAATTAAATTTAAATGGTTTAAAATCATTAATTTTTTATTGATTACACCTAGTTCTTTATTTGTCGAATTAACAAATGTTTGAGTAACATTATATTTTTATTTAAAATGTTTTCATTTCTTTTGAATGAAAACACAGACTCATTAAAATTGGCGACAGTTGATCTCACAACATGTATTTGTTCCTTCATTAACGTATTAATACTACTTTCATCATTATTAATTTTGTTAATAATTTTGTCGTAGTATTCAGTATCATCGGAATCGACTATGCCAAACGCCCAGTGCAACATTTTGCCTACATCGTTAAAAACACCTCGCTTCGTTCGATACAATTTTGATTCGCGATTTAGATGTGATAAATATATAATTTTATTATGAATTATACAAATTTGTGTTTCAGTAATTTTTATGGTTTGCATACAATTAGAGGATTTGCTTAAAAGTTTTTCTTTTGATTTATAAATTATCGAAGTTTTTCTCAACATTATTTGCAAAAAATCCAATTTTTCTTCATAAAATGATATGTTTTTATAAATGATCATATCCCAAAACGACGTATAGGGTATCATTTCACCTATGTTTTCATAAAATATTCCACTACCTTCTGAAATTATTTCTTTTTTAAATAGTGGAGGTTGGTTTCCTTTTCTGCTTAAGATTTGGATGATGATGGAGAGGATAACGAGCCACCTGAAACAAGGTGTGCCAGTTTAATTCTGTTATTATGCACTCTAGTATGTTTATTTTTTATTTTAAGTTCCACATTTTTATTTCCGTATATTTTAATGACTTCATATGGTCCTAGCCAATTTGGTGACAGTTTCTTATTTTTTCCTTTCTTATTGCTATTATTTTCTAAATATACAAAATTTCCGATATTATATTCGTGACTTTTACTATTCGAATCGTAATGAGTTTTGCTATTTGTTTTACTTTTATCTATATTTTCTTTAGCTATTTGAAAAGATTTATTTAATTTATATTTTAAGTTGTCATAATAGTTATCATATGTATATTTAAACTCTGGGGATTGGATTATACTAGAGGATAATCTAGGGTTTCTACCAAAAAGTAATTGAAAAGGCATGAATTTGGTAGTATTGTGAACATTTGTGTTATAAGCATACATAGCTAAATGAACATATTCGTCCCAATTATTCTGTTCACTGTTAATAAAATGCTTAAGGTAATCTTTTAATGTTGAATGGCTCCTCTCAAGAGCACCATCTGTTTGGGGACGATATGGTGTGGTTGTTATATGCTTAATTTGTAATAGCTTAACCACATCTTTCATTAAGGAAGAATTAAAGTCTGTACCCAGATCTGTTAGTACTGAATGTGGTATACCAAAAGTTGAAATGAATTTAACCAAAAGGTTTGCAATAGTGACTGACTCATGATTTTCGCAAGGATATGCATAAGAGTACTTTGTTAAATCGTCCTGTATTCTTAAAATATATTTATTGCCATTTATAGTTAAAGGTAAGGGACCTACTATGCCTAAATATATTTTATCGAATGGATTTTCGCTAGTGGTTGTGATTTCCATTGGACTTTTATTTGTTCGGCGGTCAGTTTTATTAACTTGACACGACTGACAAGTTTTCAAGTAATTTTTTATATCTTTTTGCATGTTCTTCCAGCGGTACTTGAATTTTATTTTGTTGCACATTCTAAAATATCCTGGATGGCCATTTAAGAGACCTTCGTGATATTCCTTTAATATATTCTGAATTTCTTCATCACTTCCTGGTTTTATTAATTTATTCAAACAGATAATAACCCTTATTTCTGTATCATGAAAAATATAGTTTTAGCATTTCTTTAAATTTAGTGAGGCTAAAATGATTAAAGTTATCACTAGGGTTACACAATGCTATTTCCTTTTGTTCGTCTTTTATTAAAGATGTTTTTAAATTTTGTAATACATGGAATAAATCTGTGTATGTAGATTTTTCAAAATGTAGGTTTTTTATAAAGCAATTATAAAATGCGTGATCCAAACTTGACGTTTTAATTACTTCATATAATTCTATATCTTTATTTAGTAGTTCCTTATTTAATGTTAATTCCAAAATTTCCTGATTTATTTGATTTTGTGGATCATTAAAATCAATTGCTGTAAATTGTGCAATATTTTTGGATTTGTTTTCTAATAAGTTACAGTTCAGTTCTACAATTTCATAATTATATGTACTTACATCATATACGGATTTTATAAAGTCGTCGTATGTTAATTTTACTAAATTATAGATATTTGGTCCTTGATAGGGTTTTTGGTCGGGTTTTATTCTGGAAAGACAATCTGCATTACTGTTGGTACGACCTGGTTTGTAAACTACTTGGTAATCGTATTCCTCTTTCTTCAATCGCCATCTTACCAATTTACTACCTGGATCCTTTACATTAAATAGCCAAGTTAAGGGCCTGTGATCTGTAACTATTTTAAAATGACGACCATACAAGTATGGTCTGAAGACATTAATTGACCAAACGATCGCTAGTATTCACGCTCAGTAGTAGAATATCGAGATTCTGCAGCATTTAAAGTTCTACTTGCATAAGCAATAGGTAGATCTTTACCGATTTCTCCTTGACTTAAAATTGCACCAATAGCAACTTCACTTGCATCCGTGGTTAGAATAAATTCCTTAGAAAAATCTGGATACTGTAAGATTTGTTCTGATAGTAATTCTCCGCGTAGTTGATCAAATGAATGTTGTTGTTCTTTCGACCAAACAAAGTTAACACCCCTTTTTAACAGAGTTGTAAGAGCTTTTGTTTTATGGGCGAAGTTTTTGATGAACTTTCTATAATATCCAATCAATCCTAAAAATGATTTTATTTCCTTTGTGTTGGTTGGGGTAGGAAAATCTTGAATAATGCGGATCTTTTCAGGGTTAGGCTTTTGAATACATTTTCCAGTTTCCGAGAGTGATCCTCTATGCTTGCAGCATATATCACGATATCATCTAAATATACGAAACATTCGATACCTTGAAGACCGGTTAGTACGACATCCATTAACCTTTGAAAGGTAGCTGGTGCGTTTTTCAACCCGAAGGGCATGCGTTTAAATTCGTAGTGTCCGTGCGAAGTTGTAAAAGCTGTTTTTTCGGCATCCTTTGGATCCATTTGTATTTGGTGGAACCCAGAGGCAAAATCCAAAGTGGTGAAATATTTACTTCTGCTTAACTGGTCTAGGATATCTGTGATATCCTAGGATAAGTGATGGTATAGGATAAGCATCACCAATAGTTACATCATTTAATTTCCTGTAGTCAATAACTATTCTCCATTTTAATTTACCGGAAGCGTCAATCTTCTTTGGAACTATCCACAATGGACTAGACCAAGGAGACGTTGAGGGCTTTATTACTTCTTGTTCTAACATTTTCCCAATTTGGGTTTTCACTTCTTCTTTGTGAATTTGTGGGTATCAATATGTTTTTGCGTGTATCGGAGTATCGTTTGATACGTTAATAGCATGAGTAGTCGTTTGTGTGCAAGTTAGGTTATCACCGTCTAAGTGAAATATGTTATTATATTTTTCACATACCTCAAATAATGCACGTTTTTCTTCTACGTTCAAATGTTCAGAACGAATATTCTTGAAAAGGAATTCTATTCTTTCTTGGTTATTATTGTTTGCTAAATAAAATAAGTAATTTTCACTAACATCTGGGATAGGTTCTAAAGTGACATCAAATCTTGTTAAAGTTTTATCTGTTTCTCCTATATTTAAAAGTGTTGTTAATGCGTCGCCATTGCTATCAACCGTAGTAATACAACGACTAACATACAAATTTTTTGAGAATTGATAACCGTCTATAATACCTTCTTTAATTTCTGGATTGAAAACGACATTGGCAAACAAATGGATGTGATTATGGAGGAAAATAAAAGTGCGAACGGACATAAAGTAGGCAAATATATAATAGCAAGAAACACCGCTGGAAAAGTTGGTGGAATAGTAAGAACACGTACGACAAGCAAAGAAGATGAAAATAGAGCAGTGGATAAGAGAAAACATATGTTGGAAGAAAGGAAAATGAATAAAATAAAAAAAATAAACATTGCCAACAAAGAAACTTGGAAATATGCAACCTGGAACGTAAGAAGCCTAAAGGGCAAAGAGCAAGACCTATGTTATGAATTTAATGACCTTGGGCTGGATGTACTGACATTGTCCGAAACAAAGAGAAAGGGTCAAAGAGAAATTATATTAGAGGATGGGCATATACTAATTCTCAGTGGTGTACCACAGGAGAAGAGAGCTTCGGCAGGTGTGGGGTGTGTAATAAATAAAAAACTGGTAAATAACATAAAAAAATGGGAAGGACACTCAGAGAGGATCCTTACAGTAGAGCTAAGTATAGACAAAGATACTATATCGATAATAGCTGTCTATGGCCCCAATGAAGATGAAAAGACAGAAATTAAAGACAAATTTTGGGAAGAGCTAAATCAGATAACGGAAAACTGCAAGGGTAAAATAATAGTAGCGGGTGACATGAATGGAAGAGTTGGAAGGAAGAACACATACACGGGAGTGATAGGAAAACATGGAGAGGAAACCAAAAATAATAATGGAGTAAGACTAATGGAATATTGCCTCACAAACAACTTAATAATAGCAAACACATGGTACCAACATAAAGATGTGCACAAATATACAAGAAGGGGACCAAATAATGAGCTATCTATTATTGACTATATACTAGTGGAGAAAGATAACAAAAAAGAGGTAAAAGATGTTAGAGCTAGAAGAGGTCCGGAACTGTACACTGACCACTATATGGTATTAGCGAAAATTAAGAAACAGGAAAAAAGAATTGATGAAGGCAGGAATAAAGGAGATGTAATATTTACAAGTATAAGAACATACAAACTGAGGAACGAAGAGGTAGCAAAAAAATATCAAAACATGGTAGAAAACAAGATGGAAGAACTGAAGATGGACAAGAATGATGGAATTGAAGAATATTGGAAAGCCTTTAAGGAAATACTATTATGCTCGGCAAGGAATACCTGCGGGGAAATGAGAGGACGCGGTGGAACTAAGCAGACAGCCTGGTGGAACGTCGAAATTAAAAAAGAAGTTAAAATAAAGAAAGAAAAATGGAAACAATACCTGGGAAACAGAACAGAAATAAAATATGAGCTTTACAAAGAACAAAGGAAGAAAGTAAACAAGATGACAAAAGAGGCAAAAGAGGAAAGCTGGACAGAACTCGGAAATAAGATAGAGCGCAGCAGCAAGGAAAACCAAAAATTATTCTACAAAATACTTAAAATATTTAGAACAGGAAAAACGACAAAACATGTACCAATTATGGATAAGGAAGGAAATATAATAACAGATGATATACAGACAATGAGTAGATGGAAGGAGCATTTTGAGGAATTGCTAAATATAGATAGAAATGTAACTGAGATAAACAAAAGAGAAGAAAAACAACGAATAACTATTGAAGATGAGGAAAGATTGGGACCCATAACCAAAGACGAAATAATAGAGGCATTAAACACACTGAAAAATGGGAAAGCCCCAGGACACGACAGAGTAACCACTGAAATGTTGAAGAACGTAAAAGGAAAAGGAATAGAAATATTTTGGCAAATATGTAATAGAGCATGGGAAGAAGGTAGTATACCGGAGGACTGGAAAATTGGACAAATAGTGCCAATATATAAGAAGGGAAATAATAGGAAGTGCAGCAACTATAGAGGAATAACGTTACTAAGTACAGCAGCGAAAACCTATGAACGCATATTGGAAAGGAGATTGCAAAGATACGTGGAGCCAACACTTGAGGAAACTCAAAGTGCATTCAGGAGAGGAAGAGGGGTTCACGACAACATATTTACTGTGAAGCAAATAGTTGAAAAAACAATACTAAGCGCAACTAAAGCATACTTCGCATTTGTAGATCTAGAAAAAGCTTTTGATTGTATAGGAAGAAAAAAAGTATGGAATAGCTTGGAGAAGAGAAATGTTGACAAAAAGCTAATAACAGCAGTAAAGAGCATGTATACAGAAAGTAAAAACTATGTAATCAGTAAAAATAGAAAGTCAGACATTTTTTAAATTAAAGACGGTTTGCGACAGGGAGGAGTACTCAGCCCGGTACTGTTTAATATTTTCATTGATGAAATAATTAAGAAATGCAAACCACACATGAACAAACTCAACGTGGGATTCAGAAACCTAAAAGCAATAGAGCTAACGGAGTGTGTATTCGCAGATGATGTTGTCATTATGGCTAACACCGAAAAAGGGCTGCAAGACAATGTAAACATATGGAATAACATATTAAAGGAGAATGGAATGAAGATAAATATAACAAAGACAACTGTGATGGTAGTAACAAATGGGGAAGAGGAAGAATTGAATATAAAAATCGACAACCAAAGGATACAACAAGTTGAGCAAATTAAGTACTTGGGAGTAATACTGGAAAGAAATGGTAATCAAAACATTGACATAAGTGAACGTATCAAAAAAACAACAAATCTATATCATGCAATGAGATCAGCATTTATAAGGAAGAAATAGATATCAAGAAAAACCAAGATGACGGTATACAGAACAATATTCAGACCAATATTAACATACGGAAGCGAATCATGGGTACTATCAAACAGAAATAAAAGCAGAATACAGACGATTGAGATGAAATTTCTGAGGGGAGTGAAAGGCATAACAAGAAGTGACAGAGTGAGAAATATTGACGTACGAGAAGAGCTACAAATAGAACCCATAATGGAATATATAGAAAAGAAACAATTAGGATGGTGGGGACACCTACAGCGTATGGGGGAATGTAGACTAACTAAAAGAGTATGGACGTCCAAAATAATAGTCAAACGAAGACCTGGGAGGCCGAAGAAAACATGGGAAAAGGAGGTAGCCAAATTGATAGAGAATAGAGGAGAAACGGTACTGAATGCAGGAGAAATTGCCAAAGATAGAAAAAAGTGGAAAAAGTTTGTACAAAATACTGACAATACACAATAGTTAAGAGATAAATATGTAAAATCCCTACACCGAAAGGTAGAAAGGGAACTTAGATTATATATATATATAATTTCTGGATTAACTACGTTACATTTTACGTATGATATACTTCGAGCTTTAAGAATTAGCTGATCATTATTATTTTTTAATGAATTATAAGTAGAGCTGGGGATGTTTGCGGTGTGCCAGGATAGTATTCAGTTAAACGCACGAATATAATGACCTTGTTTCGATCGGTGATGCATGCGTGATTTTATTGCTTTACATGCATTCGCTATTTATATCACTTAGGTATGTCAGTTATGTGTACTGTATATAAATAACACACTTACCTTATTTACGATTATTATAGCATAGCGCCAAGTGGATAAGACTGGCAGTAAGTTTGTAGCATTAGATACGTTTCCATATTTGTAGCGGTGAGCGATGTACGCCGCCGTGATGAATAATTTTTTTTATATTTTGAGAAAGACCGCTCGACATCTACGGATGTAACACGCGCACAATTAAAATAATCTTTATAGATAGGAACCGAATCTACACTTGCACCATTACTAATTTGTTTTAATCTGGTAAAATCAAAATCATTGTTTATCACACTCTCGAACTTTTCTATTACATTAACATTTTTGTTGTCATTTACTGCGCATAGCTGGGCGTGTACATCGTCCAGTATTTGCAGTGACTCCGCTAACGATAATGCAGTATTTTGAAATTTCTCGATTGCGTTAAACAATCCTATATGATTGATATAAATAGTTTGTAAATCTGCATCAAGGGAAGGGTTTTGAAAGAGTCTCTGGCTTTCCTTAATGGCTACAGCTTCGGCAGGATTGAATTGTAGAACCACAGATTTTATTTGTTGGAAATACTTGGCATAATAAAATGCCGCCTTTAACAAACTTCCCCAACGTGTAAGTATTGGCTCTGGTGGTTCGGAAATACCAGGGCACCGACTGTGAAACTCTCGAATTCGTTTGGGAGATTTTAGAAACACTTTTTTTGTGGTTGCTATTAATGCATCCACCTCTGGATAACATTGCCGAATAGTTTGTGCCACAAGGTGTAAAGCATGAACTTTACATGTCACATGCAAAAGTCTCTCACAATCTGCTTTAAGGGAACGGCCTACAGAACGCATTGTCGCAGCACCATCGCTCATAAACATCAGGAGTTGATTAGTTGAAACTTGAAATTTTTGTAGCGTATCGAGCACTACCTTCGTAATTACTTCGCTAGTGCACTTTTCCAATCTTTTGCTGGCTTATAAAATGGGAAATGTTGATTTGACAGGATCTAGTACACGCACTATAATATTCACAATAGAATGTTTTTTTCGATCTGTCGTTTCGTCGACACATACACATAACTGTTTATCATTTACTACTGCTTTCATTCTGTTTTCAATGTCTTCACGCACAATTGGTAAATAGGAGAGTAACGTTCTCCGTGACGGTAGCTTTATGTTGGAATTGCATTTATTCCAAAAGTCGTGAAAGGCTTTTTTATCTAGCAGGTGAACTGGAACATCGCACACGAGTAGCATTGTCAATAAATCGAAAATGAATTGCGTTTTAGACAGCACATTATTTTTTTTGTCTTTGTGGTGTACACTTTCAACATGTCTTTTACAGTCGTATTTGTCCCAGCAAAGTAACTGTTTATCGCATAATTTACAAACCACTTTTGCTCCATTATAATACAAATCGGGAAAGTCTCGGATAAATTTCTTCACGTCGTTATACAATGGGCGCTTTCTTGGCTTGGGCACGTCCGTCATACTTATTAAATAGAGCTCAAGACAACACACGATCACGTTGCCAGTTCACGACTAACTAAAGTGTTTCGCTGCATCGTGTTTATACGCTGGTGGGGATGCACTACATACGGTCCTGCCGTACCGCAAACATCCTCAGCTATAATTATAAGTTAAGGTATTTTTATTTTATCTAGTTTTAAAATGTTTTTATCTAGCTTTATTGTAGCATTATATTCTTTTAAGAAATCCATTCCTAAGATTCCATCATATAAATTTAAATTAATTTTTGTATTAATTATATGAAAATCATGCTCAAAACTTTTTTGAAATTTTTTTATTGTGATAGGGGCTGTACCTAATGAAACAGTTTTATTACATGATAATCCTATTATATCAGTACTATTGTTTTTATAAATGAGAGTTTCTGGCAATAAAACATTAGATTTTAAAATTGAAATTTCAGCGCCTGTATCTATGAGTAATCGAATTTTACTTGTTTTAACATCAGGACTTTGAAAAGTTACATGAAGTGCATTTTCGGATAAAGTAAAAACTTTTGAAGATCTAATATTTTTTAAATCGCCTCCATGACGAAACCTCCCGGAGGGGCGACCGGCACCGGAAGTGTATTCGCGTTTTTTGACGAGGTAGCTTGGGATGTACTGGGTTCTTTTGAAAATTTTTCCATTTGATTTTTGCGTTTATAGCATTCTTCTATAATGTGACCTTTATTTTTACAGTATTTGCAATATTTTATGTCATTTGCAATATTAACCGACTTAAAATTTTTTTGATTATTTTTTCTGCATTCATTTGTATAGTGACTACTATTTTTACATATTTTACAGAATTTATAAGAGTTTTGTTTAAAGCGACTAGGATTTTCGTTTCGATACATGCATTCTATTTTTTCTTCATTTAATGCATTATTTAGACTTTTTATTTCTTTAGTTCGCAATATTCTTGAAATTTCTGGTTTGCAGTGGTATTGAAAACGACTAATTATGAGCAAATCTAATAATTTAGTCATTCCACCTACATCCTCAGTTTCTGATTGTTCTTGTATAGCTATTTGACACTGTGTTTGAACTGATTCAAATTTAGTTACGAATTGTGAAATTGACTCATTTGAATGTTGTTCTAATTTCATCATTTCGTTAAAGACTTGAGAATAATTTTTTTTATCTTGATAAAGAGATTCTAAAAAGTCTTTTAAATCTTTCCATTCTTTAAATTCCCTATTGTTACAGGCTGTTTTAGCATTTCCTTTAATTTGAGTAAGGGTATACTTTAATAGTACAGTTTTATGTTCATTAGAAGCCAAATCAAAAGCACTGTTACAATCGGATATGAATGGTGATAATTCTTACCTTTTTCCATCGAAATTGGGGATCATTTTTATAAGAAATGACAGGCTCAAAGTAAGTGCCATGTTATCTTTTGATGAACCTTCGTCATTCATGATTTTTGTTTTATTAAAATTGAGGTAAAGGTATATAATAGAATGCAATGTCCGAAAACGAATAATTGTATGTACTTACAGTTTGATGTGCATCACTTCGTACTTCTTTTCCAATCTCGTTGAATGGTGAACACAACAGGATTCTTTTTTCCACTTATCGTCCCACGGTTTTTGAATGATTCTTCATCCAAGTATTTTCAAGATATAGATGATTTTTCACTCCCGTTTTTCTTTAACGATTTTTTTTAGCGGATCCTTACTGACTGCGCCAAATTTATGTTATGTTCTAAATAAAACAAGTACGAGATGTTTTTAAAGATCACTAGAATACTAATTTATTATTTACAATATAATACATTCATTATACAAGTAAATGTTTTTAGTCTCTTACTGTACTACGTACCCTTAACTAACTGTAATATACAAAAACACGCCGTTATATATCAAGAGATTATTTGTTCTTAGTAAATTTGTGTACAATATAAACAGGATGTTATTCACTTAATATAAAACATTGTCACAGAGATGTCTTAAATCAACCAATATTTGCTACTGATAATCTGCATCGGAATAATACACAGAATGTGTATTTGAATACAAGTGGTATTTGAAATTGAGACGGATATTGGACACTTAACAATGATTCACATGCTTATCAAAATATAGAGATTGTAAATGAATGTAATAATTACTAATAATATACATTAAGAAAAATAATACTTTACTTATGAGTAGAGATATATAACGAGCGTTCAACTAAATTTTACCTCGAAGTTGCCCATGGAAATTATACGTATATCTTAGCTTTTTACTAAGTTCTTAATATGAATTTTGTTGGTTATGAACTATTTGAATGACATGATAAATGTCAAAATAATAAAATCAAAATATTTAACTAAATGAGATACGTTTATTTGCAACAATCAAATATCATTTTATAAAAATTGTTGAAAGTGGCCTCCGCCTTGTTCGAGACATTTCTCACTTCTCTTCTTCTGTCATCGATTTCGTTAATTCTTTCAGCAATTCTGATTTGAAAGTCTGCAAGATCAGGCATCTGTACCCGAAAAATTGAGTTCTTTAAAAAAGTCCACAGAAAAAAAAACACACAGAAAAAAGATCTTGGTGGAAATTCATGTTCGGTGTTTAAACTTATCAACCAATTTTGATAAATTTGCCGTATCATATTAATTGTTTCACCAGCTGTGTGCGCTCTGGCTCCGTCTTGTTGAAAGTAACCCTAATTTATTTCTTCTTCATTAAGCTGTTCAACAAATGGCATAATAATTTCTTGTCGATACCTTTCTCCTGTTAAGGTACCGTTAATGAAAATAGGGTCAATGATTTTCCTTCGACTAGGCGCACACCATACACCAATTTTCTGTGGATGAAGTGAGGTTTCAGCATAAAACTCATGTGGTTTCTCAGTATTCCACATCCTTATATTTTGTGAGTTAACATATCCATTCAGATAAAACCATGATTCATCAGAAAAATAAGTTTTATCAAGAAAGTCATTATCTAAATTATTTAAGAACCACTGACAAAATGTTGTTCTTCTAGGATAGTCAATTTCTTTTATTTCTTGATAACAGGTCATGCGATATGGAAATAAATTTATATCTTTTTTCAAAATTGTATGACAGGTGCCAATTGATTCACCCACTCGTTGAGATAATACTCGTATGGAAGTTCGTGGTGCATCATTCATAATTTGCGTTACATCGTCAACTAGCTCTTCCGTAGGTTTTTCGGCCGGCCATTGCCTTCTTTCCGTATAACACTCCCTGTTTCTCTGAAAACCTTAGTGCAACTGTGTACCGAAAACTATCAATATCAAAGGCGAAGTTTGGGAACATTTCTAAATTCGTCTAAGCATTCTTCAATAAAATAGTGCCATTGTCCGTCAATCTTACGTCCGTTTCGAAAATAAGATTCAACCATGAATGATTTGTGTTGAATAGTTTTAAATCAATTTTAAGTTACAAAGCAATTTTAAAAAAGTTCCAATTAAGTATACATCAGAATAGTCTGTCAAATTGACAACTGATGCAAATGTAAATAGTACAAGTTACGACAAACATTTTTATTGTCATGGACTACTAGAGGTAAAATTTATTTGAACGCACATTATATATATGTGTATATGTACAGTGCTTCTCAAAAGTCCCCTCCCCCCCTCTTATCTTTGGAACAATTATACATTCACAAGTGAAATTTGGAAACTGAATATTATAGGTTATAAACTTCCCTACTAGTGATGATAGATGACGAAATCGTCATAGATGACGTCACAAGGCCATTGTGACCAATAATTTTAAATGGAACGCTACGGCAAGCGACACCTCTTTTAAAAGGTATCGAAAAAACCTATTCAATGATACTAATTTTGTTTGTGTTTGAGGCAGTTTTAATGGCTCATTAGTAAACATGAAAATTTAAATTCCATTCAGTATGATATTAAATACAGATTTAAGAAATAGTATGTACTTAAAGAAATTGCTCGAAGTGACCTCCATTTACTTCCTGACAGTAAAATATCCTATTTTTAAACTCTTCTCGTACTTCTTCAAATGTGTCTGCGGAAACAGTCTCACATTCTGCAACAATACGTTGTTTTAAAACGTCAATATTGTCAAGTTCAGTGGCGTAAACTTTCGATTTAAGGTACCCCCACAGAAAAAAATCCAAAGGTGTGAGGTCCGGTGATCGAGGTGGCCATTCCGTTGAACCTCGTCGCCCAATCCATCTACCAGGATACTCCTCATGCAAATACCGTCTTACTGCACCGTAATAGTGTGGAGGAGCACCATCCTGTTGGAATGTTATTTCCAAATTGCCGAATTCATCTGGATTATCTTCCAAAATTTCAAGGATTAACGGTTCTATTGCGTTTTGCAACATCTCCAGATAAATCTCACCAGTTAAATTAGTATTTAGAAAAAAGAGGCCCAACGATGTGGTTTCCGGGGATACCTGCCCAAACATTCACCTTCTGGGGAAATTGGGTATGTGTTTCACGAAAAAGGTGAGGATTTGCGTCACTCCAATACCTCACATTCTGTGTATTTACATTTCCATTTAGATAGAAAGTACTTTCGTCACTAAAACAAATTGTTTTGACGTAGTCTGGCTGCTGGTTAATTTTAGTTTCCATATTTTCACAAAATTCTAGTCTTCGGTCTGGGTCGGCGTCTGAGAGTTGATGAACCATTTTTAATTTGTATGGATGAAATTTGTATTTTTTCAACACCCTGTGTACTGTACTTCGACTGACTTCACAGGTAGATGCAACTTGAGTTGTTGAAGAAGTAGGATTAACTCTTACTTCTGCCAGTATATAATTTTTTTTCTCATCAGAAATTTGAGGTCTGCCAGATCGTTTCGCATCATTAATACTACCCGTTGTTTCAAACTTACGAAGAAGCTCCCTTAAATAAGTCCTCGAAATGGGGCGATCGGGAAACCTCTAATTAAAAATGCGTTCTGCTGCATGAATATTTTGTCTAGTTTCACCAAGAATTAGGACCGCTGCTACTTTATCACCTAAAGCACGTACCATTTCGCTTCTTGAAGCACTTAAACTTTCGGCTCACAACAGTTAAACAAATTATTAAAATGTACAAAATTATTAAAAGTACCAAAAGCTGTTAAAACAGTGAGACGTTCGTTCAGCAATACACAAATTATTAAATGTACAAAAACTTGGACAATTACAAAAACGTCGTATTTCGGAGACTAACAAAAACGTCAGATTATTTGACAACTATCCAGAGGCGGAGCTTGAATTTGGAATTTTAGTATTAACTTGACAATATTGACGTTTTAAAGCAACGTACTGTTGCAGAATGTGAGGCTGTTTCCGCAGACACATTTGAAGAAGTACGAGAAGAGTTTAAAAATAGGAAATTTTACTGTCAGGAAGTAAATGGAGGTCACTTCGAGCAATTTCTTTAAGTACATACTATTTCTTAAATCTGTATTTAATATCATACTGAATGGAATTTAAATTTTCATGTTTACTAATGAGCCATTAAAACTGCCTCAAACACAAACAAAATTAGTATCATTGAATAGGTTTTTTCGATACCTTTTAAAAGAGGTGTCGCTTGCCGTAGCGTTCCATTTAAAATTATTGGTCACAATGGCCTTGTGACGTCATCTATGACGATTTCGTCATCTATAATCACTAGTAGGGAAGTTTATAATCTATAATATTCAGTTTCCAAATTTCACTTGTGAATGTATAATTGTTCCAAAGATAAGAGGGGGGAGGGAACTTTTGAGAAGCACTGTATATATTAAACAAACATAAAATATTAATATAAATAGATATACATATATGTATTATGTAACATTGTATATATGTATGTATATGTAACACTGTTTATTGTATATTTAATAATATATAACACACGATTTAAAATAAAAATATGTTTCTTCTTGGTTTACTGTATCCTGCTGTTTGTAGTTATAAAATTGTAACATCTGTGTGTATATTTTATTTTGTTTTACACTACTGAGTTGTAAGACGTTGCCAAAATTTGTATCTATCTATCTATCTACCTATCTATCTATCTATCTATTTATCTATAAAAAATTAACGTAGGCATTGTGTTCATTAGCAATTAATATACTAACTGAGTATAAATAGATTTAGCATTAAACGAAAGGATTAATGTGACTTTCAAATGTGTAAAGGCATTTTTATAGCAGGCATGGGAGGGTACAATTTCTGTTTATAAAGAGATGAAAAAAGTACTAAAAAAGTATGTAATATGAATGGTTTAAGCAATACATATTTTTTTCCTGAGAATTTCTATAATATACTGCTCACATTATGCCACACAAGAAGTTGTACCCTTCTAAGAAATATATATAAATTATAGAATTAAAAGAGCTAAGTTAGTCTAATAAATTATATGATAATTATGGATCAACGACATATTATCATAATAGAGAATTCATGCATCATCGAGACCAAGCAATTTTCTGAGAAGCAAGTAAAATCGTTCCGTTCCAAACCAATACACTTTTTCCAATGCCTTTTCCAACCTCCAAAGCAGTGAATATATTTTCGATGTAGCCTCCGGAACTAGTTTCGAATTTTGTTTTATCTTTTCGATCGATTCAAAACGGCGTCGTCGCAATGGAGAAAATATAAAAACTCACACGGCAATAAATTAGACAAGTAATTCCAAACAAGCGATGAGGCATATTACCGTAATACAAAAACCACAAGTTATCTTTCCATTATTAATAAATAATATTCCTTGTTAACAGATTGTCCGATTGGAAAAAATCCATAGTACACTACTCAACGTCCGTAATGATGCGTTTCATGACAAACTGATAGTTAGGCATTTTTCGAAATAACGTATGTCTAAGGCCCAAGTGGTTTTTCAAAATTACTCGAATGAATCCAAATGATCTCCAAATATGATCTAGAAAGTCTCTAATTGCCAACGAACAATTTTTGAGTGCAAGATATTTTAGTTCGCTGATATGGTTTTGAACAATTGAAATTGAAGTTCGTCCAGATCGCTCTGCGTCTTCAACGTGTTCTCTGTCATCTATTAACATTCTGTACCTGTTTTTGAATTAGTTAGTGTTCAAATAAAACTCAAACAAATAGTTGCACAATTAGTTTAATGTATAACATTATGGTTATGATTTGACACTTGTTACAATGCTCATATATTGTCTCTCTCTATTCTTATCGGCGTAAGCTCAATAGTAAAAAATACCAACGTGATAAAAGTTCCAACGTTTAACTGCACCAACATTCCGCCCGGCTTGAAATAACTAATTTCGAAATAAATACATTGCATCTAAACACATAAAATAAGTAAATGATTAATAATTAATCTTCTAACGGCAAAGGACACAATTTTCGGACTGGTCGCCTCATCACACCTCTCACGGTCTTGACAGTGGCGACTCTCGCTATACCGTCATCTCCATAGGATAGATCCAAAATTCTGCCATGTAACCACTTCAATGTAGGCAGCCGTTCGTCTTTGATGAGGACTGTTGTTCTCACCTGGGGTATTTTCACAAAGGTTGAAGACATCCACTTTGTCCTCTGTTGTAAAGTTGACAAATATTCGGTTGACCATCGATGCCAAAAATGTTGTGCCATTTGAGTTAAGTGCTGATATCGTGATAGTTTGTTTGGTTTCTCCTCAATGATTTCTGGTTCAGGTAGTGAGACAAGTCAGTCACCGATAAGGAAATGTCCTGGCGTTAGGATAGCTAGGTCATTTGGATTGCTGGAAATGGCGACAAAGGTCTTGAATTTAGAATTGCTTCTACTTGTGTCAACAAGATAAGAAATTCCTCATATGTTAAAGTTATGTTTTCCATAACGCGTGTTAAATGGTATTTCGCAGATTTTACTGTAGCGCCCCACAGACCACCGAAGTGTGGAGAACCCGGAGGCGAATCTTGTGACAAAAACTTACAAATTTTAAATTGATTATTTCTTAAGAAGTTAAAAAATTGTTTTTTGCACCTACAAAATTCGTGCCATTGTCACAATATATATGAGAACATTTTCCCCTACGAGAAATTAATCTTTTAAGGCAATTTATAAATGAAAATGTGGTCAGATCTGACACCAATTCAAAATGTACCGCTCTCGTAACAAAACAAACAAATATGCAAATATATGTTTTCACTATTTTATGACTCTTAAGATTACTATGTTTAATGTTAAAAGGACCGGCAAAATCAACACCGCAAGTATTAAATGGTCTTGTTCGATTGATGCGTTCCTTTGGCAAGTTACCCATGATGTGCTCATAACTGCTTGGTTTTGCTCTAAAACATACCTTACATTTTGCAAATATTTCTCTCACTATGCTTCCTGCGATGGGCCAATATCTTTGACGAATAATTGCTAAAAGCGTATGTGGTCCGACGTGAAGATGCTTTAGGTGTTCTTGTTCTACAATAAATTTGGTTAAAAGATAAATTCGATTTCCCCAAGCGTCCACCAACTCTCAGTAAACCATCTTCGTGAAGAAATGTATTTAATGACAAAATATTACTATTCGAATGTATAGGTTTCTGGGTTTTCAATATTCTTACTTCCTTATCAAACATTTGTAATTGAACGATTTCTATTAATTTTCTCAATGCTTCCTCTAGTTCATTTATCTCTAAAGGACATGTTTTTCTGATTTCTTGTTTAAGGCGTGCATTGTTTGCAAATCGAAAAATGAATGCTGTCACTCTTTGTAATCTTAACAATATTGAGAATTTTTCAAAAAAATCTTGTCGTATGAGCACATGCAATATTTGGATAACCTTTACGTCGGGTAAATTTCCAATGTGTTCAGATGTTTTCTCAGGCCAACAAGGTTCGCTTTACTCTAACCATGAAGGTCCCTTCCACCACAACGTTGATGTTGCTAATTGATTGGGATAAGGTCCTCTTGTTACAAGATCTGCTGGATTTTCTTTAACCCTCACGTGTTTCCATCTATTAACGTTTGTTAATTCCCTGATCTCTGATACTCTATTTGGAACAAATGTTTTTAGTCCGGCAGGTTCTCTGGCGATATAAGCCAACACGATGTTAGAATCGGTATAATAAAATATATCGTCGATATATCGATACACAAAGACTCTATTACCTTGTTCATTAATCTAGCAAGGAGTAATGCACCGCACAATTCGAGCCTTGGTAATGTCAATTTTTTTCAATGGTGCAACACGTGATTTTGCACACAATAACCTTGAACAAAACTGATTACTTGCAGTGACTGTTCTCACATAAACACATGCTCCATATGCAAGCTCTGATGAATCACTAAAGCCATGTAGTTGAATTACTGTTATATCTTCTCTAAGGTAATATCTAGGAATATGAAAACTGTTAATCTCTGGCAAGCGACCACAAAAATGAGTCCAAATTGAATATATTTCGAATGGAACACTTTTGTCGCAATCTGTTCTTAACTGCCACAATCTCTGTATCAATAGCTTGGCCTTCATAATGCATGGACTCACTAATCTCAGAGGATCAAAAACTTGAGCGATCACAGATAAAATGCTTCGCTTAGTTACCCTTATGTGGGAGCATTCAGAGACGTTAATTTCATAATGAAGTGTGCCATTTTTTGAATTCCAGGTAAGGCCCAATGTTTTTGTTGTTTTACTTTCAGCTAGGAAATGCCTAATATTCTTTCTTCATGCATATCTTCCAAAATCACGTCAATGTTAGATGACCACTTGCGCAGATGAAATCCGTAGTACTCAAAATTCTTGTTAAATTTTGCTTCAATTGTTTAGCTTCCTTTATTGTTTCTGTGCCTGTTATTAGATCGTTCACATAAAAGTCCGAAAGTATCACTTTACTAACTTCCGGAAATTGCTCGATGTTGTCATGTGCTATTTGCTGAAGACAACGAATTGCTAAATAAGGCGCAGTCGTTGTGCCATATGTTAATGTGTTCAATTTATAGATCTGTATTGGGTCATCTGTTTGATCTCCATAATATTCGCTGTAAATCTCGTTGATCTTCATTCAGAAATACCATTCTGTACATTTTTGCGACATCCGCGGTCATTACATATTTATGTTTTCGGAATCGCAATAATATTGAAAACAGATCATCTTGCAAGGTAGGTCCCGTTTTCAATTTATCATTCAGTGATATACCCGTGCTTTTTCTAGCGCTGCCATCGAAAACTATTCTCAACTTCGTTGTTTCACTAGTTTCCTTGTATACGCCATGATGCGTTAAGTAATATATTGGTTGTTCTGTCATTTGATCATCTTTCACCCGGACATGTGCCCCAGTCTTTCATATTCTTCCATGAACTCCGAATAATTTTTCTTGAATTTATCATTTTTTCTGAATCGTTTTTCCAATAACGAGAATCTGTGTACTGGTGTTTCATATCACCTAGCTCATTTATATTACCCTTTGCCAATAATGTAACCTCAAAATAACCATCGTTGTGTCTGATAGTCGTGTTCTTAAATAAATCTTCGCATTCCTGCTCTTCATCTGTGAAGTTTGTTTTATTGCTCACGTACTCTTCCACCGTCCTAAACTTATGTAATTGATCCTGAAGGCCAATTGAAGATAAATTGCAAATTACTGACCCGTTTTTGAATTTTTCGTCACTTTTCTTTGTCGATGGTATGCTTCCGGAGATAATCCATTCCAACTTAGTTTTTTGGATAATTGGTTGACCTGCACTCATTCGTATTTGTCCCACACAAGGCAAATCCCAAAAGACCGTAGCACCTATTAATAAGTCAATTTGCCTAGGGATATTAAATTGTGCGTCCGCGAGAATGATATTACCAGGTATTTTAATATTGCTTATGTTAATCTTAGTAGTTGGAAGATTTCCAGTTATTTTATCAATAACGAAAAACGTCACATCAATCTCGAAATTGTTAAATTTAGATATTATTGTCGCTTGAGTCATAGACGATGTCGTGGTTATACATTGATTTATTACAACAACTGGTATGTTCACTGATTGCAACTTCAAGCCCAATTCTTTACACGATCTTGTGGCAATGAAATTCTATTGTGATGCGCTATCCAACAATACTCGACATTCACGCAACCGATTGTTTTGATCAGCTATGTATACTAATGCTGTTAATAGTATGATCTCAGACGTATCTTTAATATGACTATGTAACGCCAAAGTTGATTGGTTTTCCTATTGTTCTACGTCACTGCTCGTTTGCTGTCGCTCGCTTTGTTGTTGTTGATTACTATTAGTACCTGGTCCTCTTTGTTCCGACAAATATAATAAGGAATTATGTCTTTTATTCCACTTTTTGCACCCATCTTAAACACACTCCGCCACTGAATGATTTCAAGCAAACAATTGAAGCACAACCCAAGCTTTTTCACTTCTGTCACGCGTAATTTCACTGGTAAATTTAAGAATTTTTCACATCGAAACAAACTGTGAGATTTTTTGCACATGTAACATGATACTGAATTATTTGAAGCAACAGGAGCACAAACACCTGATTTTACATTTAACCGTTTATTACTTACTATACATTTTACACTCACAATATTATTTTTTTTTAATACAAAGGTATTTTTAATAATATAAAATATTATTAAAAATCTGGTGTGAAGAACACAAATACAGGTTCACTATTAATATTTTTTGTGAACGTGTCCGAACATATCCCTCCCCAGAGACGTAGATACGTATTTCACCTTTCTACAGGCTCGTCGGTACGCCCCTGCTGGAGAAAGGATATTCTCAGACACATTCACAAAAAAGAAACACATCACCACATCACCGAATTTATCCAGACCGGGCGTAGAAGTAAATTCCGCGCTGCCTGTTGTCAGACAGCCGAAGTACCTCGCCCCGTCCACATAACCAATGTGAAGTAACGCATTTTGTTTGTGTCTTCACTCATACTACGGACTAACCGCACGTGTATTATTTTTATTCACATTCCTCTGTAGATCAGCCTCCAATGTTTCTAAAAGCTGACAACGTTGAGACAAAAATCAAACAACCTATCCATTGCTTGCACATCATTCGCTATTACTAATTTTTCCCATTCTCTTTTTGATGTATTGTCTAATTTTGATGAAACTAAATAAATTAACAAATTATTCCAATGTTGCACTGGTTGACCGAGCGACTTTAGTGCCCGTATATTCTTTTTTACATCGTCATGTAATTTTCTGGGTAACGGCAAAGATTCTTTCGTTAAAGTTTGTAACTCAAAAAGCGCCTTTATATGATTATGAGTGATCTACCTTTTATTCTCGTATCTATCTTTCAACAAACCCCAAGCTATTTCGTAATTGTTTTCTGTAACCTCTAAAGCACGCAACACCTCGGCAGCCTCTTCGGTTAAATATGATTTTAAATAATACAACTTTTGAACATTAGTTAGTGACGTATTTAAATGAATCAAGGATCTAAATGTATCATGAAAAGTAACCCATTGATCGTAACTGCCCGAAAAGCGAGGCCAATCTATTGGCGGTAATTTAACCAGACTTTTTTTGATTAACTGTTACGCTAGCGGGAGATAATGAATTGTTTGACGCACTTAAATAATTAGTTGATGTTTTACTGTAATATTCATTTAATATTGAAATAATTTCAAAATAACTGTCTTCGAATTTTGTTCGTTCTTCAACTTGTGTTTCGTCTAAGAATTCTAATTTATCCTGTACAAATTCAAACTTAGACCACAATTCTTCACATTTTTTAAGCCAATCGGGAAGCTGTACAGCTGATCAGGTGTTAATTTATCTAAAAACTTTTTAACATTGGTTAATTGAGATTTTATTGTGCCGCGTTTAACCTTGAATTCTTTCAGTTCATCTACCATTTTCGTAGCTCCGATTAATAATAATAACGCAATCAAAGTAAATAGAAGCAATTAAAATGTAAAAAGGATGAATGAAAGGAATAATTACTCACTTGCTCGCTTAGTTTGATCTTGTTCCAACGAATCACACACATGCAACTTCAGGCATTGCCATTACGAATACGGATGCCGTTGTTATTTGTTATTTGTTTTCGTTACATGTTATATGTTCACTGACGTTCACTCTCGTTGGTCAAAATCCGGTTGAAGGACCAAAATGTTTATGAATTAGTTAGTGTTCAAATAAAACTCAAACAAATAGTTGCACAATTAGTTTAATGTATTATAACATTAAGGTTATGATTTGACACTTGTTACAATGCTCATATATTGTCTCTCTCTATTCTTATCGGCGTAGGCGCAATAGTCAAAAATACCAACGCGATAAAAGTTCCAACGTTTAACTGCACCAACAATACCATACAAACGCACTTGTTCTTGACATGCATATGTCACCGGAACTCGACAGAAAAAAAAAATAATTTGTTTACCACTAACGAGAATAATAAATTGAAACTTTGTACGAATGTTAAAGATTGCTACAAATCTAGGAAAAAATATTTCGTCCGACTAGATTAATCGCACGGTTTAAATGAATTGGCCTAGACAATTTTTGATCTCAGTACTATATCACATCACTATATAATACTGCCAACAAACCAATAAAATAAAGTGAATTACGAAAGATATTATTATGATTTCGGAAGGAAATCCAAATTTAATTTGTTACTAATCACCAATATTATAAGGATAAAACGAACCATAAAATACATGCGTTAAACAATTAACTGGAAATACACTTTCATTTTATTACGAAGATAATTAAATCTTGTCTTAATAACGTATATCTATGAAACAATTACATACATTATACCATTTTAAATCATTTTTATAACGCCTATAAAAGCGCGAAGGCTCTTGTCTCATTTAACTCATTCTCATTTATACTGCCCTCGTAAAAGTTGCAATAAAGCGCGCAAACAGTTTTCTGGAAATACCTACTGTAATAGCAAAGGTTTCCAATAGTTATAATTGGAATATTTGAAATAACTTTCAATTGAGATTTGCGAATGCTATTAGTATAAAATTACAGACTACCTACTTTTAAACTTTTTACAAATTTAATTATTCTTCTGAATATAGGAGACAATATTATGTTTTGCATTATTTATATATATATATATATATATATATATATATATATATATATATACAGCAGATTCAATTAGTCGGCGATTTAAGGTCTGTTTTACTTTAATATGTATATATTTAAAGTAATCTTACATGTTTCGGCACATAATGCCTTTTTCAAAGAAATTTAGAATATTAACTCTAAATATATAATAATAAAAGTCTATATACACTCGAATCAACTGAAATACTGCTTCTACTACGAGAAAATTTCCAATTAGTATTCTAGCTATTGAAGAATCTAGTAGTTAATTTGAAAGAAACTAATCCTTATCGTTATAAAACTTGATCTAACAGCTAATGTGTATCAAACTCCTCTGTTCGTAGACCAACTAATAATAATCTTTTCGTATCCAGGAAATTATTTTACAAAATACAGCATATGTATCAAAATGTGGTCTGATATTTAAATTAATGGTGATCCAGCTTTCTGGGTCCCTGTTCAGGTATTTTAAAATTATAAAATTGCTATTTTTAAATTCAAATTCCAAAATTCCTGTCTATCTTTTTTACAGGTCAAAATAATTCTTCCTTATTTTTTTTCAATTGCTATGGTTATATTTTATGCTTTCATTTTTATCCAAGTCAGTTAGTTTTTTTTAATGCCAGTTTTATATTCAGTAAATCTGAATATCTTTTTTTTTTAATTCAAATTTGAAAATGACATTCATATAGTTAATTGCAATTTTAAACTACTCACTTGCATATGTTAAATTTTACAATAATTTATATAAATTTACTAAATATAATTTTCATGATTATTCAACTTTCAAAATATAATTAACTAAAAATATCCACCAACATTTAACTCTAATCTATATTTACAAAGCTAAGTTATTAAGAATAAGATATCCAATGAATAAAATATCCATTATAACCATTTCAAATTCAAATAAATCAAAATATCTCTTGCATATGTTAAAATTT
This sequence comes from Melolontha melolontha, assembly GCA_935421215.2. Taxonomy (NCBI): domain Eukaryota; kingdom Metazoa; phylum Arthropoda; class Insecta; order Coleoptera; family Scarabaeidae; genus Melolontha; species Melolontha melolontha. The sequence goes on along the minus strand of OW285236.1, from coordinate 148,485,457 downwards.
AAAAATCGCATACACATAATATTAGAAATAGCTCATCAAGCAATATAATGGAGGTTTATCCCATTATAACATATATATATATATATATATATATATATATATATGTAAAACAATGAGTGTTTGGGAATCCGGCAATAGAAAACCATTAATTATTAATGAGAGTTCTTTATTTTTTTACCCTATATTTCGCTCTGAGGTTTAGAGCTTCTTCGGGGGTCACTTTAATAAGAAAAAATATACACAACTTAGCTATTTAGTCTACCAATCATAAGAAAAATTATACTTACAAAAGTGAACTATTTGTTATGAGAAAATTATACATTCCAAAAACCAATAGGTCGAAAAATTTTTGTCAACTGTCCCACGTGACACAAACAAAACGTCATAATTAATTTAATAACTCTTTAAAAAACTATTATACTTTACATTATAACAAACACATCTAAAAACAAAGTAGAGCAAACGTGTAGTCAAGCAATTCACTCATGATGCAACACTACACTCTCTCATTTCGGATGTTAAAAAGGAACTGTATGGAATTTATTTAAAATTCAATGCAGTTTGTCGTTATATGTGAAACAGATGTAAAAACATGCGTCGGAGAAAAAACCCAATGCCAAGGTTAACGAAATTTATACACTGACGTTCAAGAGTCACATATTCAATCTTCACAATGTGCTGTTACACAAACGATTCACCCTAACGATTGGAAATGCAAGTAAAATCATATGAAAAAATTGTGGAGGGACAAATGTGTTAAATAACATTAATTGAGCTAGTGTTATGTGTATTATGACTTAAATTTTTGGTATTTGAAAAGGTCAGCAGAAAAGCATATGTTGCGCTTAAATTGTTAGTGTCAGATCTGAAATTCATTGCGTTGTTATTATTATGGATCTCCACCATCTCCAAAAACTCTCTGCACCTTAAATTATTAACTTTCTGAAGGACCTCCACCTTCTCAAAATTAGGGGTGTGGTCATTGTTGATCATGTGTGAGGACAAGGCACATCTGTTCTTTCCAGTCCGAATGTCACTTTTATGAGTAGTGAGTCTGGTTTTTAACCAGGTTGAAGTGTGACCTATATAAACTTGACTACATCCATTACAAGGAATGCAGTACACAACATTAGACTGGAAAGACAGCGGTGTCAAGTCCTTCGTTTTACTGAAATAATTACGCACTGGATTGTAGTTATAAAAGCCTAATTTAATCTCGTCTGTGGCGAGGACGCGTGAAAGTCGCTCCGACACCCCCAAAATATACGGAAGTCTGTAGTACCTGAAAATCTTTGGCTGTCTTGTGTTGGAAATGTTAGTGTCCTGACCGTAAGCAGCAGGTGTGGAAAAAATAAGTTTATTAGTCAAACTATGCGGGTAACCGTTGTTAGAAAATATTCAACTCAACAACCGAAGGTTTCGTTGTAAGAAGGAAGGGTGGCATATCCTAGACACCCTACGTTTCATGCTAAGAATCAGATTTATTTTTTGGTTATTTGGATGAGTAGAATGGTAATTCAACATTCTATTCGAATTGCTAGGTTTTCTATACCAATCTATTAATACAGTGTTGTTATTTCTAATGACTTTGGTGTCCAGGAAAGGTACCCCCACCCCACTCTCGCGTTCCAGGGTAAATTGTATATCAGGATGAAATGAGTTGAATATCTCCAAAACGCCATCTTTCGGCAACGCGCAAATAAAATCATCGACATATTTGTGTATAAAGGCGAATTTAAAAGGTAATACTTTGAGTATATTATCCAAACAATAGTCCATCACCACGCTGGCAAGGATCGGGCAAAGTGGTGAGCCCATCGGTAAACCCGATATCTGTGATGGGCCTGGCCTGGTGATGGACTATTGTTTGGATAATATATTCTAAGTATTACCTTTTAGATTCGCTTTTATACACAAATATGTCGATGATTTTATTTGCGCGTTGCCGAACTCAGAAATAGATGGCGTTTTGGAGATATTCAACTCATTTCATCCTGATATACAATTTACCCTGGAGCGCGAGAGTGGGGGGGTGTGTACCTTTCCTGGACACCAAAGTGATTAGAAATAACAACAGAGTATTAATAGATTGGTATAGAAAACCTAGCAATTCGAATAGAATGTTGAATTACCATTCTACTCATCCAAATAACCAAAAAATAAATCTGATTCTTGGCATGAAACGTAGGGTGTCTAGGATATGCCACCCTTCCTTCTTACAACGAAACCTTCGGTTGTTGAGTGGAATATTTTCTAACAACGGTTACCCGCATAGTTTGACTAATAAACTTATTTTTTCCACACCTGCTGCTTACGGTCAGGACACTAACATTTCCAACACAAGACAACCAAAGACTTTCAGGTACTACAGACTTCCGTATATTTTGGGGGTGTCGGAGCGACTTTCACGCGTCCTCGCCACAGACGAGATTAAATTAGGCTTTTATAACTACAATCCAGTGCGTAATTATTTCAGTAAAACGAAGGACTTGACACCGCTGTCTTTCCTGTCTAATGTTGTGTACTGCATTCCTTGTAATGGATGTAGTCAAGTTTATATAGGTCACTCTTCAACCTGGTTAAAAACCAGACTCACTACTCATAAAAGTGACATTCGAACTGGAAAGAACAGATGTGCCTTATCCTCACACATGATCAAAAATGACCACACCCCTAATTTTGAGAAGGTGGAGTCCTTCAGAAAGTTAATAATTTAAGGTGTAGAGAGTTTTTGGAGATGGTTGAGATCCATAATAATAACAACGCATTGAATTTCAGATCTGACACTAACAATTTAAGCGCAATATATGCTTTTCTGCTGACCTTTTCAAATACCAAAAATTTAAGTCATAATACACATAACACTAACTCAATTAATGTTATTTGACACATTTGTCCCTCCACAATTTTTTCATGTGATTTTACTTGCATTTCCAATCGTTAGGGTGAACCGTTTGTGTAACAGCACATTGTCAAGATTGAATATGTGACTCTTGAACGTCAGTGTATAAATTTCGTTAACCTTGGCATTGGGTTTTTCTCCGACGCATGTTTTTACATCTGTTTCACATATAACGACAAACTGCATTGAATTTTAAATAAATTCCATACAGTTCCTTTTTAACATCCGAAATGACAGAGTGTAGTGTTGCATCATGAGTGAATTGCTTCACAACACGTATGCTCTACTTTGTTTTTAGATGTGTTTGTTATAATGTAAAGTATAATAGTTTTTTAAAGAGTTTTTAAATTAATTATGACGTTTTGTTTGTGTCACGTGGGACAGTTGACAAAAATTTTTCGACCTATTGGTTTTTGGAATGTATAATTTTCTCATAACAAATAGTTCACTTTTGTAAGTATAATTTTTCTTATGATTGGTAGACTAAATAGCTAAGTTGTGTATATTTTTTCTTATTAAAGTGACCCCCGAAGAAGCTCTAAACCTCAGAGCGAAATATAGGGTAAAAAAATAAAGAACTCTCATTAATAATTAAAGGTTTTTTATTTCCGGATTCCCCAACACTCATTGTTTTACATATTTGTTTTAACGGCAAAGACTCCTTGTCTACATATATATATATATATATATATATATATATATATATATATATATATATAAGGTAAACTTAATAAGTCGGCGATTAAAGGTCTGATACTTTAAAGTATATATATTTAAAACAACCCTACATGTTTCGGCAATATGCCTTTGTCAAGGGAATACAAAATATAAATGACAGAATATAAATGCCAAACAATTAAGTTGCTATGGTTTAAATTATTCAAAGATACATTCCAATAATAATAATAAATCGTGCCTTAGTATTCCAAAAAATAGATAGCAAGGTGTGAACATATGTGTTGTTCGCTGCCAGAAGCTTGTGTCTCTTTCTGGGTATGAACCTGTGTGTTGGTTGCTGCTGGCAGCTTGCGTCTCTCTCTGGGTGTGTGATTTTGTATTTGTTTGACCGCATAAGTGTATGGTTTTGTATGTTAGTGCGCTCGTGTGTGTGTGTTTAGTGACCGGTCGCGTAAATTTAGAGAGATCGGATAACCAGCCGTTGCGTAGGGCGCCAACCCTTTCCCGGCAACTTCTTTACTTTTCCGAGCAGTACTTCGACGGCCCGACCCCCGCCCCAACGAGGCAAGGCGCAGACCAGCGAAGCGCATCCTGCACGGGGTTGCCCATCGCCAACCGAGGGAACACTCTTAGTGGCTACCTCAGTCGACGATGGTCACACTTTGTGCCATCTTAACGATTTCCGCAGAAGCGGGGGCAATGCACACACGTCGAACGTGTGTGTGCTGTTAACAGCAGCCTAGCCAGGTTGCCGCTCAGGACCGATCCTAGTAGTGCGCCGTGATTTGCGCCACGTAGCTTGGTTCCTCACTCCTGCTGTAAAGGCGGAATGGCACCTGACTGCCCAACGGGAAGACCCCCCTAGAGTTTGGTAGCGCATATGCTAGGCTACAACCCAGTAGAGGACCACATCAGCACAAAACAGGGAAAAGCAGGGAAAAGCAAGACATGAGTTATTATTACGTATGCGCCCGTGGAGCGACTTAAGATGCAAAGTTGTCGGCATTCGCTCAAAACGAGAAGGAAAACCACGAAAACCTGCTCGGACAACTAGACAGGAATCAAAATACGGAACAGTCAGCATGATAAGCAAAAGTATATGATATTTAAATGTAATTGATATTTAAATAACATAAGGTATATAACAAAAAAATATATTATGATGGTAAATTGTAGATCGTTACAAAATTAAGTTATAGTATATACTGCTTAAATTTTTTATATAATTTCTGTTGTTAATTGAATTTTTTTCCTGTTTAATACTAATCATTTATTTAATTTGTCTTTTCATTGTGTGTTGTTCTTTATCAATTATCTGTGTGTTCTCAAAATCGAAATGGTGATCGCGTTGTAGTTTGTGTGTAGACAAAGCAGTTTTGTCTGTTCTAGAGTATTTGTGGGCTTGTATTCTTTTGTATAAATATTGTTTCGTTTGGCCTATGTAGTAACTATCGCAATCGCGACATGGTATTTTATATATGACACGTGTTTCTCGATTTTTTTCTATTTTAGGTTTAAGTTTTGAAAATAAATGTTTATTAGTATTACTAAGTTTATATGTTGTAGCTATATCATATTTTTTTAAAGTATATTTAATTTTTTCCGATAGTTGTGGAACATATGGAATTGTGATATATGTTGTGTCATTGTTCAAATTTTTATTGGTGTCTGCAGTGTTGTATATTTGGTGTACTCTTTTTTTAATAGTCTGGTCTATAAGTTGTGGTGGATAATTATTATCAGTTAAGATTGTTTTAATTTTTTTGATGTTATCTTTTCTGTATTGAGTATGTGATAGTTTTACTGCCCTATCAGTCAGATTATTTATAATCATTTTATTGAATACTGTAGGAGCATTTGAGTGGTAATTCATATATCGAAAAGAAGCTGTGGGTTTATTATACCAATTTGTATAAATAGTACCCTGTCTATCATAGCTCAAAGAAATATCAAGAAAATTAATACTGTTATTAAATTCTTCTTCAATAGTGAATTTTAATTTGTTGTGAAAATTGTTAAATTTATTTAAGAGATAGTTTATTTTGTTGGTCGGAATACATGTTATGATATCATCAACATATCTTTTGAAAAAAATGGGGTGGAAGTCTAATGAATTGATAACGTTTGATTCTAAATGTTCCATTACTAGATTTGCAATAGGAACAGCTAAAGGAGAGCCCATGGCAATACCAAATGTTTGACTATAAAAAGAATTTTTGTATTGAAAATAAGTGTTATCGAGACAGAAGTGTATACCTCTAATAAACTCGTTTTTATTTAGTGATGTGTGTGGATTAATTTCATCCCATTTGGATTCTATTATGTTTATAGCTAGATCTGTAGGAATGTTAGTATATAAAGATACTACATCAAGTGATATAATTTTGTGATTAGTTGGGACTTTTTGTTCCTTGATGAAATTTTGAAATTGCCATGATTCTTTAGTATGATATTCAGTTTTTCCTAACATCTTAGATATGCTATCACCTAGGAATTTTGCTATATTATAAGTAGGGGCTTGTATGTTAGATACTATTGGTCTTAAAGGGATATTATTTTTGTGAATTTTAGGTAAACCATATATTGAAGGAGGGTGGGAATTAAAAATGCGAAGTTTGTTTTTAGTGTTGAAATCTATTAGGTTTAGTCTATGCCATTTATTTATTAAGTTATTATTTTCTAATAAATAAAACACACATAAGATGTTTTAGATTTACACTTTATTAATAAAATAATGACAGCTGTTTCGCTAACACAGTAGCTTCTTCAAATTCAACTTAAGACTAAAGATACAAGTAGGACACGGTATAGTTTTCAAAAAGCAAAATATAAATGTAATAGTTCCTAGAATTTCAACTTGGGTCAACTACCTGATTAACGCTGTATCTTGTATGTATCTTTAGTCTTAAGTTGAATTTGAAGAAGCTACTGTGTTAGCGATACAGCTGTCATTATTTTATTAATAAAGTGTAAATCTAAAACATCTTATGTGTGTTTTATTTATTAATGATATGGATTTACATCAAGCAAAGGTCGAAACAATTAAAGAAATATTATTTTCTTTTTGAGTTTTTTCTGTTGGATTATTTCTTTCTTTTTTATAGGTGAATTTATCGTCTAATAGTTTTTCTATTTTTTGTTCATATTCCTCTTTATGAATGATCACTGTTTTATTTGATTTATCTGCTGTTGCTATTATAATATGAGGTTTGTCTTGGATAAATCTTTTTGTTCCTTTAATGAATTTATTCATATATAGATTCGATATATGTTTTTTATTATTTACTTTCTTATGTTTATGGTTAGTGATTATATTACAAATTTTGTTACGTATTTCATTCTGTTTGTCTTGTGGTAAATTTTGAAAAGACAAATTAAAGAAATAATTAGTATTAAACAGGAAAAAAATTTAATTAACAACAGAAATGATATAAAAAATTTAAGCAGTATATACTATAACTTAATTTTGTAACGATCTACAATTTACCATCATAATATATTTTTTTGTTATATACCTTATGTTATTTAAATATCAATTACATTTAAATATCATATACTATTTTAATTCCTGTCTAGTTGTCCGAGCAGGTTTTCGTGGCTTTCCTTCTCGTTTTGAGCGAATGCCGACAACTTTGTATCTTAAGTCGCTCCACGGGCGCATACGTAATAATAACTCATGTCTCGCTTTTCCCTGCTTTTCCCTGTTTTGTGCTGATGTGGTGGTCCTCTACTGGGTTGTAGCCTAGCATATACGCTACCAAACTCTAGGGGGTCTGCCCGTTGGGCAGTCAGATGCCATTCCGCCTTTCCAGCAGGAGTGAGGAACCAAGCTACGTGGCGCAAATCACGGCGCCGCGCAATGCACACACTACTAGGACCGGTCCTGGGCGGCAACCTGGCTAGGCTGCTGTTAACAGCACACATACGTTCGACGTGTGTGCATTGCCCCCGCTTCTGCGGAAATCGTTAAGATGGCACAAAGTGTGACCATCGTCGACTGAGGTAGCCACTAAGTTCCCTCGGTTGGCGATGAGCAACCCCGTGCAGGATGCGCTTCGCTGGTCTGCGCCTTGCCTCGTTGGGGCGGGGGTCGGGCCGTCGAAGTACTGCTCGGAAAAGTAAAGAAGTTGCCGGGAAAGGGTTGGCGGCCCTACGCAACGACTGGTTATCCGATCTCTCTAAATTTACGCGACCGGTCACTAAACACACACACGAGCGCACTAACATACAAAACCATACACTTACGCGGTCACACAAATACAAAATCACACACCCACAGAGAGACGCAAGCTGCCAGCAGCAACCAACACACAGGTTCATACCCAGAAAGAGACACACGCTTCTGGCAGCGAACAACACATATGTTCACACCTTGCTATCTATTTTTGGAATACTAAGGCATTATTTATTATTATTACCAGAATGTATCTTTGAATAATTTAAACCATAGCAACTTAATTACTTGACATTTATATCCTGTCATTCATATTTTGTATTCTCTTGATAAAGGCGTACACAGCCGAAACATGTAGAGTTTTTTAAATACATATATTTTGAAGTAATATACAGACCTTTAATCGCCTACTGATTAGGTTTACCATATATATATATATATATATATATATATATATATATATATATATATAATATATATATATATATATATATATATATATATATAATGGAATTAGGTGGAGTTAGCACTTCTTCTTCCGATCTTGTTTATATTTCAATCATCGAAAAAGGAAAATGCCATCGCTTCCAGACTTAAATACCATAAAAGTTTGGCTAGAGCAGTTTCAGATGTGATTTCTTCATTGTATCGATATTCATACAAATTTTTAAATATATATAATTATAGAAAATTTCTTGACCGTACTAATACAAATTCACTAATATTTGGGTTGTCGGTCTGTCTGTATTAAAACTCAACTGTTCATTCTTAATATTTCGTCATTTATTAATGATACAAAAAAGGTTTAAGTATATCAATACTTTAAGCACGTATTACGCATTTGTTACAAATGAAACAGACATGCAATATACACATCTGTAACTGTACACATGGACAATACACCTCGTATTTATTGCCACTTTCGGCATAGTCTCTTTCGTCCGTCAGATGTCACTAGATTATATCGTGCTATCTGATAGGACAAAATTTGCTATACCTTATAGGCGATATAAGCTTTATTTACTTCACTCGCTTAACTGATGACGCCTAATTGTAGATGGCAGAAACACGTGTCTTAAGCAGAAGTAAATGCTGGAAAATACGAGGTGTCTTGTCCATGTGTACAGTTACAGATGCGTATATTGCATGTCTGTTTCATTTGTAATATTAATGACTTCATCAGGATATACTACAAAATTGCAATACGCACGTTACCCTTATACTAATTTAATGAAAAAAGACTTACAGCTAGAGTTAAGCGTTGGCAGTCTTATTTATAAATTTACACACAATTGTATCCAACAACTTACAAATAAAAACTTCAACGTTGCATTTCAAAACACAACCAAAACTGTAATATTTGAACTTGAACCCTTACAACCGCATGCCTGCATAACAAGTATGTGAAAACAAATCCATACTATTTTCTACATTGGGTCCTTATCCGGTTGTAAAAAGTAAAGGTGGTAAGAAAAAACAGTCTATATACAAAAATCTATCTATATACATTCTGTTTCTCTTTTTATTTTATTTTTTATAACATAAATAACGAGCCATCGAAAAAATTCATAATTGGAGTAGACGGTGAAATTGGGTTGGTAATTTAGCCACGTCCATATAATGACATTTATTATTTGATATTGAAACTATAAGTTTGTGTCAAATTTTTCAAAACTCTTATTAAGAAAATTAAATTTATTTATTTAAAAAATGGTATTCAACATAGAACAAAAAGCAAAAATTATCGAATGTTACTTCCGTACAGGTGTGAAAGTAAATGGCGAGTGGCAGTATTCAATTATGGAATGCATGGCTGATTTTAGTGAAGAACATCCTGAATTAGTGTTTGACTACAATGATTTTTACAATGTTTTGACAAATTGTGTAAAGTTATTCAGAGAGACTGGTAGCGTCGGTCGAAAAACTGGAAGTGGACGGCCATCTAAACGCACAGCTGATAATATTGAAGCCCTTCAGCATATTATTGATGAAAATCCAAAAACATCCATTTCAGTAGTGACCCAACAAATAAATTTATCTTATGGTACGTGCCAATTCATTCTTAAAAAAGTCTTACGCTTGTCATCCATACAAGCTGCAATGTTTTCATGAACTTTATCCAGTGGATTATTTAAGACGAGTGGAATTTTGTCAATGTTTTCAAAATATTCTACACAATCAGGATATCCTTAACACAGTTTTTTTCACGGATGAGGCCTGGTTTTATCTTTCTGGATATGTTAATTCACAGAATATGAGGTGTTCGTCCTCCGAAAATCCTCATTTTTTTGTTGAAAAAACATTGCATCCCCAAAAAGTTAGTGTTTGGGTTGGAATATGTCGAAGAAGATTGGTGGGTTCCATTTTTTTTAAGGTACACTTACTGCTGCACGATATCGCAATGAGATACTCGGCTCATTCATAAATCAACTGGATGATGAGGAATTACAAACTGGGTATTTCCAACAAGATGGTGCAACAGCACATACGACCAGAGAAACATTTCAATATCTCAGAGAATTTTTTGATAACAGAATAATAAGCAGGAACACTGAAATCCCATTTCCAACTAGGTCTTGCGATTTAATCATATGTGATTTTTCCGTATGGCCATACATAAAAAATTTGATTTATTCAACGCCAATTCATAATCTGAAACAACTGAAAATTCGCATAACAGAAAAGTGTGAAGAGATCGACAACTCACCGCAAATGCTTCATAAAGTTTTTGCTGGATTGCGGAGAAGAGTTGGTTTGTGTTCAGATGTAAATTGACAACATTTTCAACAACTTCTGTAGCTATATGTAAATTTTGATTATGATTTCTATATTAAATAAATTATTTGTTTTCTTTTTTGTTGTAGTATCATTTCAATGCCATAACCTTCTTTTACAATGAAACCAAATGAAACTGTCAAGCTTCAAGTAATGTGTCATTATGTGGGAGTGGCTAAAGTACCAACGCAAATTTACAGTCTACTCCAATTATGAATTTTTTCGATGACTCGTTACATTCACTGGTTACAGTATTATGCACGAGACATTTGAAGATATTAAAAATGACCATTTATTCTATTTAATAAATTCGAATAAATTACATTTAAACCATTGGTGTCCATTTTAAAATTCAACGTACTCCTTTCTTTCTTAATGTGTGTCATTTCAAGTACTAGTCGGTTTTTATAATGATTTTCCTTTTCCAAAATTTTAACGTAGTCATAATTAAAATTGTGATTATGATTATTAAAATGTAATGACAAAGCACAAGATTTCTTTCCAATTCTACAATCACGCTTATGTTGACTAATTTGTTTGAATGGTTGCGACGTTCGTCTTATCCAGCGATCCCCACACTCTTGACGTGGTATTTTATAAAGGACACTCTCTCAGCTGTATCATTTTCCCCCTTAATCATTTCCACTATTTTCTTTGCAATCTGATATTTTTATCAGTCTCCCATTAGGATGTGCCTTGACTTAGAAAAGAAGAATTAATATCAATTTGTCTAAAAAATATTTTTGTGTCTGGACAAATAAATTGGTCCAATTCATTTTTCATGAGTTTTTCAACTTCTGAACTTTTGAAAGAAATTCTTTTAGGTGGAATGATTCATTGATGTTGTTTACATTTCAACCATCAAAAACCAAGCATTTGGAAATCTTTTAAATAATGAAACATTAGGAGCAGATATCCGTTGAAGTTTACATTCGAAAACTGCTCTTAAGAGTATTTCACTAAAATGATGTCTGCAGGGCAGATATAGAAGCTCTTTTCCAGAAGTTCTCCGAGAAGAACACAAGCACCATTCTGTGCACTAGTATTTGTGGCAGTCGTATCGAAGCAGAAAGCGTTTACTGTATTTTCCAAGCCTCAGTCACACAAAACATAGATAGCTTCTGCCTGGATTTTTCTCGTATAACTCTCCAGTAATGAAATGTGAAGAATATATCACCATTAGAGATTATTATCGGAATTCTGTCAACCGTTCCATGTCCTGTTAAACAGGTAAAGGCTTACCATGCCAGTGAATTATTGCCGCATTTAAATCTATTGTAATAAATATTATTAAATTCTTTTTTTTATTTATATGGCTTTCATCTGGCGCAGTTCGCGACGAGATCGTTGATGTGACGTTCTATTCAATACTAAATACCTAGACTTCTCTGTGAAATTACTTCATCGATTTCAATATTTGGTTGTTTGCCTAGCCCCTTATCAAGATTACAAAAGTCTTCATTTTAGCTCGTATTATATGTTCTGCTTTCCCAATTTATCAATATACGTTCCGTATCTAACAGCGTTATTCTGCCGGACCATACCGTCTGTCTGGTTCGCTCGAGGTAGCATAACGCGACGCGTTACTGCCATTGTCGACACTTTGGTACGTTTGCGGCACGGGTTAATCTTGATCAATTAGGACAAAACTTTTTGGGAATCATTTATTCACAATGAAGAACCATTCTATGGGGTAACACCTTGTATCTGATTTCCTTCTCCGCCCTTATCGCGTTCACCGGTTTCTTTCGCATAGTCTAAATTTCGCCTTTACTGATAAAACATCCTAGTCAAAGTGCGCTGACTTCAAACCATTATATTTTTGTTATTGTTTTAAAGTTCCTAGTTAACATGTTTTATAAGTTTTTGTCATATCTAAATATAACTAGATATAAATTTTAATTGATATCTTCTTTCTATTATAAAATCGCTTAGGAATTTTTAATTGCTAGTGCAAGTACAATTGCATATTGTATTGTGTATGGCTAATTTGTTATTCATTTATCAGGTTCGATAAAGAAACAAATATAGTTTCGAAACGTTACTAACAATAAATAGTTTTATTTGACACACAAAGTCTCTTGTTATTAACAGTGAAATTATATACAAGAAGGTTTTGAATATTTCTATACGTTAATGCACGTATAATGCTTTTGTTTCATTATGAAACAGACATGTAAATAATTTACACATCTGTAAACATGGACAATACACCTCGTATTTTCGGCATTAACTTCTGCTTAAGACATATGTTTCTGCCATCTACAGGCGTCATCAGCTAAGCTAGTGTATACATTGCTTCACTAGCTTAGCTGATGACGCCTGTAGATGGCAGAAACATATGTCTTAAGCAGAAGTTAATGCCGAAAATACGAGGTGCATTGTCCATGTTTACAGATGTGTAAATTATTTACATGTCTGTTTCATAATGAAGTGAAATTATATACAAATTAGAGTAAATTTTATCCTTTATATATAGGTAAAATTCCTTTGAGTCTACAATGCTGGATAAAATTTACTCTAACATGCATATAATTACTGTATTATATATATATAAATACTGCTGATTCCCATATCCTGGTAATTACTGCTTAAGTCTATTCAACGGAATCCTATTGGTTTCATTTCCCGACAAGTGAAGTTAATAGAAAAGAAAAAGAGAAAGAGGCAGCAGTATGCTAAATCAGATGAATACGAGAAGTGATCGTACACAATTTTTTTTTTTTAAGAACTGTCTCCCAATGAGCCATTGTCATTCAAGAGTTACCACCATATTTATTTGTGAATTCAATAACAGAATTAAGAAGAATTTGTAGAAGTACATTTATACACTTCTTAATTAATTTAAATTACAGATAAGACTTACTAACCCATTCGAAGTGTAGTATATTAAATAACTACGAGTGTCTATACTGAGCGGTGGTAATAAGAAACTTGTGGGCTGGCATTTAAATTATGTTGCGCAATCTTAGTTGTAGTTTTATGTTCCTTTTCCTTTTAGTATTGGTAATTCCGATCTAGCTCGTAGTTATTGTTTATATACATACGAACATTATCCTTTTTTTACAAAAAATATTGTCGTCTTCTATTATTCGGACAGTTTTTTTTTTATACAATGAATATATTATCAGCATGTATTACGCCCAATTTCATCCCTAGACAAATTTAATAACTTTTTTCTATTTTGCGTTCGAAATGAACTCATTATGAAACCCAAAACAGTATCGAAATGAGCTTCATTTCGATACGCTTTTTTTCATTTTTCAATGTTGGCGTTGTTCGAATCCAGAAATAAATATCATTGCTGCCATTTGATTTTAAGAATTGATGTACATTTGACAGATTTGATATATGTCCGTATTTTTCACAAACAACGTATGTTGTATACAATTGACAACAACATGTATATGTTTCTATGTCACTCATGTTTATATTTTTAAATGAAGTATCAAGTAATGTTAACGAAAATTAGTAAATAATATGTAATATAATATACTTCGCGGATAGCAAGATTTAAATTTGAAAATGTCAAGTATCAATGTGACCAACTGCATGCTTTATATAAAAATTAAACTCTGAACTTTCAAATTAAATAATTCCAATTTAAGCAATTTATTAATGTAAAAAACGCAAAATAGAAAATATAGTATAAAAAACTCGTTTCATAAGGCCTTTTGCCGCACTCGCTCTTTAGAAAACTCGCCGCTATCGCGGCTCGTTTTCTAAACTGCTCTCGTGCGGCAAAATGGTGCCTTATGAAACTTGTTTTTTAATATACTATTTTGTACTCGCTTATCAAAACCTGTCATTTCACGATTCGATTTGCGTGCGTAAAAAGTCACTTTAAACACGAGTGCGTAAAAGTAAAGTTGGTACTTCCTGGAACTTGATTAATTTAGTGACATTTTAAAATCATAAATCCCTAACCTTAACAATATGCTACCCAGTTCGTTGTTTTTCTTTGAAAATAAAAGGAAATGAAATAGAAATTGTTATATTTGGAAGGTATGTAATTCAATGTCAGAACAGCAACAAATATTATTTTTTAAATTTATAGAAAACTAAAAAAAAAATTGTCCGAAGTGGGATTCGAACCCACGCCCTCAGAGAGGACCAGAACGCTCGAGAACCCGTATAACGGGCAAGGTAAACCTTGAGTCTGGCACCTTAGACCGCTCGGCCATCCTGACAGATACCAGTAAAATTGTTAAAAATACTTATATATATATAAATTTTGAAATTATATTTATATTTTATATAAATATTATTATTGTTTATAGTTCTCGTACAAAAAATATTGTACAAACTTCGTGCGTGAAACATTTCGCGAATTCGTGTCCATAAAGCGCTCGCCTACGGCTCGCGCTTTAAACTGGTCACTCATTCGCGAAATATGATTTGACGCACTTGGTTCGTAAATAACTATTTCACTAGCCAATTTGGATTCCGAAAGAAACACAGTAGATGCTATTCGCGCTTCGCATCTATTGGTAACACAATTAAATCTCATAACTTGCTTTTCGAGAATGAAATAGTGCATAGTAGGTGATTATAAATGCTTTTTCATTTATAATATTTCGCATTTTTCGAATAGCATATAATGCAAAAGAAAATTTATTGGAAAAAATGTCGTCATAAGCTCTCCGAGTTAGTTTTGTCCAAATAAATTCCAAAAAGTTTTGGAGATACTATATTAGCTGGATTTATATTTCATTTAGATGTAAAATATAAATAAATTGCTTTGTCATCATTAAGAACTAGGCCATTGAAAGACACCCACGCAAGCGCCTCATTTAGAATTCCATTTACTTCTTGTTAAAGCTGTACTTTATGATTACCTCTGCAAAAAAAGTTGCATCAAAACTGCGTACTGTACTAGGTAACTAGAAATTGTCTGAGACTATTTAAGATGTAAGAAGAAGATGTGCAAAAAGTTATCCCGGTACTACTCCAAACTCCTTGAATAATATTTCAATTAATTTCGCGTTGGCGTACAGCTTGCTTTCTGTTGTCAAAGTAATAATTTTAGTGTTTGCTCTCTGATACCTAAACGTTATCTTAAGTAAAATATTTCGCTATTTCGCTGTACACAGTCAAACGCTTTCGAAAGGAGCAACGCCTTCGACAGATCGCATGTCGGCTATGCTTTCTTCTTTCCTTTCCATGGCATCTCACACAAAATTTAGAACAACCGCTGTATTTTTCTCAGAATCAAATTTGTCTAATGAAGAAGTTTCTATGTTTACCTAGCAAGGACATTAGACGTGCTAATTGGGTTCTGCCTAGAAGCAAAATATGGAATTATATCCATCAACGATGCCAGCATAGGTTTTGGACATATTTTTAGAATTTTTGTGTTCATTCCATTTATATCTAGAGTAGCTTTGCTTTTATTTTTTGAATTAGTTCCTTCTCTTCCGTTATTGAGTTACTACAGTCAGAAAACATAACCGTGATTTATTTTGAATATTACTGGTATTTCCTTGAATAATGTTGTGTGGATTATGGGTTTGTAGTAAGTTATTGGGTATATTAGAGCAAGAGATATTCATTATATTCGCGATGCTTGAAAAATTTTGGTTAATGTATCAGTTCCTTTTTATGTAATTTTCCCTCTTCCTTTTTGTTCTATATTATATTATACATTTTTAAAATTGTATTTTATTAATTCTATTTAAATGCCTTTTTACTTGTATTTTACTTGAATATGAGTGTGCAATAACCACTGAATAAATACAATTCCCAAAGTGGTCACTTACCGAAAGTTAAATACATACTTTATTAACTACATTTATGAAATATATGTAGTTCGTAAAAAGTGTTTTCAATCAAATAAAGCAGTAGTTTCGGATGGAAGGTAAATTTTTTAATGCTACAGTTCATAGTTCAAACGCGTAGCATTTCAAAATATAAATATTTGTTGTTAAAAGTATAACTAAAATTAATCATAAGCAAGCATAATTTAATTTTCAGTTTTAATGTAAAACAACTTGAACAAGAAAGTGCTTTATAATCGCCTTTTCAAAACAAAACGTAATTAATGCTAAACAAATTTCGATTTAAGTGGATTTCAAGGCATTATCGTTAATTAAAAGAGATTAATTTTCGACGCCGTAACTTTTATTTCAACTGTGATTTTTAGTCAAATTGAGCTGTAGTGCGTTTCAAAAGCGCACGATCTCACTGTTCGTGACCCCTTAGCCGTTATACATTTCATTCTATCATGACCCTAAATAACATTAATTAACTTCTAAACAAGAAGAAACCAGATCGCAATCTTTTCCATATCCTGAAACAGAAAAGACAAAGACGACTGTGAGGAATAAATACGAGATGGGCTATGTATTATTAACAGAAGCTTTCAAGGTCGGACGAATTCGTTTCTTTTTTCCCTGGTTTTTCTTATTTCTTCTTCGATTCTCTTCTTTTTGTTTTAATCATCATCGTCGTCCGAAATTTTTTCGATCACAAGCGAAAGACATTAATCACAATTTCAATTAAAGGAAGAGCCCGCAAGATCCATTAGAATAATTCAGCTACCACGTAGTAATGGTCCATTCCAATACTGTATTCTACAAAGCAACATATTGTATACATTTTATATATCGGCTAGTCTTGCGTATAGTAGGACTACTAATTAAAAACAATATTATTACGAGATTGATTAACCCTACATATTATCTAAGTAAACTAGAGTATATATAGCATGTCTGACAAAAAGTTTCCAGACCATTTTTTTCCTGAAGAGGCAAATTAATCGACCGGGAGTACATAGTTCTACCTTAGGTAAAACCCGTGCAAGTTTTGTCAGTGTCGGTTAAATACCTGATAACTAAAAACATGTTAGCGCAGTAATGTGCAAGCTTTAAAAAAGACTGGGATTCGTTACAGCGCGACCCTAGAAGTGGTCGTCTGTCTACGTTACGAAGGGACGCAACAATAGAATGCAATGCTGTTTTTACTCACCAAGAATCCGTCACTAACTTTTCGTACGATAACCGAACAATTAAATATCGGTAAAGTTTCCACCATCTTTCATAAAGACCTGACGCATAAAAATTTATTCACGCTTTGCTCAACAGTGATGGGAAGAAAATAGGTGTGAATTGGTGTAGTGACTTTGCTAAAAATATAGATAACTTTTAATTTTTTTTTAAGCCACACTTACGGTAAATGAAGTATGGTCTTAATGTGTCATTTGCATTAGCGGCTCCCGAAGAATAAAAACCAAAAAAATTTCATAACAAAAAAGTGATGATGATCCTCATCACATTTTTCATTACTTCAGAATTAGTTCGCCGTGAATTTGAACCTCCTGGTCAAACAGTTAATTTAGTATTTTAGTTGGAAGTTTTGAAACGAATTTAAAAGCGAATGGCGGGCGTTAGAAATGATTTGAGCCTTTCTGGTTCTTCACGACAATTTACCTGGCCGTGCCGCTACAATCATCTTACAGTTCTTGGTCAACCGAAGCGTTAGGTGCCAGTGCCAGTGATCCATCACCGTATTCCTTAGATTTAGCCCTGGGGGATTGTAAAATTAAAATATCTCCAAAACGACAATTTTTTCAAAGACGTGCTAGCGATTAAATCGAATGGAGCGTCCGAATTTAAGGCGTTTCCGGAAAGTAACTATTTCAACCATTATGTTACTCATTGTAAAACATTCATTGAGAAAAGAGAAAATAAGATTAAACCTGAAATTTAAATTATCTGATTTTTTTATAATCTCAGTCTTGAAACTTTTCAAACATACTGTGTATATTTTGATGTAGTACGCTTCTCTCAATTGTTTGTTATATAGCCAAAGTGACAAATATAAGTCCGCGTTTTACCATTATTTTTTGTTTTTATTTCTAGGCTGCTTTTTTTTTATTATAATAACACTAATAGTGAATAGATATAATTCGTGTATACTATTTTATACGCGGTTCACTCTAAAATTATTGAGATACGCCAACTGCAGTAATTGACAGAATTGTTAATTACATACCCATTGAAGTTCGATAAATCGTAAACATGTAATAATACAACCGCACTTAACTGGAGAAGAATGTATCCAGCAATTACATTTAAAGATAAGTCCCCAAAATGATAACAATCGGGAAGCAGTATGCATACAAAATGGCAAAAGCTATGGTATCGTATGGTATTGAATTTACAGTAATATATTGAATCTTTAACGAATGTTAAAAAAATTTGATGGAAAAGAAGGGTGTCAAGCTGATAAAAGTTGTGAGTTCAGATGCCACCCCCCCCCCCCCCCAAAAAAAAAGGCCCAAAAAATCGAATAATTGATGCCGAAAAATGTATATTTCACAGCTGAGCTTCGCTAGTTAATCTGTTGGAGCCATGATTTCTAAATCTTTTAGATCTGTTTAATTTTGATTTTAAAGAGTCGTGACAAATCGAGATTTCACATCAGCATTCTGCCTGAGAGCAGATTCACTAAATTCACTAGATGAACTAAAGTTTATGCCTGATTTGCAGTGAGTTACATAATTATTCTACAGTCTTACTTTACACCATTTGGCGACGTAAGCCTCATTTCGAATACTGTACCATCTTTTAGAATCGCATGGAGATCTTTAGGTACTTTGTATCTAAATGATTAAGAAATTAAAATCATGTCGGCAACACATTAACCAGCGTGAAATATACTTCTTTTGGCATCATTTATAAGATTTTTTGGGAGCCAGAAATTCACAACTTTTATTACCTTGACACTTTCTTATTCACTGCTCTTATTTACTTAAAGACTCCAACACATAAAACTTTTCCCTATCCCACCGCTCTCGGGGCATTTTGCAATAAAATTGTTCACAACTTTTTGTGCAAATGCATTGGCATTTTGACCAAGAAATACTGCTAGTTTCAAAGCTACCTTAAATTCATGCAGTCACATGGTTGGGAAAAGCAAAAGTTATTCTTGGGTTTAATTTATGGGTTTTGTAGGTTTCAAATAAGTTGATAATTACAACTGTTTAATCCGAAATTGGTGGAGACTGTGGCTTATAATCTGAAATCGCCAAATCGCCAGTGGTATAACACTGAGAGTGTTATCCCACTGGCAATTTGGTGAAGAGCATATCTTCTAAGGTTTACCTTAGCCAAAAACGCTGTGTAACATTTTTCAGTTTTTAAGGTTATTCTACTGAAGATGGCAACTTAGTTGCCGAAATATGTATATAGTATTTATTGATATATATTGTGGTTAGGGTGTTTTTCTTATTTCTGTTTCACAACTGATTAATTAAATTTTATCTAACGAAAGCTTAGTTGAAGAGCAGAATAAAGTTAAAATTCGAAATCTATGATTCACTTTATATAATAAAACAACAAAAAAAATTTGCGGCTCAATGGGCTTGAACTCGGATAATCCACAGCCAAACATAATCACCACTGGACCGCACACAATTTCAAAATTTTTCTAGCAGTAGTTCCACGAAATTGTTACTAGCTCAGCTTTTAAAGATTTACAATCCAAAAAAAATGTCATCTGCAGCACATAAGATTGCTTTCATGAAATTTTCTGCTATTTATTTAAAATAGCCAGGATTATTCTAAATTTGCATATATCTCTTAACACGCACGCTTTTTCAATACCAAAAGAATATGTCCAACGCTATTGACCATGGAGATTCTGAAAACCTTCGAACAGTATCCATTTTCCTGAAAAAAGTCAGGGAACAAAAATCCATTTCTACACTTTTTTGAAACATCTTTTCTACGAGTTAGTAATTATCCGTGGTCAAGACATACCCAATTATATCTCGCCGAAAAGAATCGATTGATATTACCTGCGATACTCTAGCTTCAAAATTGACTGGTACTTGGGAAGTTCCAACGCCTATACCACTTATGCCCAGGGAAGTGCCTCGGCCTAGCCCCAGTGCGTTTTCATGAAAAACTCTGGCAGACGTTAGTTATACTGTATATATGGCGATTATTTTAAAAAAACACCTCATTGAAAAGCTTTATTTGTTGCTGATTTCGAGGATGATAAATAACTTTTCGTTATACCAAGTGTATTAGGGTACGCACTAACGTACTCACCATGATGACAGACGATGAAAGCTGTAGTTCTTTCTACAATAAGCCGTAATGTCAAGAAAGTAGAATATGGATATTTGAATAGGAACCATCGCCAACTACTTTGAAAAAACAACGTTTGATAAAAAAGTAATAGACCCCTGTTTTCTTCCAAAGTACAAGATTGTCGAAAACTATAAAGCTAGTAAAACAGAAAAATGTCACACAATATGCAACGCCTCTTATTATACCGCAATGTGTGATTTGTTATTCTTCAATCTCGAAAAGAATTTACGCAGTCGCAGTTTTCCTTTAGAAGAAGAAATCGATACCATGTACCGTAAGGCTATATAAACTAGCAAATACTTAAATATCTTTTACATTATGATTACTTAGAAATGAGTATCATCATGTGCGAAATTATTAATAAATTATATTGGTAGTCCATAATTCTCGTTCAAAGCATAAAACATTCTAAGCAGTATGTCATTGTGTTTTCTTTTTATGAATGTATGTATGTTCGTCATCAAGAGTATTTTATAAACATGGAACTCTACATCGACTATGTGGAAAGAATTTTAGCTTTTATGTTTAAAGTACATAGAAATAGTTGTTTGTAATTCACAAACATGGCGTTCAGGATCCTATGTATTCTGAGTGCTACATTTCGACAATTACAAAGCAATTGAAAACGGCACGATCGTATACAAGACCGTTGAGGGGCGATCGTAAGGGAACTGTGTGCTATGTTCAACGACATCCATAATTGCATACTTGCTATTGTATAACAAAAGATTCTGAACTTCAAGAGAATATATCCAGCAGACTACCACTATCTATCTATTTACTTCTGTAATGAAGTATGTAGCTGCTAAAATTCTTATAAAGGTTTATTTTACTAAACCGTTTGTTATTTTTGGGATGCTGACATTTGAAATTAGTATTAGTAATAATATTTAAAACAAATCATTTTCAACAAGCACAGTATTAATTTTTCAATCTGTTGCTATTACTTTATAAATTTAGCTGCTAATTTGATAAATTAAAAATATTTTGTTAACTCAGATAACGTTGAAACTTGTATAAATTAACATTTTTTTTAAATATTTCATTGAATACTAAGAAATAAAATGTCAAACAATAGACTTGATTTTTTTTTTAATTTATGTTGTATTTGTAAGGTATTCTTTTTACAGTATAGTAGGACTATGAACTATTATATTTGTTTCACTATAACAATTCGTTGTAAATTTGTTGAATATCTTAAAAAAGCTATATTTTGGATATAGCGCAACATCAAATTTGTTACTCTTAAGAAAAGAGTTTTTGTGACACGTACTACAACGCCTTACATTCTTTTGATAAATAATCCACTCTAACATGCCAGGAATATTGTTATATCCTGAGATTCTTTGGATGAACTTCTTCTAGAAACTATTCGATAGCTCTCTAGTAAACCAGTAGCAATATATCTTATAAATGCTGATAAACTATTCTTGTCGCCATTTAGACGATGAAAGTGCCAAGCATTTTGAATCGGCATGTTCATTTACTAAATAAAAGAAAATATCATTTCTTTCCATGAATCAATACTTTATTCAATCTTATATTTTGATCAGATCGCTTAACACCTCGTATGTTTGCATTATAACTTTTTATAGGATTTGGTTGTTCAATATAAATTTACTTTTTGCCTGCTCGGGACTATAGCTTTATTTACATGTACCACTGTTAGTGCATTTAGTTATAATAGAAACTAAGCTATAATTATTCTATTTGCATGCAAATAATGTATTATTTGCTAATATATTCTCAAAAGTACCTCTCTGTTTTCTTAAATTGTATGCAGGTCATCATTCCACACGAAGGAATTCTATTTTCTCGGTTAGTTCCTATTGGTTTAATATTCCTATTTTTCAATTGTTGTAATCATTTAAAGGATGGTAAACAATTATCGAAGAAAAGGTGATACGATCTTAAATCATTCGCTAGAAGTATGTCAGCATTATATCACTACACCACTTATAAAGTATTTGCAATTGTAGCGGCCAAAATAAAGAACCACGGCTTCATAGCATACTTGTAACATAGGAAACTGTTGAACTTTGTTGTTGAAAGCATCAAATAGGAATTTCATATTAACAAATTTATTATTATTTAATTTATTATTATTGCGGCAATGAATATTTGAGATAATACATGGGAGGGAATCTATCTCTTGAAATTGCATTCCCAAAAAGACGATTATTGGTATCCGCCGTGTTTGCCAATACGGCCGATGCCAATGCTAGGTCTTACTACATTGTAACCACTAATACTCAAAACTAATAAA
This sequence comes from Melolontha melolontha, assembly GCA_935421215.2. NCBI lineage: Eukaryota > Metazoa > Arthropoda > Insecta > Coleoptera > Scarabaeidae > Melolontha > Melolontha melolontha. Next base: position 148,462,565 of record OW285236.1, on the reverse strand, counting down.
TACTCAATTTTTTCCCATCTATTATTCTGCAAAGCATAAGTATTACTTAACTTATTCATATCTATACGATATTGTCACAAAAAAATATCGAAACTAATTCACTAGCATGACATTGGACAATGAATATCGTCCTACTCAAAAGATGATTTTGGAAAAAGTTATTGTATTTACAAAATGAGAAATTGACGAGTCATCTTCACTTTTCCTGCACTTTGCATTTTCACTGTTACATATAAAATCAACTTGAACCAATAAATAACTACCGAGTAAATTACCAAAGACAATGTCATTCCCCTCTCTCAAATTATCGTTTTGTTTTCGTCATTTGCCTTTATTAGAGGCACCAAATCCTATCGGAAGAAAATGAAATAATATCGAGATTTTTTAACAAGTTCATTACGTGATAAAGGTCGATATTTGTAAATAAAACAAAAATGAACGTAAATTTGCGTTCCGAAAAATTCTATTTAATGATATATTTTTTATTAGGGAATCTATGTCCCGTTCATCCTTTCAAGAAATATTGAAATTTTAGACCAAATTATTATTTTAATTTTATTAAATACACCTCCAGGAATATCAGGAATATCCAGGGATACTACAATCTGGTTTAAAGACAAATGAGTAATTTTATTTTAACTTAAACTAACTATATATCTTAAACTAAGGTCTTAGTAAGGTCACTAGTACAGGGACGGGGAAATAGATTTAGAGAAGGGCCATATTAAATTTTTAAAATATTTAGGCGGGCCAAATAAATTTTTTATTTTTAATTTATTATTGAACGTACTGGGTCCGTGTGAGAAATTAAATTTCTTTTAATTATCTCGTCGAAATTTTGTTCCAAGTTACAAGAAGTAATTCGCAAAATGCACTCAAGATGTTCGTCGGTCATTTTTATCGTCAATTTGCTTTTACGGAGATTCATTGTTGAACAGATGTATGAAGACCCAAACATCAAGATAATTTTCTGAGCATTTCTTATCAAGTTGAGGAATTGAGACTTCGGTAAACATTTGTAGAACTCAAGCCTTGATGAATTGTTAAACAGCTGCTTTAGCGTAACGTTGCATTGTAGTTCAATTACTTCAAGTTGGTAGTCGTCTTCAATCTTCTCGATTGGTGAAGAAAATATTAGTAAGTCACCTTCTATATTCTTAAAATCTTCAAATCTCCTGTTGAACTCCTTTTCCAACTGATCTAGGTAGCTAACATAAAAATTAACTTTTTCAGTGGTCAATTCAGCAACTGCATGTAGCTTGGGACAATAAGAAATTTCTTAGTGATATTTGTATCGAAAACAAACAGCTTTAATTTGAACGCCTTTATTGGAACCCATGTATAATCAAGAAGTATATTTTTACATTGGATACTTTTATTTAACTGCATTAAGTATCCAAGCAAATCAATAAAAAATGCGAAATCTGAAATCCATTGAGGATGTTCAATCAGTTTCAAACAATTATTAACATCCAACTTCGACTTTTATCGCAAAAATTCTATCATTTCGTTTATGTGATTGCCACACTTGTTTGAAAACATGCCCAGCACTTAGCCACCGGATTATTATGGTACAGCAAGTCAGAATAATCTGATTCTATAGACGCGAGGAATTCTTGAAATTGTCTGTGTATTAGTCCACGGGCTCGAATGGTATTGACGATTTTGACAACGATATCAAAGACATGCTTGATTTGAAGTGCAGCTTTACACAACACTTCTTGATGTATCACACAATGCAAGAATATCATTTTGTTTGGATATTTTTTATTGAATGTACCGACAAACCCTTGATTCGTTCCCACCATGTTCGGCATCGTCGGTAGAAATGTTTATTAATTTTTGTAGTGCAGATTCAGTGAATTTAGACATTTTTCAAATTCGCCATAAATGTTCTTTCCTGTGGTGTTTCCTTTCATAGACTTCATGCTGGCTAATTCCTGAATAATGTTAAATTTGTCGTCAATACCTCTCACAAAAATAAGCAATTGAGCGGTATCTGATATAACTGTAACTTTTGTTCATTGTTATCGAAAAAGCCACAAAGTTTTCAATTTTCTCTTTGAGTTGGAATGTTATGGTCTCTGTAATTTTTTCAATCCTTGATGCTATGGTTCGGTGCGATAAACTTATTGATTCAAAAAGTTTTTTTTTATCTGGACACAAAATACCAGCTACTACTTGCAGACAATTCTTCACGAATTCGCCTTCACCAAATGTTTTATTAGATTTCACAATTTTCTGAGCTATCATCTAACTTTCGTTAGCCATGTTTGTCGCAGTAGCATCTAAATACATTTCCTAAATAAATTTTGCTGTTTTCGGAGCTGTTTTGACAAAGACTCGATTTTGAATTGAGTCTCTTCTGAATCATAAATCGAATAACCATGTTTAGTCTTGAAATAGCGCTGTATATTAAACTCCTTAATAACAGCGATTGTTTCGTTGCAGATAAGACATATAGGTTTATCATTAAGAAATATGAAAAAATATTTTTGAGTCCATTCGTCCTTAAATAACCGGCACTCAGCATCCATCTTTCTTTTTCTATTTGATGACATTTTGATGGATTTATAATATAAGAACTATATTCTTTATAAAAACACACTCCTAAAATAAATTGTTGGGCAATTGACATGACAAAACAATCACAATAAAATCACTCTCAAGTCTATGACTTGTAATTCAACTGCTGTTTAATCTCTGACTGATTAACATTAACCGACTCTCAGCACACTTATATAGCCATGACTGGAGACGTGTGGAATATAAGTATAAGTCAGACGTCGCACCACTGATATATTATACATCGACTAGAGTAGTAGTGATAGTAGTAGTACCAGCGCGGCGACATCTGAGTCATTCTTAAATTCCACATGTCTCTAGCTATCACACATCTAAATTTGTCGCAACGAACATAGTAGACTAAACTAGAGAGTAAACGAAACTTCTTTATAAACTAATGTAAACAACTTCCTACATGTTTCTTGACTTTTATAAGCAGCGGTTATGCTTTTCACATTTTATAGGAAGCGCAGCTTCGCTGAATAATGAATACTTACCAAATATGTTTGTCCAGGACCGTATTTATATAGATGGCTGTTACCTATCGCGGGCCGGTTGAAATCATGTCGCGGGCCGGATTTGGCCCGCATGCCATCATTTGCCCATCCTTGCACTAGTATATCTTAATGCCTGTCATTAACGTGTACACTAGCGCACAATACTTTGCTTTTTACTAATATGGTCACTGACTTAATTCCAACCTTTAATCCTTTTAATTGTTCTTACTATGCTAATATTATCAAGGAGATGTATCGCCTCCATGTCAACATGGTGAACAAGCCATTGTTGGTAACTTTTAGCGAATTTGGAAACAGTCTGTTCAACTGTGTCCATTCTAAGATCTCGGTGGGACTCACGGTTATGATAGTACCAACCTGCATCGACAACGTTTGTTAGCACTTTGTTCTGAAATTGTGGAAACAAGCTTCAAGATTTGTTTATAAACAAGGAGTTTATCGTATGTAGATTAGTGAAATTTTCCCAAGGAACCAATATACCTTTTGATATTGGTCAAGCTTTTGTCCTTTTTGTTCCACACAGACTTTCCATTGTGCTAGTGTAGTCTTACATCATAAATCCCTAAGCAAATTTTCATTCATACCTAAGCATTTAGCTGAATCAGCATGTGTGATCAGGATTTCAGAAAATTCTAGTGTGTAGATATTATTTCTGGTTTTGATAATGAAGTTTTATACGCCAAATTTTCGTACAGTTACTAATTCTATCAATGCCTGCGTTAACTGAAGCTCTCCAGCAGCCTCGTCATGCTTTTTTCCAACGGCAGCGATAATTGCGGTATCGTTAATCTACCTGACAGCTAAAACTTCACTAAATGTAAACAGAGAACTATAAAACTTGAAATATATTAATTCAACGGTATAGATTGTATATTAATAATAGCAATTAGTTTTATGATGCTAACTATTAATCAGGTTCCTTTTAGGAATTTAATATAAATTCATCGCCCATGTCAAACAGACTCTTTAATCATTTGTTTATGTAATTTTTGATTCCTTATATTACAATTGCATATATTTTCAACATTCAAGGAATATATTTTAGAAAATTTCAGAAATATTATTATTATTATTATTATTATTATTATTATTATTATTACAATATTATCAGTTAAATATTTTACCAATAAATTATAAATTTCCAAGTTAATATATAACCTTTTATTTTTGGGTGGAAATTAAAGCAAACTCGTTAGTTAGTTTGCTCATCTAAAGAATGGGATTAGATTGATATTGGCAAAGAAAATACATTTTGCTCCCCTAGACATCTATTATCAAGTTCCAAGTATAACTGGTGACAGAAAGAACAAGCGATGAGGAGTGTAGAGGCTATGAGGCGGCAGAAAATCACTACCAACAGATTGATAAAGAAGAGATGGGAAAGTTAATGAGCTATGAACAAACAGAAGGAGCGAATGGTGTGGAAAGATGACACTGGAAGCGTCAAATTCCCGCTTTTTCATATTCCTTTTAGAACACCTGCGCAAAAAAATATATACGGATTAATGAAATATGAACAATTTCCATAAAATTTTACAATAGATTTGAAATTTTAAACAACTCCTTTATTTATTTGACTGCCTGTTAAGAATGACCTTCGCGTTTGTTATATAAAGTACTGTATTTTTATATAGTTTATCTCAAAGCATTAATCTTAAGACCTTATTTAAAAGTAATGATTTAGTCATAAACTGCGCAAGAACTAACCTGATTTTTTCTAAAATATTGTTTTACAAAACAAAATTGTTATTTTCAGAAACAATTTAATTAGAAACTAATGAAATCTAGCGCTATCCAAATAAATTAGATTTGAGATTTTTAAGAAGATAATAGGAAAATATTGGGTTTCAGTCAAGATTTATTGAAACGACCGAAAAATCAGTTTTATAATAAGAAATACAAAGACTTAACAATGCCAGAAATTCGAAACAACCAGGAATAGCCAAAATTATAGAAACAGCAACTCGAAACTTCTGGGCATAATAGAAGAGGACAAAAAAAACGAAAATTAAGGTTTATTGATTTACTCGCATCATTAATAGTTACATACATACATACATACTTAGATATGATTTATTCTGAATTTGGTAATCAATTAGGTTTTCCTCTGCAAGGTGAAGTGCTAAGTGAATCCGTCGACAAAAATATGCAGCCAATTAGCACATATTACTTTCAATCTATAAACACTTAGTGCAACCTACGAGACAAGTTTTTTATGTTATCTATCTACCTAGGTATGGAAGTAACGAGTTAGAAAACAAAAAAAATATTTTTCAATGTAAGAATCACTAACACTAATACACTTATTCCAACGTTTCTTTAATAATACTATGTCTTCGAAAAAAAAATTCCACGTCGTCATTCGATAAAAATCGATTCGCTTTCAAATGTTTTTTTGAGTTTTGGAAAAAGATAATAGCCACAGAGGGTGTGGTCGGGACTATAGGGTGGTTGTTGTAGCTCCCTAAAGCCGCATTCATTAAAACTATTTGAGCCTTATGCACCCTGCAATTGTGGTGCAGAAGCAAGAGTTTTCCGAGCAAAATGGTCGCATCTTTTTTCGCGAATAGACGTGTTCTAGTTCTTAATTATGCCTTTATAGACATTCCCCGTTATTGCAGTCCCTTTTAGCATACACTTAATTAATTATTTTGCAAATCGTTTTTGTATTCCAAGAAGAGGTGTCGATATAGTAACGTAAAAATAAGAAGCGTAATATAAACAAAAACATCCAATTCCATATTTTCTGGTAATTTTTAAAATTAAATAGTCATATAAGAAAAGTCTTAAATTAAAATTACATTTGTTAATTATTTTATTAGTAATAATTATTGCGCAAACCGTCTACATATAAAAATAAATGAAATATGAAATTTAATTATAATCCGAAAGTATCTTGATTACTTATCAATGCTTAAAATTTCTTGTTACTTCACTAATATCATTTACCCTATTAGTCATTCGACATTGGAGAGATTACAGAGAATAATATATTATGCAACGGTTTCTTCTTCTTGTACGTGACTATGCCTTCTGGATTTATCCATGTGCCTTCAATATTATTTAATTTAGCTACAAAGACTTTGATATATCCTAATTACAGAAGGATTGGCGAGGCAATATTTGTTCTTAAAAATAGTGATAGATATTCTCAAGTTCTCAAGCATTATCGAATTGTGATTTTTTTAAATTACGAACGTGATTTAATCTGTAAGGAATACTTTGAGGATATCAATCGGGTATTTAGGACAAGTCATGTTTCGTAGCTGCCGTAAAGCCGTAATACAATTAATTTCAACGGAGTCAACTTTTTTAAATTATATATATATATAATCCAAAAATCCCTATTACCATAACAATGGTGTAGGGCGTTTATCTTCTTCTAGCTTTTTATAAACGTTTTCCATTCATTTCTATTCCTTGTCATGTTCTTCGCTTCTGTCCATGTTTTGCCTTTCCTTCCCAGTATTTCTGCTATGACATCATTCCATGTTGTCCTTGGCCTTCCTCTTCTTTTATTTTTCATTATCCTTGCTTCCCATATCCTTCTTGTTTGTCTTGTATTTTCCATTCTATATAAATGTCCCCACCATCCTAGCTGTCTTTGTTCAATGTATTCTAACACTGACTGCATTTTCAAATCTTTTCGTATTTCCAAGTTTCTTATTCTGTCCATCCTTGTAACTCCTCTAACTCTTCTTAAATACTTCATTTCTACTGCCTGTAATTTATTCTTTTGTCTTCTATTTAATATCCAGGATTCACAGCCATATGTTAATATCGGTAGGTAAATTGCCTTATATACTTTTAGTTTTGTTTCTCGGGATATCTCTTTTTTGTTAATGAAATTATTCCTCATGCTGTGGTACAGCTTTTTTATTTTTTCTATTCTTTTATTAATCTCAGCGTCCTGGGTCCCTCTTCCATCAATTCGTACTCCCAAGTACTGGAATGTTCTCACTTGTTCTATTTCAGTTCCTTCTATTACGATTTTCGTATCTACCTGTTCATCTCCCACTACCATTACTTTAGTTTTACTCTTACTCATCGTCATTCCACTGTCCTTTAGTGTCATATTCCATGTTGTTAAATTACGTTTCAGATCTTCCTCATTGTCGGCTATAACTACTATGTCGTCTGCGAATGCCCCTTCAGAAACTTCGACTGCATTCAAGTTAAGGTGTCCAACCCTGAACTTTTTACTCCTATATGCACACTGTTTGATAATGTCATCCATATAAACAATGAACAGCATTGGGCTCAGACTTCCCCCTTAGCGCAATCCCTCGTTTGTTTTAAATATCTCCGATTCTAAATTGTTAGCTATTACAGCATTAGTATTGTGGTTATATATTTTCTGTATTAATCGTCTTATTTTGCCATTGACACCTCTTTCTCTTAATACATTCCACAATCTTTCTCTTGGTACTTTATCGAAGGCTTTTTCCAAGTCTATAAATGCTAAGAACACTTTCTTCTGTTCTCTAGAGGCTTTTTGTATTATTTGTTTCACAGAGAATATTTGGTCTTGTGTGCTCCTTCCTCTTCTAAACCCACTTTGTGACTCATGTAACGCATTTTCGAGTTTTGTCCTTAGTCTTTTATCTATTATTTGCTCGAGAATCTTCATTGCAGTACTTAGAAGGGATATTCCTCTGTAATTATTGCATTCTTTCTTATTTCCTTTATTCTTGTATATTGGTACTATCAATGACTTCTTCCAATCGTTTGGTATTTCCTCTTCTCTCCATATTCTGTTATATATTTTCAACATTAATTCTCTTCCTCTTTGTCCTATATTTTTTATCATTTCTGCTGTTATTTTGTCACAGCCTGGCGCTTTTCCATTTTTCTGTTTTTGTATTGCTTCTTCCAGTTCGTCCATGGTAATTATTTCTTCTGTCTCTTCTTCTCCTATTATTTGTTGTTCACTAGCATTCTCGTTTTCCACTCCTCCGCTTAACAATTCCTGAAAGTATTCTTTCCACCTTTCTATAATCTTCATTCTATCGCTTAGGATCTCTCCCTTCTTATTTTGTATATAATGTGTAGATTGTGACCTTTCTTCATTCCTTACTGATTTCAAGACTCTATAAAATAGTTTTTGGTTCTCTTTACTGTTTTTTTCCATCTTTTCCCCAAATTCTTTCCATGGCTACTTTTTTGCTTGTACTACTAAATGTTTCACTTTTTTTCTTTCTTCTTTGTATATATCGTATTTTTCCACTGTTTGTTCTGCTAAGTATGTTTTCCATGCTTTTTTCTTTATCTTAATTTGATGTCTTATTTCATTTGTCCACCATTTTGTTTGTTTTTTCTTTTTATTTTTCCTTACGCCACATATCTCTTTCGTTGTAGTTATTATTATTTCTTTAAACCTATTCCAAATTTCTTCTATAGTTCCATTAATTTCTATATTTTCTACTCTTTCGGCTATCCTTTTCTGGAATTTTTCAGCAATGACTTCACTTCTTAATTTGTATATTCTAAGTGATTCTATTTGGTCTTGTTTCTGTGTATATATATATTGCTTTTCCTTATTTTGAACTTTTTCTTTTATTCTTGATATAACCACAAAGTGATCGCTTCCTATTTCCGGCCCTCTTCTTACTTTCGTGTCGCTCACAATTCTTCTGTTATTTTTGTCAACTAATATGTAGTCAATTATGGACCTCTCCCCCCTACTCTTGACTTCTCTAGTATATCTGTGTATATCTTTGTGTTGGAAAAGAGTGTTAGTTATTACCAAGTTGTGTATAATGCAGAAGTCCAGCATTCTTTTTCCATTGTTATTTCTAACAGTCTCCCCGTTTGTTCCCAATACTTCACTATATTCATCGTCTCTTATGCCAACTCTACTGTTGAAATCTCCTACTACAAACATTATACCTTTCGCGTCTTCCACCACTAATGTTAGTTCTTCCCAAAATTTATTCTTATTTTCTGATGTATCATCTTCGTTTGGCCCGTACACCACTATTATTGTTTTCGTTCTGTTTCTTTCCTTCATCTCTATTAGTAATATTCTTTCTGACCAGGCATTCCATCTATAAATTTGGTTTTCTAATTTCTTGTGTATAATGCATCCCACTCCTGCAGCTGCTCTTTTTTCTTTTCCTACACCACTATATATCATAATATGACCATTGTCCGTCTTAATAATTCCCTGTGCCTTTTTCTTTGTTTCCGTAATTGCTAATACATCCACTCCTAACTCTTAAAACTCCTTTTCTAATTCCTTTTCTTTTCCTGTTATGCTCTTTATATTCCAAGTACCAATTTTCCATGTTTCACTTTCTTTATCCTTACTTTTCTCTATCTTTTTAATTTTTTGTGTATCATCATTATCATACTGATCATTATTTTGTTTATTTTCCTTTATCATATCCTTTTTCTTGTCCGGGTCATCATCTTTATTTTGACTAGTCTTTACTATTAGTTTTTTGACACTATTTTTGGGATTTTCTTTTCTCGTGCCAATTCTCGTTCCTCCTTATTTCAATTCCCCTTTTCCCTATTCCATCTCCATTGTTCTCCCTCTACTATTAACTTTTGGAATTCTATCTTAACAGTTTTTCCTTTCATTCTCTCTTCTTTGGCCTTTCTTCGTATCTTTTCTTGTATTTCTCTTTCCTCTTTTGTCATGTCATCGTTAATGTATATATTTTGTTCCATAAACCCTCTCAATTTGCCCTTATTTTTCATTATTTTTATCTTATCATCTATATTCTTCAGTTCTATTAAGCAAGTTTTTGGACCCAGTTGTTTCACCGCTTTAATTTCAATTTGTATTTCCATGTACTTCTTGATAATATCTTCCACCGCTACCTTTAATTGATCTTGATAACTCCCATCTATTTTCAAGCCTACCATAACTGCGTTCTTTCTTCTATTCATACCCTCGAGTTTATCTAATCTTCCTTTGGCACTTCTAATTTCTTTTTTCAGTTCTTCGTTTTCTTTTCTAATCTTCTCATTTTCTAATTTGATTTCTTTCATTTCTTCCATATATTTATCTTGTTTTCCCTCTATGTGTTGCACTTGTGTAACTAATCCTCGCATCATTTCCATTAATTTATCTAATTTACTTTCGTCACTGCTTGCTTCTTTGTCTGGTGTTCTGGTCAGCTTTTTACTCTTTTTGAAGATTTCGGCTACGTCTTTTTGATTTCTCTTTCTTTTTCCTTCATCCGTGGTACTCCCATCACTGTCCATCGCAAACAATGTCTATCCAGGCCCCCAAACCACTAAGCTAGTTATAATAATATTTTATAAGCCGATATATTCCTTATTGATATATTTAACCATTTATTTAACTAATTGCTATTTAATTAATAGTTAAAAAGCAGGTAAGGACAAAATCACGTTTGTTTCATGTTTGTATAACCATTTCAAATATTCACATTTATTTGATTTTATTTCACACTAATTCGAAATTCGCTCGTGCGCCACAAATTTATTTATGTCTTACTAGTCCTTGTTTTTATTGTGCCATATGTTTATATTGTCGGATGCTGGCCCCTTTCGTGAGTAACCGCTCACATCTCTCTCTATCTCTTTTCCGTTGTTATTGCAAACACTAACATATATTATTTATTTTAATCATGTACTTATCTCTTCCACTATTTCACAAATTTACACCTTTGTGTATCACTTCTAATTATTTACTAACAATAATACTTTATTACACTCGCAAAAACCTCGTATTCGATCAATTCTTGCGGAGCCAAAATTACACGTCTATTCTCTATAACTACACGCTACTATCTATCTTTTAGCCATTATTTTTTCCTATTATTTTAATTGTAATAATGGCTACAACCCAGATATCATCGATAATTTGATAAAACATAAAGAAAGGAAAATACTTCAAAAATTGTTATACCCAGAAATAAATGAATTAAAGAAACCTAGTTGGCATGTAATCACTTATATCCCTCCCATAACACAGAAAATAAACAAATTACTAAAGAAACTCAACATTAACATAGTGTGGATAAACAAAGTAAATTTAGGTACATTGTTGAATAATACTAAAGATAAAATAGATAACTTAGAGAAATCTGGAGTATATTCCATAAAATGCCAGAATTGTGAAGCGATTTATATCGGACAGAGTGGCAGAGGTATTAATAAACGGTTAACTGAACATATTAGAGATATAAAATATAGTGTTAAACACACAGGGTTCGCGGAACATTGTATAGACCAGAACCACTTACCCGATATAAAGAGCTGTAACCTCATTCGTAATGTAGCAAAAAGTAAAAAGTTAAATATATTAGAGATTTTTGAAGTTAAAAAAGCCCAAAAACAAAATCGAGTGATCACAAACACGCAATTAGAATTCATAAATACCCCCTATATCGATACAATCTTAAATATCAATTACCCACATTCTCCCACCCATAAGGAACACAGGTATATATGTTAACCTTAAGTAGAGTAAGTTTTAGTTTGAGATAGCTCTTTGATAATGGCCTAATAGCCGAAACAATTGTTAGTGTATCTAATTGAAGAAGTTGTGAAACTAAGCCAAGTGTTTTATTTTCGAATAATTAATCAAGTTATTACAAGAATGTTTCACCAAGAAATATCTGCGAAGTCAACCAATGAAACTTAATATGATCAAATTTATGTATACCAAAAATATAACGCATACATGCATTCTGAACCTTCTGTGTGCGAACCCGATCAGCACTATCCAAGCAAGGGCCGTAGATTGTGGACGCATAATTAAATTGCGAAAAAACAAGGCTTTCGCATTATATTGGTTTTAGTCTGGATGTCAAAATTGATCGATACAATGTTTTAATATTAGCATAGCCTAACTTAATAACATAAGATGTTCCTTATATTATGTTATCAATGACAAACGCAGATTTTTTGCCGAATCAACCAACTACACTACTCTATTTTTCATTTTGATCGAATTAACGCAGGGTTACCAAACAAGACAGCTGTGTTTTTTCCAGATTGATCTTTAATGCAAGATTCTGCGAAAATGAATGTATGCGCTCTAAGTCTTGATTCAACTTATCAACAGCAATTTGAACATCGCTTTTTGTGAAACCAACGTAAAGCTGCATATCATCAGCATACATTTACACCTGGTAGTGCTTGACACATTTGCTACTACTAGTATAAATGGAGAAAAACTATGGACCAAGAATGAATCCTTGTAAAGCACCACTCGTCAGAGCCAATGGCGATGATACGTCGTCACATAACCTTACGCACTGATATCTTCATCAATTTTGAAACTGAGATGATATAAAATATGCCTTACTATATAATCCAGCATATCCAATGGAAACATAGAATTATGTTCCCTAGATTTGAGAATTTCATCTGTGACCTCCAAAAGTGTAGTAGGACAACTTTGGTTACATCGGAAACCGGATTGACAGTGAGGGAGCAAATCAAAAGTTGAAAATGGTTATGAATTTGGCTACTTAATATTTTTTCCAAGACTTTGTTTAGAACAGGCAACAAACTAATAAGCCGAATGACATCGATGTTAGCAGCGTTCATACTTTTAGGTATAATAATTACAAGTGATTTTTTCCAGGTTATAGGAAAAAAACTTTCTGTTAGACAACATTTATTAAAGAGGTTTTGTATGGTAACGTATGCGGTATGAGCAATCTCAGCATGTGAGTGCCAATGTTATCACTACCAAGCGTACTTAAAATGAGCCGATGCACGACATTCCTGTTATCAGGATGAAATTGCAAAGTATTTTTAGGCCTAAGGGGTATTACTAATCTAATTGTTAATACATTCCGGGAAATATCCAGAAACGAGAGGTTTGTTGTTAATAAATCCAACGTTGGTCAAAAGCGGATTAGAGAATTTATATGAAACTTCATTTCTCTTTTTTCTTTCAATATTTAAAAGATTAAGTTCGCACCAAACATATTTACTGTTCCTACTATAAGACAAATATTCGAAAATAAGCTGTCTTTTCATTTCTAATCTCCAAAGTTGTATAATTTCGAAGTTGTTTGTAATAAATCCAGTGAGACTCTAACTTGGTCCTCCTAACTCCTACTCTTAGCATCGTTACCTCGTTTCTGCAGAAGCTTAATATTTTCAGTTATCCAAGATTTATGAGGTGTAGTAATTTTCACGGTTTTAATATAAGCATGAGCTTTGAATAGATTATGAATTACACAATTGAACAATTCCAGCTTGTCATTCATAAAAAACATGCTATTAAAGGGGAAAATAGGGGAAAGGGGAAAAATCTTTCTTGAAAAAATCGTAATAAAAGCTCAAATAATCTCTAATAAGTTTGAAATTTCTGTGTGTTGTTTCGATAATCTACAATAGGGGATATCGGCGTCTGATATATCGCACGAAATTACACCACTTTCAGCCAAAATTGACTCATCAGAAATAACAATTAGATCAAGCAAGGTAGCAATGGTGAGAGTTACTCGAGTAGGTTCAGTTATTATTTGTTTCATGTTTAAAATATCAGACATATATGTAACCTGCTGCCTCAAAAGTGAATTTTCATTTAAAAAATCAACATTCAAATCATCCAAGCAATATGCTCAGCATTGAACCTACTTGTAAGTAACCAATTTTCCAATTCGTCTAAAGAAATTGATAAAAGGAAACTAGGTGGTCGATAAACACACCCAATTATCGAGTGTACATTATAGATGCAACATGATAACCATATTTTTTCAATGTGTGCGTCGGAATTGATAAAATTACAGCGAATATTTGCTCTAACGTAAATCCTCACCCCGCCACCAATGCAATTCTCGCAGTCGTGTCTCTAAAAATTATATTTCCAGACACGATTTCAAGAATGCCATCAGGAATCCTTGGAGATAACCATGTTTCGGTTAAAGGTAAAACATCATTAGAATTTTCAATCAACATATCGATAAATTTTAGGAAATAATGATTTAATATTAAGATGAGCAAAATAAGGCCCGCTCGACTTTCAATAACCAAGCAGTCAGGTATACTAACTACATTGCAATAATTTAGAAATAATAATACCAAGTTATGCATCTTACATATTTTATAATAATATTACAATACGAAATTATCTATATAAAAGAAAAATGCGTAAGTTCTGAGTATATAATAATTGGAAAAAAAAAGAAAAGAAAATACAAAAATAAAAAGTAAATCTATCTTACAAGGAAATGCAAAAACAAGAAAGAACAAAAAATAAGTAAACAAGCTATGCAAATTTATTATTATAAGGGGTTGGATCACTTAATATCTATGGGCGCCAGGTGCTCCAGAGTTTTTCTATACCTTCCACAGATTTAATTAAGTACGTTTTATTATTACATTTACAGTAAATTTTTTCCGCCGTTCGTCCAGTAGCTATTAACTGAAAATCGGTGTGAAACTCTTTCAAAATATTCATGATTCTCGGTGTAAGATCTTCTTTGATGACGATTTTGCTGCTCTTTAATTTATGCTTATTATTAAAATGTAATTTTTGTGTAAAACGGTCACAAACGGTTCAGTCGATGGGCTATATTTATATCGGAGACCTTGTGGTTTCAGCTGTATTTTCATTTCACCAGACTCCTCATTAACACCGAATATTCGGATATTATGTATTGATGAGCGAATTTTGTTGGAACTGGTTCAATTCATCTTTAATGTCGTTTATCACCTCGAATTTCAGTTAGCCTACCTCCTCCATCAACTGCTTAAACTTTTTCGATAAATTCGAGTTGCAACCTACCTTTTATCACGAATTTTAGTAAAAAAATTATCACAAAGCAATAGTTGTTCCATTGCCTTTTTAATAGGGTTGTCATCTTCAACGGCAGGTGATTTCTTTAATTTTTATCCATTGAGGATAATAATGAGACTAAAATTATTAACTATTAACTACAGTATATAGCAGAATAAATGATTAATGAAAACTTCGGCATTCTTTGTAACGAGCCATCGAAAAAATTCATAATTGGAGTAGACTGTGAAATTGGGTTGGTACTTTAGCCACTTCCACATAATGACACATTACTTGGTTTCATTGTAAAAAAAGGTTATGGAATTGAAATGATACTACAACAAAAAGAAAACAAATAATTTATTTAATATCGAAATCATAATCAAAATTTACATATAGCTACAGAAGTTGTTGAAAATGTTGTCCATTTACATCTAAACAAATTTAATTTTCTTAATAAGAGTTTTGAAAAATTTGACACAAACTTATAGTTTCAATGTCAAATAATAAATGTCATTATGTGGAAGTGGCTAAAGTACCAACCCAATTTCACAGTCTACTCCAATTATGAATTTTTTCGATGGCTCGTTATAAAAATCATTTAATTTGTAAAAAACGTTATCTTTATTTCTTCCCGAATCTCGGGCTGGAACCATTTGTTGCCTTGCCTAGGCTATGCCAAAGATGCGGTTCCAGTCTGAAATCTGCGAAAAAATATATAAGCAATGACCGGCGGAAGTTTATAAACCAGATCACAGGTTTACACGATTCTTGTTTTTATTTTACGTTAGTAGGTAGTATTAATACATTTTAATTGAATTCGCATTAATAACTTTGAAATGTAGGTTATTACATTTTGTTAAATTTTATATAATAATTTTGTTATACCAAATTTTTCTTTTACCTTAACCTATCTACATATTTCTTTAACTACTATTTATACGAAATTCTTGGAAGTTATTCAGCAATTTTAGTTATAAAAGAATTATAGTAATTTCAACATTCAAATGTTTTTTATACAAAAACAGGCCACAAATCTTTTTAATATCCATTATCACACCAAACATTCATCAATCATCCGTCAGTTTAATTGCTAATTGAAAACTTCTTCTATTCTAATACCAGTAATTTTGCAAAAATACTTAGCATTGCTTATGAATAAGGCCTATCCCAATTCTTTTTTTCATAGAAGAAAATCAGATATAGCAGTCATTTTAACTGTCATTTATAAATCAAATTGACAAGTTACAAATATTTTTCAAAAATTTGTGAAAATTTGTCATTAAATAATGACTTTCGTATTCAATAGATAAAAAACGATATATATGGTTGAAATTTATTCCAAACTCATGAAACTATTCAGTAAGATCGCTTTAGTACATCTATTTTCCATTTTGTGCAGTTCTGTCAACAAAATGTGGATTGCATAAAAGACAATGGTGTGCTATATAAAAGAGAAATGCAACAGCGGCTGCAAAAGAGGTTCACACAGAGTTCTGTAGAAAACTAAAACGTAAAATAATAGCGTCCAAAGCATATTATTCCTACTACAATCAAGATGCCAGCAATAAAATATAATCCACATGGAACGTTGTCAAGGAGTAAGTTGGCTCTGCAAATAAAACAAATTTTAATATTGTTGATATTAAAAAAAGTAATCGCTGTTCACTATTTTGCTACGAGTGCAGATAGCGACTATTCTGGCGAAGAAAACTATTCCAAGCTTAAATAGGTGTAAAATGTTATTTTTATCCCATTGGTAAAAGCGAAATTGTGAGCTTCGTTAAAAGTCTTAAAATAACCGCATCAACAGGGCTGAACGGAGTCGCTTTTGCAGTTCTGTGCATTAGAATTTAGGTACGTCATTAACATACCTGATGGACCTCCCTTTGGAGAAGGATCAGTTTCTTGATGAAGTAAAACAAGCCGTAATAATACCATTCATAACAAAAAAGCGAAAGGAAGGTTTCGAAATTATCGACCAAGAGCGAACATGTCAAATGTTTTCAAAAGGGTACTTATGGTCAGGATGGTCGAGTTTATAAGAGAACAGAATATATTACATGACACAAAATAGCTATATCAAAGGGTGATCAACTGCTATAGAAATTTGCCAACTTATGGAATTAAAAATAATATAACCAACAATCCCTCGTTTGCACAAGTTTTTATGGATATTTCAAAAGCCTTTGATTATGTACATCATGGAACATTGTTGAAGAAGTGAGAGCTGCGATCTTGGGGCATAGTATTGAAATAAATCTGTTTATATCTGGGCGACAAAACCCATATATTGGTCAATATGTATACATACAATTTAAAAAGATGCATGAGATTACGTGCGGAACCAGTGACGTCAGCAGTTCCGCTAGGTTCCATATTGGGATTTTTGCCGTTTTTTATTATATATTAACGATTTTCCAGTACCTATAGAATGTTTAACGCTTTTCTTTACGGATGATATACGAACAGTTATGACACTTAAAAAAAATTACAGCAAACAACCTGCAATTTAAAGTATCCAAAACCCAACTTTTGGTAATGGTTTGCCAACAAATGTAATATTGAATGAAGAAGTGCTCGCTCTCAGGGTTGACGCCTAGATATCCTGGAAGCCTTAGATCCAAGAACTATCTGTAAATTTGTTCTCGTTCTGCTTCTGCTTACATATTATCTTACTTCGAATATGAACAGTTAAGCTCACATAAATCTAGTATAACCTAACTTGTCAAAATTTTCTAATATTGCTTAGTGTTTATCAATCTATTTTTGAAAGACAAACCAAATGTCAAGTAATTTTTTAATACAATTTAGAAAACACAACTAAACTAATACTAAATTGATCCGCCATTTGCATCAATTACTTACTACCCTTAACCTTCTAGGTAGAGAAGCAATGAGCCTTCTTAAAAAATTTGGATTTTCAACAATGTTTTCCCAGGTGCCTTCAATAGATTCCTATAGTTGCTCCCTATTAGTAAATCTTATACGAGATCTTTGAATTTGCTTTGTCATTCTTTTTACTTTCTCTCAAATATTCAAATAAATTTTGATCTTCTGCATTAGTTGATATTCTTTTAAAACTAGTTCCTCTTTTACGACATATACTGCCTTCATTTTCACATCTTTTTTTAACTTACAGTACTGTAGATTTCAAAAATGTTTTAAATATGTCTATACGTTATATGCACGTATAAAGCTTTTGTTTCATTATGAAACAGATATGTAAATAAATTTACATATCTGTAACTGTATACTTGGACAATACCTCGTATTTCGGCATTTACTTCTGCTTAATACATATGTTTCTGCCATTTTATAGGCGTCGTCAGCTAAGCTACTGAAGCAAATTATACAAATGATACAAATCTTAATAAATAAAATCTGTATCTGTATATAACATTAAGCGTGAGTCTTTGAATTTTGAGTCGTGGTCGAAGATTGCCTTCATTTCCACTCCGTTGTTAAGTATCTCCCAGGGTTGTGATGTGTTTGTGTCTGATTAATATCGTGCGTTGTTGTGTTTGTTTTTGTTGTCACGTGTTTTGTTTGTGCAGTCTGTGCGTCAGTCGCGTTTGCATTTTTTTTTTTTTTTTGCGTTTCAGTTGTGTGTTTAATGTGTTTTGTTGTATAGTGTTATTATTGTCTGTGTCTGTGTAACGAAGTGTTGTATTTGTTCGTTTGTTGCGTTAGTCGAGTGTAGTGTTATTAGCATATTGCCTAAGGCAAGTGCTAATTCGTCTACTGTGTTATGTGTTGTTTTGTCTTGTCTTTGAGTCCAGGGATTATTTGTTGGGGGTGGTGCTGGTATGTATTTAGGTTTGGGTGCGGTTTTGTTTGCTGGGTTGTTAGGATTGTTAGGACAGTTGATGAATGTGGATAGGTGAGGACCACCGCAGTTTGCACACTTTGGTGGGGTTGTTTTGGTCTTTGTACATAAGTGTGTCGAGTGTTCGTCGCCGCATTTCATACATTTGTAGTTGATGTGACAGTTTCTTTGATGATGTCCGAATGTCTGGCATTTGTGGCATTGTATAATGTCAGTCCGTTTATTTAAAGGTTCTATTTTAATTGCAAGTCCGCAGCAGTCACGTAAGTTGAAAATTGATTTGAAGTCTCTCGTCAGTTCTATTAATGCCAGTGGTGCAGGTATGCCGTGTTTTCCGTTCATTCGTCTAATTTTTAAAGTCGGGTATCCTTGGTCTGTCAAGTCGTTTGTAATGTCAGTGTCTGTTATAAAGGTGGGAATGCCACGCATCACCACCTTCAGTGTCTTTTCACTTCTTAATTGGAATGTATAATATTGTATTTGTTCGTTGTCGAGTGTGTGTTTAAGTGTACGGTAGTCATTGTCAGTTGTCGGTTCGATGTGTATGCCTTGTCTCACTAGTTTGTTTTCGACGGTGTTAATATTGTTTGTTTTCAGTATGTGTCGTATGTGTGCCCATTTGTCTTTTTCAGTGATGATTATTGGTGCGGTTTTGTGTGTTTTATGTGTATTTGTTTTTGTGTTAAGTGTAGTGTGTGTCTTATCACTTACCCTGGGAGTGCTGTTGTATGAAGTTGACGGTTGTGGAGTGATTTCAGTTTCCTCTTCCATTTTTTCCTCGGTGATTGTTTTTTCGAGGACACTGTATGCGTTTTTTGTTTCGATAGGTGTATTTGCGTGGTCTGTTTTTTGTTTTTTTGCCGTTTTCTTCGCCATTATAAAAACGTTTTGGAGTTGGACGTTGGTTTTGTGATCTGAGTTGTTGTCGGGCGGGTTTGCCGGGCTTGTATCTTCTTCTTCTTCATTTTCTTCGGGCGATACTAATAGTTCTATTTCACACGTTGGCTGGACGGGGTCGATGATGAATATCTGCGGTTGCTTTTGCAGAAGGTTTTGGATATCTTCTTCGACGGTTGTTTGGCTAATTATAATTTCTGCGTCTTGTCGTTGCTGCGGCGTACATCTTCTTTTGAAGTTATTCTTCAGAGTGATATTCGTTACGGTTTTGGTTATGTATCTTCCGGCCATTTCTTCCGGGTTCGTATTTAAGCTGTATATAGCTGTAGGTGCTCTCAACTGCGATGTAGTAAGACTGAATATCGCAGTGAGAATGTGCTCTAAGAGATCTTGTTTGGAACTGATAACATTAAGCCGAACCGCTCATCAGATATAGCAAGTTTCACTCTATAAGGTGGCACTTATTTACGAGTGACATCTTACGGACGAAACAGACTATACCAAAGAAAGCGATCTTTCGATTGATAAGCTATGCTCATACGAACCGAAAGGAATACGGGTAGTCCTAAAACGCGCCAGGTGGCGGTAGATATACAAAAATGTTTTAAATATGTCTATACGTTATATGCACGTATAAAGCTTTTGTTTCATTATGAAACAGATATGTAAATAAATTTACATATCTGTAACTGTATACTTGGACAATACCTCGTATTTCGGCATTTACTTCTGCTTAATACATATGTTTCTGCCATTTTATAGGCGTCGTCAGCTAAGCTACTGAAGCAAATTATACAAATGATACAAATCTTAATAAATAAAATCTGTATCTGTATATAACATTAAGCCGAACCGCTCATCAGATATAGCAAGTTTCACTCTATAAGGTGGCACTTATTTACGAGTGACATCTTACGGACGAAACAGACTATACCAAAGAAAGCGATCTTTCGATTGATAAGCTATGCTCATACGAACCGAAAGGAATACGGGTAGTCCTAAAACGCGCCAGGTGGCGGTAGATATACAAAAATGTTTTAAATATGTCTATACGTTATATGCACGTATAAAGCTTTTGTTTCATTATGAAACAGATATGTAAATAAATTTACATATCTGTAACTGTATACTTGGACAATACCTCGTATTTCGGCATTTACTTCTGCTTAATACATATGTTTCTGCCATTTTATAGGCGTCGTCAGCTAAGCTACTGAAGCAAATTATACAAATGATACAAATCTTAATAAATAAAATCTGTATCTGTATATAACATTAAGCCGAACCGCTCATCAGATATAGCAAGTTTCACTCTATAAGCGGTAAGCGGTTCGGCTTAATGTTATATACAGATACAGATTTTATTTATTAAGATTTGTATCATTTGTATAATTTGCTTCAGTAGCTTAGCTGACGACGCCTATAAAATGGCAGAAACATATGTATTAAGCAGAAGTAAATGCCGAAATACGAGGTATTGTCCAAGTATACAGTTACAGATATGTAAATTTATTTACATATCTGTTTCATAATGAAACAAAAGCTTTATACGTGCATATAACGTATAGACATATTTAAAACATTTTTGTATATCTACCGCCACCTGGCGCGTTTTAGGACTACCCGTATTCCTTTCGGTTCGTATGAGCATAGCTTATCAATCGAAAGATCGCTTTCTTTGGTATAGTCTGTTTCGTCCGTAAGATGTCACTCGTAAATAAGTGCCACCTTATAGAGTGAAACTTGCTATATCTGATGAGCGGTTCGGCTTAATGTTATATACAGATACAGATTTTATTTATTAAGATTTGTATCATTTGTATAATTTGCTTCAGTAGCTTAGCTGACGACGCCTATAAAATGGCAGAAACATATGTATTAAGCAGAAGTAAATGCCGAAATACGAGGTATTGTCCAAGTATACAGTTACAGATATGTAAATTTATTTACATATCTGTTTCATAATGAAACAAAAGCTTTATACGTGCATATAACGTATAGACATATTTAAAACATTTTTGTATATCTACCGCCACCTGGCGCGTTTTAGGACTACCCGTATTCCTTTCGGTTCGTATGAGCATAGCTTATCAATCGAAAGATCGCTTTCTTTGGTATAGTCTGTTTCGTCCGTAAGATGTCACTCGTAAATAAGTGCCACCTTATAGAGTGAAACTTGCTATACCTGATGAGCGGTTCGGCTTAATGTTATATACAGATACAGATTTTATTTATTAAGATTTGTATCATTTGTATAATTTGCTTCAGTAGCTTAGCTGACGACGCCTATAAAATGGCAGAAACATATGTATTAAGCAGAAGTAAATGCCGAAATACGAGGTATTGTCCAAGTATACAGTTACAGATATGTAAATTTATTTACATATCTGTTTCATAATGATACTGTAGATTTGTTCAAATCAAATTCTTCTGCGACTTGTTTAATTTTCCAAAGTTAATAAAATTTGTACTTTGTCTGTCGGAGTTAGTTTTCTTTCCATTTTGGATATCAAAAAGTGACAAATGTCATTTTGACGTTACAATAATGAATTACAACAAAACAAAAATGGTTTATACTAGATTTATGTGAGCTTAACTGTACATTCAAAGCTACAATATGGTGTGGTGTTCTGGAATAATTCGATCGACTTTTCATCGACTTGTCATTAGAAAGTCATGCATAAGAGCAATTTTTGATATGAAACCATCAGAGAGTGGTCCAGGTGTCTTTAGATTGGTGAAAATACCAACAATGATCTATTTATATATTTCAGTGCACGTTACATGTAAAAATAAACTACTCAGATTGTTTTTCAATAGGGAACAGATCATATACACGCGATGCAAAACATATATATAATATATATATATATATATATATATATAAGTGTAATAGAACATTTTCTTATTTCGCGATTTAATGTCTAATATAAAAAATCGAGAAACACATCCCATTTATAAAATACCATGCCGCGATTACGATAATTACTACATTGGCCAAACTAAACAATATCGATACAAAAGGATACAAAGCCCACAAATACTCCAAAGCAGACAAAACTGCCTTATTTACACATGAACTTCAGCACGATCACCATTTCGATTTCGAAGACACACAGATAATCGGGAGAGAACAACACATAATGAAAAAATAAATTAAGGAAATGATTAGTATTAAACAAGAAAAAAATTCAATTAACAACAGGGGTGACAAAAATCTAAGTAGTATATAGTATGATTTAATAATGTAAAGTAGCGGTTTGCAATTTACCTTCATATAAAATATAAATTTCTATGTATAAAATTTAGTATCGCAATGTAAGTTTTACTTATTAGATAAAAACCATAACATAACATATTAAAAGTGACAATACAAACTGTAATATACTGTCACTTTAACTCTTTCAAAAAGGCCATTAGTACCGAAACATGCAAGAGCTTAATCATCTTAAGTAAATTCATATTTGATTAGACCAGATCTTAAATCGCCGACTAATTGAATCTACTATATATAAAACGAAGTTGCCCCACGTCGTGGCGTGAAAAATAATATGACCCACACGTTAAAGATGCCAAAAATATTAAGAATAGGGTTACAAAATTTACAAGTAGAGTAGATAGAGCTACAAAATTAAATATTTACTAAAAATTGAATTTCTTAACCTATGCAAAAAGAAAATAGTTTCAAGCTTCGTTCAAATTTTCATTATTTATAAAATAAAAAGAGAATAATAAAAAATAAACCACCCTAAAATAATTCACAAATTATATTAAACAAAATTACTTGAAAACTAAATGTAACCTGTTTAATTTCTAGCTAAATGTTCTAACTTGGGTTTCAAATATAATTATTATCCATATTTATTCAATTCTGCTATTAATATGTTTATTTCTCTGCTAATTCCTTTCTTCTAATTACTATTTCCGCTGAAATATTTTTCTCTCTAATTTACTCCTTGTATTTGCTTTATTTATCTCAAGTGTAAAAAGGAACTATAAAGAATCAATAAATTCTTTATAGTTCCTCTTTACATTAGAAATCTTGCAATGCTTGTCAAATCCATTTCATAATACACATGTAATAACCCAACATAATATTTCTTCTTTATAATATTATAATTTCTATATTACTTTAACATTTAATCTTTTAAATGCCTGGTACTAGTTTTTTAAATATTGATGTTTTTTTTTTATATTAATTTGCATGTGTTCTATCTATTTCTATATTAATATCTATTTATATCATGCTAATTTGTTATATAATTAGCTTTTAAAATATATTAAAACAATGAGAAATATTAAACCATTTATATTAATTAATATTTAACAAAATAATTTCATAAAACTATTACAAAAATCAAGGCTATGGAAAAATATCAATCGAAAAATAACGTCGGCATAAAAATTTAGGCACCATCATTTGCAATTGGTCTCCGCATTTAAAATTAAGAAAACACCATAAAATTAATGTTTACTTACCTAAAACTATATCAAAGTGTCTAGAAAAAGTAAGTATTCTAACCCAAAAGAAAATCGTCGCTGTAACTGCAGTTTTTGGTTATGGAGCCAAACAAAAACCTATTCTTTTGGCCATTTGTTTTGGCCATTTGGCCTTCCCAACACCGAAGAGAACACCTATTTCCAGTCTACTAAACTCCTGTGATTCATAAACCATATTCCTGCCTTTAAGAATTCAATAACAGCAAGTATAAATTCACAGAAAAGTAGAAATTTATCCTTAAAAATAAACATTTCAATATAGAATTTTAAACACAGTGCTATGTGCCCCTACGAGCACTAGACTTGCGCCGAGGAATATTACCTTATCCTAAATCTACCCAACAACTTACCTTCAACTTTATGGTTGCCCCGGAGATCTTATGTTCTTACACAAAAAAAGGCGCCACCATGTTTTCCTTTAGCCAACAGAGAACACAGCCTCTGCCGTAGTAAGTGGATAAATTTAGTAATACTCAATAAGTTGTCAATAAAAAAAAAACCCCCAGAGTTCATAAAAATAACAACTAAATTTATTGATTAAGAAACCTCATTAGCAGGTTAGAACAACAAACAAAAACTAAGCTATATAATAAGCTATTGCAATTTCAGATTGTGATAACTCACTAATGACAAGTACAAGTAACGTACTATATGAATGAATCACAGATTCACCCTGTATATATTCAATTGCCAATTATAGCAAACGCCAAGTAAGTTGGCGCGAGGAGGGGTAAGTTCGCGCAGGATTAGAAGTAGTGGGGAGATTTGTATTTAGTTTTACATCAAATGTCAGATAATTCTAACCTCTGAGCATGTATCACTTTATGATCCCCTAGCAAAGACATTATTTTCCGTCAAACGTCAATGACAAATGTATTCTGACAATTACTTGAGTAGTGGGGGTGGACGTTTTTAAAAACGGCTTCTGCGCACCCCCTCCTCGCGCCAACTTAATTGGCGCGTGCTATACTAAAATAAAACGAAAATTGACTTATAATAAGCACTTCTTACTAAAATCGTACACTGAGTGCTTAAGGTTGAAAACAAAAAAAAATGCTATATCAGAGGGGTATATGTATGGAACAAAAAAAATATTCCACACTTGGAATACCATTGATCAAAATTAATAATCGTACCTAAAACTATATGGTATTGCATCGGTAATTCATTAAAGCTTTATCAACCTTACACAGATTCGATACACACAGTATATGCAATACGTACTTAGGTGGTACATACAAATAGAAATTAATAGTTCAATAAATAATTAACTGTCAATGAATTCATATAATTAGATACTCCAATCAGATACTCTAATCAAAACAGGTTCAGCCTGTATATGCAAAAATGTGTTTAAGATATATAAAAAAAAATTAACTAGAATGTTATTCTATAGTTGTGAATGATTACCAAATAAATGGAAAATATATTTATTTAAACAAAATTTAGATATTAAAATTACATCGGAATAGGTTACAGATACCAAAATAAAAAAAAGTCCTTGTTTACTTTACTCAAATTTCTTTACTTTAAACAATCTGATATGCGAGATTGATACTATTAAAAAAAATACTACTAAAATTTGATCTAGAAAACTGATTACACGATTAAGGTATGAAAATGGACTTAAATTTTACAATGAGGCAAGAGGAAAAAAATTGTGAGTAGAACACCATGTTTTAGAACGCCATGCGTTCCTTCAAAATCACAATTAATATTGTTTTCCGGGACTCTGTCACAAATAAAAAAAAAACGTTACTCTCTATACACTACCTTGAGTGAAGGATGACCCTTAGATATCAAACGTTACAACTATCTAGAGCAAATAGTTTAGGAGAGTCTTGCCTAGATGGCTCGCCAAACAAACCAAAATTGTAAAGACTCAAATTAATTGAGAAATGGTTATACGACAAGTTAAACGATCCTAATATGTTTACAAAATTCTAATAAAAAATATAACGATATCCTGTTTACCTAAAATTGCCCAAAAGGAACGATAATGAAATATAAATTCAAATGTACGAACGATGCCTCGCATAATATTTCAAGATGTCTAACTTGCGCATGAGTTGATCCAATGCTCCGGATTAAAAATAAACACATTAAATAAACGACTCAGGGGAAACGGTTATAGTGACTTCCAAGATATTTTAACATACAAATGTTACATGAAGATATTAGAGTTAGAAATAGCCTATTATGATTTAGAATTAGCAATTAATTTAAATAAATTATTAAAAATGCCCAAACGGGGTAAGGATCATATTTAAAGTATAACAACAGTATATATAAAATATTAAAAATATTATATATTAGTTTTAGCTACTTGTGCATGGTTAATCCAAACACAAGTAAACGCTCAATTATTTATAGATATCATCTTCAAATTTTCTTAAATTGATTTAATTAGGTATCATAAATAAGTATTAACGGCTTAAACAACTACTTATACTTGAACGTAATCAAACAAATATTCTCATTGTCTCGTTATTTATTTATTTCAATCTTTGGTCTCTTACCATATTCATATCAATAACAGCAATATTTATACGGAACCTGCTTTTAACCTTGTAGATATCACTATAAATACACTTAACCAGCCGATATAATCAAAATAAAAAGCTCACATAACATAAAAATAACTAGTGTAAATACACCTTTTATATTATATTACTAAATGCTAAGAAAAATTTCAACCCTCAAAACGTAAGAACGCAGATAAAATTTTTGAAGAGAACCTATTGCACGAAAAGTAAATTTGGGCAACAGTTAGTTAAGGAAGTATTATCAGACCATATTTTTTGAAGAAACGCCAAATGCTGAGCGATATTGATTAAAAATTTTAATATCATTGATGATGATGATGAATTATTAGAAAGCCATTTTCAGCAAAATGAAACTCGGACACATACCACGAATGATAACATTCCTTTTAAGAGAGTTTTTTAAGATCGCTTCATTAGTTTAAGTACAGAAACAATGTGGACACCACGATCATGTGAGTGATTTTTTACGGCTATACTTAAAAAAATATTTATATTTCTCCCTCTGTCAATCCAGGTGGCCTACAATAAATAATCGCTGACAAGATTGTAGAAATTAATATCTCACCTCGGATTCTTCAAAATGTTTATAAATTCAGTTAAACTCTGTCGGTATGTGGGCAATGACCATTTAACACATCTATTAATACAATTTTCTTTTTTGTTATATATCTATTATATCTTTATATATAAGAGGGCGGATGGATATATAACATCTCTAACTCTATAAAATAAGAATTAGAAAAAACAAAATAATGTAACTAGTCTCTAAATGAAGTAAATTTATTGTACTACCAATGTACAAAATTATTTTGGGTTCTTGTCGTACACGCGGAGAATCAGGTTGATGATATTCCATTGGCAACCGCTTGTTTCCAACGCCAGAATGATGAACCCAAGATTTGTCCTCTGTGGTGATGTTGATGAGAAAATCATCTCCTTCACGTCGATACTGTAGTATCATTCCCAATTCAGTTCTTACTTCTTCATTTCTGAATTTGTCTCTTCTTGTTTTTCCTCCTCTTGTTCACCCCAAGTATTTAATGTGGATGACTTCTATTTTACTTTTCTATTGCATTGCTAGCGTCCAGCTTCCACAACCATATGCTAGAATTCTTTTTTGTTTACAACTCTTAGCAATGACATAGTTAACAGTATTTCGATGCAAACTTAATCGCTCTCATTAATTTGGGATTCACACCTCGTTGGTACAAGATATACCATACTGTTTGTCGAGGTACTGTATCAAATGTCTTTTCTTATTTAATCTATTTAATTTGATATATGTCTTTAACGTATTATTTTTAATTATAATACAATGAAATAAATAAAAGAAGCCAAAATAAATGATTATTAGTAGGGTATATTTCTTTAAATAGGGATTTTTTCAACATAGTGGAATGTAACGGCATGACAGATAAATTAGTAAATATAATCAATTATAGTTGTCAGATTTTCCCCAAATTCCAGAATCGTACTCAGTATAAGTTAATATATCCGTACGAACGTTTTCAAAACACATCGGGTTTTATATAGGACACGTGTTCGTATGAAATTACAACTCAACATTTTTGTCTATATATATAGTCTCATAAGATTTAAGTATTAACAAAGAAATTACTTATTGTATGAGATGTTTACGAAAAGTTTCGTTTTTTTACGAGATGCACCCAGTTACAAAAGAAAGATTGCGAATTTGAAGATAAGCAGATTTATTGTATGCATTGTGTGGCGGCCAGATGTTTATATTTTAGTTAAGCGTAGATAACGACGCAATGTGATGATATAAACACATATATCAGTATGTCTCGCTGAGTTATAATTTCTTACGGACACGCTTTCTTTACAAAACGTGATGTATATGAAAAACATCTGTATATGTTAACTTGTACTGAGTAAGACTCTGGAATATAGGGAAAAAGAGCAACTCTAAACATGACTGATTTTTCTCATGACTAACTCCAAAAAAAAAATTGTGTTCTAATGTATATCAAAACTTGAATTTGGAAGGTTCGGTTATTGATATTCACAAATAATTGTAATCAAGACATATATTCCGTGTTTTTATTTAGAACAAATTGCTTCTGGCAAACTCTTATATAATAATCGCTTGCGACAAAGAAAAATATCTAGCTTTTGAAAATAAATCGTATAAACTTAGCAACCGTATGTATTCTCGTATCGATCAATGCTACGTGTTTCTAATAGCATGATCCATATCTCTTCTGTAGAGTTTTTTTTATATTTTCTTCTCTTTCCAACATATACTTCATATCAATATGAACACATTTAACCTTAGGTATATACATTTCAAAATAACGTAAGTAAATGTTAACATTGAAGCTTAAAATGTGTGCATTCACCAAAAAAAAATATATCATACACAATTCAGTCATTTCATTTCCAACATTTTTCAATATTAATCAAAAGTTAATTTTAAGTTATTTATCAATCGTTTCTTTTTTCAGAAGTCATTTATAGTTTCTAGTAACATACTGTCATCAATAAATTGATTAATAAATAACAAATGGCAAAGTGATTTCACTTCAACGGCTTTAAATCCTAACACAATTTTCTGACTTATTCCAAAATTTAGATGTAACCATGTTAACCTATTAATGTTAAGACGAAAGGATAGTAGCTTAGTACAAGATTAAAATTTTATTTAACTACCCAAATATTTATGAATTAAAATTATTTTTTAAAAATATTATTTAAATAAAGCTTAAATATTAATTACTTAACTATACTAATTTTCGACATTTTAGACTCTTTTGCATATCCTCTAGTAGGTTCTTATTTTAGTTTAATTAAAAAAGTTGGGTAATAAAGTGTACTAATACATACACAATATCGTAATATCATTCACAAAATCAAAGTTACTGTTGCAAATTAATTTTCAACATAAATTATACAGCGGCCTTTATTAACGAACAAGGTCTCATGCTAAAATTATTTCCAAACATGCGATTATTGAATTTTATCGTAAGCAGTAAAATATAGGGAAGCGAACAAATGTGAAAAACGAAAACACCATCGAACTTGTAAGTTAAAAACTTCCTACACAATCACGATATCACTTCTAAAGTGTAAAATACGAGCAAGATTAGTCAGGAAGACAGACTTTATTTATGAGATTTAGTGTCCTGGATTAAGATAGAATAACGTTTTAGGAATCTGCTCTAGGCGAAACTTAATTACATCCTTATAAATAAGCTAGCACAGAAGAAAATTTAGGATTTTTCAAAATAATGCATAATGTAATTATGTATTCTATATTATAATATACATACAATATATAGTTAATGTGTTAGAAAAACAGATAACATATAACACATCTTCATTTCAAAAAAGCACTGATTCAATGTATTGTTCATTTAGACGTAATGTTTGGCCGGCATCTATTTGACAATTTAGTATAGTAAAAAACTTGCTCCAATTTTTATTTCCGTATTGTACAAAGAATAGCACCTATGTATAACAAAATCGATTTGATCAATTTTCTCATATCTAAAAAAATATCTAACATTTAAACATTAGTTATTTTTACTTAACCATTCTCTCTATGATTGTAGTATTATTGCAGTAAATTGAATCTCTCTAATTATTAATCAGTTGGAAGTGAAACAAATAGGAAATAATAATGATAATTAAGTGACTAGATTTTAAAGATATTATGCATTACATTACAATTACATTATTGGCTTTTTTTGGAAAAATTATTCAAATATAAATTTAAGAATTTACGAAAAATACAAAGGAAAATTATATAGAAGGCTTGAGAACATAACTTCTGAAAGATAGTGGGCAAGGAAAAAACTTAAATGTTAAGGTACGAGTATATAAAATGAAAATAGAATATACATGGAGGCGCGAACAAAAAAAAAAATTAGCAATGCAAAATGATACAAAAGGCAAAAAAATAATGCTCAAGATATGAAAGTAAATACTCCCAGTTACCAATATATAATGCAAAAGTATTTTTAATAATAAAATATTATTAAAAATATGTTGTGAAGAACACAATACAAGTTCATTATTAATATTTTTTGTGAACGTATCTGAATATATCCCTCCACAGAAACACCGATACGTATTTCATCTTTCTACAGAATCGTCAGTACGCCCCTGCTAAAGAAGGCTATATTCAGACACATTCACAAAAAAAGCAACTTCGCTATCTCACAGAAATTACTAAGACCGAGCGTATAAGTACATTCAGCCCTGCATATAAACAAATAACCGAAGTACCTACGCCCTCTCCACATAATAACTGCCGAACTAGCAAAGTGTTTCCCATGAGATGGCATTTCCCTATCTCTGGAAACTGCATTTATAATGCCTTCACGTCTTCTTACGGTATATCCGCAAGCGTAACGTAACAGCATAATTTAAACATGTATGTTTCAAATTATTCTGTTATAATGTAATATATATTAGAAGGTTTCTGATATATAAGTATATATATATATATATATATATATATATATATATATATATATATACCGCCTGATTCTGAGCAAACGCAATGATCCGAACGTATGAATATTTCTCCCGCTTCGAATACAATTCCCCTGAATGTGTTTAGCCAATCACAAACCAGTCTGTCGCGCAACCATTTAACAACTAATGTCACAAATTAGTGTAACCACTGTCACCCTATACGGAGTCTCTTAAGCGTTTGAATAGTGAAAATAAGAAAATAAGAAAAGAAAATACACATTACTGGTTCTGTACAAAATTTAAAACCATTATTCCCAAATCTCAGAGTTCCTAATGATACGTTCATTTTAGTATACGCTGCAATAGAACTAAATTCAAATTTGACAGTTAGCGATATTTCCAACGATTTTAGGCATATGCTGCTCTTCCGTTAACCGCATACTAAAATTAAATGGTTTTCGTAATTATAAATATTCCAAACATCATCAATTATTTTACGGTGATGAGTTTAAACGGATGAATTTCCGTTACTATATAATTAATTTCTCATTATGAAGAATTTATTTTATTATCTGTAAGAGTAAATTTTTGTTAACATTACTAGAATTTAATTTAGTTTTTATTTATTTCTGAAGTTTATTTAGTTTACTATGAACAGTTTTTGTGACCTTTATTATTAAAATTTAATTTATTAAATCTCTTGATGCCTTATTTGCAATTTTCTTAACCGCTTATTAATAATTTCATTACGCTTTGTAGAATAACGTATTGCAATTTACTCATTACCATAACACAGGACTAAACAATTTATAGTCCTTTAATAGTAATTTGGTAATCAGATAATTTTTCTTACGCGGCTCCATAATATGTAAGTATGTATGATATATGACATTGATGTTGACACGCCTGCAGCATTCAGGGGAATTGTATTCGAAGCGAGAGAAATATTCATACATTCGGATCGTTGCGTTTGCTCAGAATTAGGCGGTATATATATATATATATATATATATATATATATATATATATATTGATATAGTTCATCTTGTTACCAAAAACTGGAAGAAAAAGCGTTAGATTAAGAATTATGAAAGAAGACCATACACTTACAGTATAAGATATTAAACAAGTTAATGCCGCGTATTTAATTATAAAATTTATTTGGAATAATTATTATTATTTATGTAGATCATTTTTTCATTATCAAAATTCATTTATTTATTTGTAATTCCGAAAATAATTAACTTGATTGATAATATTAATATCATATGGAAATCTATTTTATCGACCGTAATATTTTTTGATTTGAACTAACTCACCACGGGAATCATCGATTTTAACTTGCACACATATGACACCAATAGACATTTAAAAGAATGTAATTACTATTTTATAATTATTATTTTTATTATAACGGTAATATCAATTAATATGAGATATAAAATAGGTCGGATAGAACAAATAAAAAAATCAAATACTTGTATTAAGCAAAAATAAATCATATGAAGGCTAAAGAAAAAAACAATAGATAAGAGCATCGCACTGGGGTTGTTATAAGAAAAACTACGTTAAAAATAATTGTAAAAACTTAAAATATATTAAAACTATTATATACTTACCCGGAAACGTTCACAATATAAGAAGATAATGTTCACACATCGTCAGAACAATAAAAATGTACAACATTCCTGACATATACCGACCAATCCTACAAAAAAACTGTTGGCGTCGATCCAAGTACCTGATTTCCTTCTGCTTCCCAATTGAATCCTAACATCACCTAGAAAAGCGTTTAACAGACGTCGGAATACACGTATTTATGAAATTATATTTATTTTATATCTTTATTTGCATATCGTAACAACATAACCTTATTGTTTGTACAATAATATATATTTATATACCGCGATATCATAAAGTTTCTGGGTCAACGGTGGCCATGGGGTGAAAAACGTCTGTCTTAATTTATATCATCCTTTTGAGAAAAATCTGATAAAATTTTCAGGTTAAGTGTCATGCTGACGTTAAAATTTGTCAATATATTAATCTTAATGTCAGTATGACACATAACCTGAAAATTTTATCAGATTTTTCTCAAAAGGATGATATAAATTAAGACAGACGTTTTTCACCCCATGGCCACCGTTGACCCAGAAACTTTATGATATCGCGGTATATATATATATATATATATATATATATATATATATAGATATATATATATATATAAGTGTTTAGATAATTTCTTATCCGTTCATTAAATATAACATTTGATAAATTATTGGAGTTTTTCGGCTATTTTATATGAAATATTTACAAATATTAAATTAGAATGTATGTAATTGCAGAGTAAGTGGGGATGTAAACAATGCTGTCAACAAATTACAAAGCAAATCATACGAAATTTTTTATTTGAAAAATATGGTCTACGTTGGGACTCGAACCCAAGTCTACAGCTATCCGGGCTGTCGCCTTTACCACTAGGCCACAATAGACCCAGGTTCAAGCAATATAGAAATGCATTATAAAGTAACAGTGTTAATGAATCAGATGTCAGTTATTGAATGTAGAATAATGTTATATATATATATATATATATATATATAACAAAATATATATACTCTGAAGTAAACCAGACCTTTAATCGCCGACTTATTAAGTTTACCTTATATAAAAATGCTCGTTTTAACGTTTCGATTTTTATTTTGTCTTCACCAAAATAATTTAATGACAATACTAGATGTTTTTCGTAAAATGTAAATTATATATATTTATGGTACTTAAAATTTGTGTCCTTCTTTTGTACTTTTTTAACAATTGGAATTAAAATATAGAATTGTCATATTGTACATTCAACATATGGAAGTAGACTGAATTTTAGTAGGCCTAAAGGATGTATATATTTTTAATTTTTGTGTTTTGCCTTTACTTGTAATTTTATACTTTCAGCTTTGTGTGGGTGAGTTTTAAAAGATTTAAGTGTTATTGGATTTGCATTTTTACGATATTTATATCGATCAATGGGAGATATAACTTTGACAGATTTGAAATTCCATGACGGTCATTACCGGCGTCGTCTTCATGTTTTTTTTTTAATGTGAATTAACTCTAATACTGATCTTGTTTTCTAATTTGTCTCGGTTTGTAGTATTTTAACTTCTTTATAATTGAAAGTGCGGTTATTTTTAGTTTCATGTTTTTTTAAAGCTGTAATATTTTTTGAATATTTGTGACCGTTGATTCTTTCTTTTAAATGTTGTTCTGTTTGACCTATATAAACACGACAATCATTACATGGTATGCTATAAACTACATGTGATTTTTTTCCCAATGGAATGGCTACTTTTAATTCTGTTTTACTGAAACTTAAATTATTGTAATTTTTGTGAGCAAAGTGGATATCATACTTTTTTATAAAAAAAAAAAAAGTTTAATTTTTCAGGTAGTTGCGGAACATATGGTATTGATAGATATTTTTTCGTTGTGTCTGCTGGTTTATTATAACTCCATATTGTTGGCAATTTTATATATATATATATATATATACCGTGTGTCCCAATTTCGATGCTCACCATTGGTATCTCGGTTATTAGAAGATATAGAACAACGGTTAAATGGGGAATGTTCTGCAGAATTCAATACTCGCGGCAAATCTCATTTCAAATTTGATCTAACTTTTTAAATTTTTAAAATATTTTGAAAAATCAAAAATTTGCCGATTTCGTTATTCCTCAATAACTCGATAACGCTTAGTCTGACCTCTTTTAAAGTTTTACATTGTTGAGACACTTTTTTAAATCAAATTATTTGATACAAACAGAACCCCCCGATTGTCATTTGTTTTTAAGTTATTACCACTATCTTTTGTTTTCCATATGGCGGCCATATTGGATTTTGGGCTTGTTAGGTAGTCCTCAAAATGTGCTTTTCAACGATGTATAACATTCCTGAAAAATTTTTATTTATAAGGAAAATATTAATAAAAACGTAAATTAATCTTTAATATGAAATTAGTAGGCTGAAAAATTAAACACCAATGTCAAATGAAAGTGAAAAGATATTCTAAGTATAGCAAACGCCAATTAAGTTGGCGCGAGGCGGGGTAAGTTCGCGCAGGATTAAAAGTAGTGGGGAGATTTGTATTTGGTTTTACATCAAATGTCAGATAATTCTAACCTCTGAGCGTGTATCACTAGCAAAGACATTATGTTCCGTCAGACGTCAATTACAAATGTATTCTGACAATGAAACAAAACGATAACCTGTCAAAGTACAATTAGTGCTGCAGAGATAAGTTAATTAAAACTACTTGTAGTTAGTGATAAGTAATTATTGTCAAGTATTAAGATTTATAAGTATTGATAATGGCACATACATATTCAAACGAAGAAAAAGTTGATATGTTGGAAGTGTATTTCAAAGCAAATATAAACACTAAAAATGCGTGCAGAGCGTTTTCCAGAAAGACAACAGCCACACAGGACAATTTTTAGAAGACTAGTTAGCAAATTAAAAACTTTGGAAGCTTCGAACAAAAACGAGCTAACTATGAAGTTAATGATGCTGATACACGTCTAAATAATATTTTGCAGAACGTTAGGAACAATCCCAGCACATCAGTTCGTCGTGTGACAAGAGAAACAGGGATTTCAAAATCTACTGTTCACAGAACCTTGACGAAAAACAAGTATCACCCTTACAAACCAACAATTGTACAAGGTTTAAGTGATAATGACAATCTCCGACGATTACAGTTTCGCAGGTGGTACCTTCAAAAATGTGAATATGACGCTAATTTTCCTAGGAAAATACTATGAACAGATGAAACACGATTTACCAATTGTGGAGTGTTCAATAGGAATAACTATCATCATTGGTCTACTGAAAATCCACATTTGGTAAATCAAAGAAGATTTCAAGTTCGATTTGGTTTTAATGTCTGGTGCGGTTTAATTGGTATGACATTTTGTTTACATTTTTTTTGTTTTTTAAACTCTTTGTTTCGTTTTAGATAATCAGTTAATAGGTCCTTTCATCTTTAATTACAATTTAACTGGTAACAGATATTTGGAGCTACTAACAAACGAGATAATGCCTGCTTTGAGGCAAATTATTAATCCCGAGAACATGCAAAACATCTGGTTCCAGCAAGATGGTTGCCCGGCCCATAACACTCGTAACGTGCAACATTTTGAGAGAAAACTTTAATGAAAGAGTGATTTCAAATAATGGACCCGTGCAATGGCCTGCGAGATCACCCGACCTTACCCCGCTTGACTTACTTTTATTTATGGGGTACCACTAAAAACGAAGTAACGAGCTAACTATGAAGTTAATGATGCACGTCTGATACACGTCTAAATAATATTTTGCAGAACGTTAGGAACAATCCCAGCACATCAGTTCGTCGTGTGACAAGAGAAACA
Organism: Melolontha melolontha; assembly: GCA_935421215.2. Taxonomy (NCBI): domain Eukaryota; kingdom Metazoa; phylum Arthropoda; class Insecta; order Coleoptera; family Scarabaeidae; genus Melolontha; species Melolontha melolontha. The sequence continues at coordinate 148,426,125 of OW285236.1, read as the reverse complement.
GGGATTTCAAAATCTACTGTTCACAGAACCTTGACGAAAAACAAGTATCACCCTTACAAACCAACAATTGTACAAGGTTTAAGTGATAATGACAATCTCCGACGATTACAGTTTCGCAGGTGGTACCTTCAAAAATGTGAATATGACGCTAATTTTCCTAGGAAAATACTATGAACAGATGAAACACGATTTACCAATTGTGGAGTGTTCAATAGGAATAACTATCATCATTGGTCTACTGAAAATCCACATTTGGTAAATCAAAGAAGATTTCAAGTTCGATTTGGTTTTAATGTCTGGTGCGGTTTAATTGGTATGACATTTTGTTTACATTTTTTTTGTTTTTTAAACTCTTTGTTTCGTTTTAGATAATCAGTTAATAGGTCCTTTCATCTTTAATTACAATTTAACTGGTAACAGATATTTGGAGCTACTAACAAACGAGATAATGCCTGCTTTGAGGCAAATTATTAATCCCGAGAACATGCAAAACATCTGGTTCCAGCAAGATGGTTGCCCGGCCCATAACACTCGTAACGTGCAACATTTTTTGAGAGAAAACTTTAATGAAAGAGTGATTTCAAATAATGGACCCGTGCAATGGCCTGCGAGATCACCCGACCTTACCCCGCTTGACTTACTTTTATTTATGGGGTACCACTAAAAACGAAGTATTTGATTTTAAACCGCCAGAAACTCGAGAAATTTTAGAACAAAGAGTACTAGATGTGCTACGATAAGTAAACGGAAACACGCTACGTAGAGTTTGTAACTCTACTCGAACAAGGTGTCAAAATTGTGTGGAACAGAATGGTCGTCATATTGAACAATTTCTTTAACTGAATGTGAACATTAAGTTCTGTATCTTTACTTTTTATTTCTATAATTTTTTTATCGTTTCGTTTGTTTACAGTATTACTTAGAATATCTTTTCACTTTCATTTGACAGTGGTGTTTAATTTTTCAGCCTACTAATTTCATATTAAAGATTAATTTACGTTTTTATTAATATTTTCCTTATAAATAAAAAATTTTCAGGCATGTTATACATCGTTTAAAAGCACATTTTGAGGACTACCTAACAAACCCAAAATCCAATATGGCCGCCATATGAAAAACAAAAGATAGTGGCAATAACTTAAAAACAAATGACAATCGGGGGTTTATGTTTGTATCAAATAATTTGTTTTAAAAAAGTGTCTCAACAATGTAAAACTTTAAAAGAGGTCAGACTAAGCGTTATCGAGTTATTGAGGAATAACGAAATCGGCAAATTTTTAATTTTTCAAAATATTTTAAAAATTTAAAAAGGTAGGTCAAATTTGAAATGAGATTTGCCGCGAGTATTGAATTCTGCAAAACATTCCCCATTTAACCGTTGTTCTATATCTTCTAATAGCCGAGATACCAATGGTGAGCATCGAAATTGGGACACACGGTATATATACAAATATTAACCTCAACGAATACAGTCATTATCACTTTTAATCGTAGAATAAGCTTTGCACTGCATATTAGGCAACTAAACTTACTTATTTGGGACAACATTAAATTTATAAACTTGTTTGTAAACCTTTCTTTCAAACGGAAAAATAGTTTAAGAAATACTTAGATATTAAAACCTTATTTATTATTCCTAGTTTTTATTTCTTAACAATAATAATGAACCAACATCAATTGTCCAGCAGATTTTTTGACCCTACATTTAGACTCGAGATTAGGAACCTTCGCACTATTTTAAAAGCTAAGCCGAGGTCAAGTAAGTGCCAATTTATACTTTATTACCGTTTTAAAAATAAGCCATTAGAAAATTCTTAACATTTGGCACCAGCAACGTGCTGATGAAAGCAGACTTTCAGATAATTGATGTTTTTTTAAGAGGTTGATTAAGAGAAATAGGATCTAAAAAGACTTAATAAATATTAATTATATTGTTTTGTGTATATTAATATTTTATGCTTGTTCCTGAGTTGCTTTTGCATAATTTATGTTAGATATAGTCTACACATTGACAGACAGAGGGGAAAAACAGCATTAACGCGTAAGTTAGGTAATTGGGTAATTGCAGATGCAACTGACAATAAAGGAATTGATATTAATAACAATTAACAAAAAATAACAATTATCTAAAAAAAACTATACATTAACACAAAATACATAATAAGACTAAGCAACAATACCTATACAACTTAAAAACAAAAAATAGACAAATCAATACTAAATAAAATTTTTATAACAATAAATAGACTAATATGGATACCAGATTACGTTCAGATTCACATAAAAATAAATAAGAGGATGGAAAGGAGAAGGAGAAATGCCCACAAAACAAATATCTCCTGCTGCACAGGAAGAACGCACAATGAAAACCGTCTTAGAAGCAGTAATGGATATGAAAAAAGAGATAAAGCAAGACATGAAAAACTTAAGACAAGATATGAAACAAGATATTGAACAATATGAACAAAAGATGGGACAAATGCAACAAAATATAAATGAAAAATTAGAGCAGAACCAACAAAATATGAACGAAAAACTAGAACTAAATCAACGAAATCTAAATGAAAAATTAGAAGATAACAAACAAGAGACAAAACAAGACATAATAGCCAGCACGACCTAAAGCAAGACATCAAGGAATTAGAGAAGAAATGGAAGAAAACGAGGTGAAATATTTCCTAAAATTAGACAATACTATTTAAATAAGCAATGGAGCCTATAATTAAAAGACAGACAAGAAAGATTCCAAGCGAATATTGATTAAAAAATAATGAAAACAATTCTGAAATAAAAACTGAAGTAAGCACTATTGAAAACAACAACAATTATATAGAAAACAAATTTGAAATATGCCAAGAACAAATAGAGAAAAGAATAAATAATTATAGAGCAAAATTACAAAAGCACAACATGAAGAAAAAACACCCATAAAATTACTAAAATCGATCTAATCACCAACTTTGTACTCTTTACAAGAAAGAACAACAATAGGCAATTAAGTTTCAAATCATACGTGCAAGAAACACTAAAATACCAAAACTACTATCCAAGCGCTCGGTCACAAATATCACAAAAATAAGTGTACAAACAAGCAAAACGAGAACAACCATGAATTTAAAGATAAAAAATACAGATAATTTAATAATATAAAGGAGTACGATTATTATAATTTATGGGAAATATACAAACACGATTATAATGATAATACTGTTAGAAATAAAAACAAATCCCAAATTAATAAAATAATCTATGCAAATTTCAAAAATTCGTCAATTAACAATCCACCTGATGAAGCCCTTGTATGGCGAAACAATATTGTAGTGATATTTATAATAAATAGAATTTTTTGAAACTAAAAGTTTAATTACTTATTTCTTAGCGTTAAAAATAAACATATTTTGTGCCTAATTCCTAACAATAGTACAAGTTCCTTCCTTCGTCGAAATTATACCATTTACACAATGGGGAAATGTAGCACGTCACATGTTTCGACTCTATCAAATAAAACAGAAACAGGAATTAGACTAAAAACATACAGGTTTACATAAAGTTTTAATAAATAAGTAGAATGTTATTTAAAAATGTGTATACCAAAACATTGTAGGATCTCAATTAGTTATTAATTACGAAATCGAAAATTTATTACATTCATTTTGACAGTACAAAATGTAATGTGCTGTCATTTTCTATAATTGTACGTTTATATTTTTAAAAACTTGGAACAAGACCATAGCTGCCAAAACCTGTCAGAGTAAAATTACCTTAAATAAATAAATATTTAATAATAACATACCGTAAATCGCCTATGAAAAGAAATCTCGTATAATATATATAGATAATTATTTCTTTATAAAAATTTTATATTTTAAATTTCTTTGAAAAAGGCAGTATGTGCCGAAACATCAAAGAATATACATATACATATCAAAGTAAAGCAGACCGCCGACTAATTTAATCTACTATATATATATATATATATATATATATATATATATATATATATATATATATATATATATTTAGTGTTTATAAGAATTTTATTTTTCTTATTTATTTTATTGGCCGTGTCTTAATATTAAAAATAATAGACTTTTTATAGAAGGTCGCTAAACCAATAAAAAGTCTATTATTTTTAATATATATATATATATATATATATATATAGATATATATATATTATAGTTTATAATGCTTTGTAAAAGCATCTAAATGAGAAAGTATGCCCAAATTACTGTGAAATTAGCTATTAATATTCATACATAAATGCCAGAGAAAACAATTTTGAGAAAATAATTAGAATGCCTTGAGGGGATAATCAATAATTTGAAACTAAAATGAAAGCTTTGCGGAATTCAGCATTTAAAATTTTTAATTCCCAAATTAAAAACAAAGAATTATGTAGAAATTATATTGAAAATATTCTCCTTGCCGTAGTAAATAAAGTAGGTACCTTTAACGATAGTAAGCAACTAAGTAAAAACTAAACTATGTATTTAAAGTTGATAATATATTTTAATATAAAATGGAATAACCAATTTTCAAAATTATGTATTATAGGAAAACTTTTAATTTCAGCCCTAGAAGGATTTTTAATTTATATTTTTATTGTCCAGATTGTGAAATAAACTATTACCATTGGTATGAGTACTAGTTTAGGTATTTTCAATAAAATATTTATCTATAACCGTACGTCAAATGTTTGAATGTAGTTATAAATATTAATAATAATAATTATTATTATTGCCGTGTTGTTTGTTCGTTTTATATGGTACAATGCCCGGTAAAGCGATTTTTAATATTTTTGGAATGTGGTATTTAGTTTGATTTTGCTTGAAACAAATGAAAAGGAATAATTAAAGCCTCTGTGACATGTTATTCTTTTGTCAGTTAATACTGATTTATTGCGTCAATAACTATTGTAGCTACGAAAATACATGACGATTCGAATGAATAACCAAGTTGAAGAATCGTAGTCTAACCACGAAAATTTTGAAATTAACACGAGTACAATGTTAACCTTTGAATTCCGTGTAAACGACCGAAATTATTCGATTATATGATAAAAGCGTTTAATACTATGCAGGTTAGTCCTATTCATTCAAGGAAAATATTTTTGTTTTAGCAAAGTATTTGAGATAATATATTACCGATTATATTATAATAATTACTTCAACTGAAGAGTTTTTGAAACACCATGCTAGCACAGCAAAAATCGATACAATTGCATTCAAGTAATAATTCAATCGCGTAATTTATTTTACACCATAAAAATAATAGGAAATTAAACAATTATGTAATAGAATATGATTATACTGCACTTAGATCAAATTTAAAACATTATCTCATTAAAATCAGTTAACCTAACAATCATGAACATATCTGATCACGTGACTATATATATATATGTTAATGCATTTCACTATCATGTTAAAAACTTACCTTTTTGAATAGAATTTTCTTATTAAACCAGTTATTTTTGCCTTTCACTCTCCTGCTTTATTTATTAAATTATACATCCAGAAGCATCACATATTTAATAACTTGTTTTAAAACACATATCTATATTCTATTGGGTACCGAACTCGCACATTTAAGATTATCATCAAAGTGTAATATCACTAATATTAACACAGCCAGCCGGCACTTAGATTAAGATACACATAAAGTATTTAACAATAAGTTTTGCACTTGGAAGAGGCCTATTAAAGTTAAGTATAAATTGTTTATATACATTTATTTATGTTCTGAATATTATACAAGAGACAACTGTAATATTTAAACTTAACTCCATCTTTAGGTCATATTTATAACTACACTTGTGAATTTTCAAAGGAATTATTTTTAAATTACTTAGTAAATTAATTCATTACTTTTCCATTTAAATTCAATCTACCAACCTGGGGGCCTTCAGCCTTTTAACAATTTGTCAGCCCAACGGTGGGGCGATTTGCCATTTTAACAATATATATATATATATAGAAAAACTTTACTTCGCGAAATGACATTATAATTTAAATATTTAATATAAGCCGAAATTCCAAGATTTATCAAATAATATATATGCAGGTGTCTCAGTTATGTTGTTCCAATGGCGTATCTCCGTTATCTAATAAAACAAAAATTTGAACTTTGGGGCATCTAATATACACCTAATTCTCTTTTAATTGAGCCTAATATTAAGATTCTTTCATTTGCGGTTTAACCGGAAACTACCCTAACTTTTTATTTTAAATAGCACCTTGATTATTTTCCTCAAAATTTGAATTTTGCGGAAAATTCTCTTTCCAACAAAGTATTAAACTTTGTATTTAGACGTCAAAACAGAGGTGAAATTTGCATTGTAAATATTAAAAAAATGGGATTGTAGAAAATTATGAAAAGCATGTTCATTACTTCGTATTTGAATTTAAAGTAGCAAAAATACACTTCCCATATTTTTAAGATCTCTGTTAGAGAGAATATTCATTTAGACAAGAGTTTTTAGACAAACATTTTATTGAAAGCCAAATAACAGAAAAATAATGTTAAATGAATCACAAAAAATATTATACTTATTAATTTTATTTATACAAGAACGGTATTTATGAATCTCTTAGTGGCACCAAACTTGAACCGTGACCACCAGAAAAGATGCTAAAAAATATTGGTCCATGTGTGCCTATTCACTTATTAGGGAAAATCTGATATCATAATCAGTCACAATTCTAGAATTGGGTGCCCCGTCATGCTGAAAATACATGTTGGCATGTATATTCGGCGGAAAATTTTCAAGAAAACCTGGAAATTCGCCCTGAAGCAATTCTAAATGGGCCTTACCAGTTAAGGTTCCTTCACAAAACTTGTACCCACCAATCCTTTTGTTATCTAATGTGTTAAGCTCCGAACAATAATAAAAATATGTTCGTCTAACATGATCGCAAGCAGAGAGATTTGAACGCAATCGGCATTATTAACAACACTATCAATTCGAGCAAAATAAGAAAAGTCTGTATAGATACGGCTCTGAAATTCTGTTTAATGAAGGATGAATTCAAGTAAATGCTTTCCAAAATTTTATTTACAATCAATCACCTAAAATGTAAAATGACTTATCACTGCAAACACATCATCTACATATCTTGCCCAAAACTTAGGAAAAATGCCACAATTAGCTTTGACTTTGTTTTCAAGGTTATTCAAAAATAGGTTTGCAAGAAAGGTGACAGAGGATTGCCCATAGCTGTACCATGTGTTTGTTTATAGAAATTATTGTTGAAAGAGAAAGTGTTTTGATCCATGTTGTTAGTTTTATGTATTCGTTTGTTAAATCGGAAGAGATCGAATTGAATTCTAGAAAGTCTTTAAGCGTAATTACAGTAGTATCTATCGCAACTAATGGAAACAGGGATACTCATCAAAGGAAATAAGTTTATCATTTGACTCTACATTTACATCATTTAATTTGGTCCTCATTACCAAATTAAATGATGTAAATGGTTTAAAAAACACAATTTAAATGCAGCTTTCTCCAACAGATCCGTTGAAAGAGTCGGGCATTTACAAAATAAGTTGTAATTCTTGTCCTAAATTATACATCGAACAAACCAGAAGAAATGTTCAAACACGATACAAAGAACACATGGCTCATGTTAAATTACACAACATAGAAAAATCAGCATTAGCTCTACATCATACAGATACAGGTCACAACTTTAATTTAGAAAATGTTAGTTTAGTTAAAAAAAGCAGTAATAGAAATTTGGACATGTAGGAAGCCATATACATGAAAAAACACAAAAATCTACTTTTAAATAATGATATTTCACCCCTCAATAATAAACTGTTAGCATGTATACAGAATTAAATACTTAAGACATCTTGTAAACAGGTACTAAATTCTTCATTCACATTAATATTTTATATTGTTAATCCCATATCATTTTGCCGTTAGTCCAACCCGATGCCCCCTTTGTTTCATAGATATTTGCTATTTCCCCATGTACTCATTCTCAGAAATTTTATTAGTTTTAAGATTCATTGTAATTTTTCATTAATTTGTTTTCACTCTACCTCTAATTTTTCTATATATGATGTATTTTCATATTATATATTGTCTCGTAGATATTACGTTTAAACAGTACTACTGATGATGTGTGCGGAACGCACGAAATGTACATTTAGTTTATAAAAACTATTTTTGTGAAAAAAGTGTTTTATTTTGATATTCCCATGTGTACGATGCTGGATGGCAAGACTTCAAGTTCGCAAACGTGCAATGTTTGCATGATTACTCCTAAAAATTTAAACGATCTAGAGAAACAAAGAACAGAGTCTGTGATGAAGATCTTCCAATATGGTTTCTCTATATTAAATGCCCCATCTTGCCTATAAATTGGAATTACAGCAGCGGCAAGCACGACGTCAAAGAAGAGATATTTAAAAAATATTGCTTTGAAACAGCACAGTAATATTGACCGTGTTAATAAGGGTGATGAAGATGTGGAATAACGGAATAATGCCAATCGAATCAAAATTATATATTATGTACTTCAAAATACAGAATGAGCACCTGATCTCATCTGATTCTAATTAGGTATTTTTGTGAAAAATAATCATTATGTAGTCTCCTCATCAACATCTCGGATCAGAATATCTAATAAAATCATGTTTTATATTGTGCGTGTGTAATCCTTAATATGAAACATATGTCGATCGAATTAAAAGAATTCAAGGAAAATTCGTAAAGCATTTAAATTTCATGCCGAACTTTGTAAATTCATCTAATTGTTCGTGATTATATTGATTGCATTTTCTCTGAGGTAAAAGGTTAACATCGTATTTGGCTTCCTTTACAAAATCATTAAGAATCGGGTGGATATTCTGTATTGCGTTTACGAGTACAATTTTGAATTTTTATACTGGTGGATACTTAATATGTTTTGGCTCTACTTTTTACATAGAACATACAGAAATTATGCAAGTTATTTTAGTAATATTAAGTTATTTAAGATAAGCTACATACAGATTTGCGTTTAATTTTTTTCAGGCTTCCGATTAGCATTATTATATTTTGATGTGCATTTTTGTGTACTCTTTCTCCAAATTATTTTTTACCAAGTTGCTTTATGTAATAGGTTACACGATATTGGGCTATACGTCCTGTTGTGAAGCCATTTGTTAAAAATAAGTTCATAAGTATAGGATATCTCATATGAGAGAATTCGATCATGTAATTGAGAAAAGTGACCTTACTACTTTAACTTTATTTGTAGGTGACAGTTTAATTCTCCGTGTAAGTGACATGTTAGGTTTTTCAAAGTTAAGCTCAAAATATTGAATTTTGTCAAAAACACCTTTAACGCATGATTTAAATTAATGAAAATAAACAAAAGAAATCAAATTGTTTCAGAGTGATCCACAATTATTATTTTAGTGGCCAAGAAGTTATCAAGGCTATAGTTATTGCAAAAAAATCATCAATGTATTTAGAAACCATGGTTGAATGAATAGTTTTCAAAGCAAAATAAATGAAGTGTTCCTATAAGAACTTGTCTTAAATTTAATACCTTAGTATTGGTAGAGAATAAAAATTTTCTTCCATGTAAATGATTGACTGAAAGAGTTGTATAACGGTATTCTGGAGGTGAAAAGATTGTGCGTGTTGTAATTGCGGAAACCTTACATTGTGTATTCTATAGGACACTCAAAAAAGGTATAAAACCCTTTACCACAATTAATAATCGTATCCTAAATACGTATTTCGACAACTAAGTTGTCATCATCAGTAGGTAAAACAACTAATAAGTGTCGCATATGGGGACAGTAAAACTAACACATATATACGCGCAACAACTTTATTGTGCCCCATATGCGACACTTCGATTAGTGGTTTTATCTACTGATGATGTCAACTTAGTTGGCCAAATACGTATTTAGAATACGACTATTAATTGTGGTAGAGGGTTTTATGCTAATTTTTAAGTTTTCACTTAACCACAGTCGCCAAAGAAAGACTTTTGTATAGGACAAGTGAATGCTCTCTTCGGTTGATATTGCAATGTACTGTTCCACATAAAAGGTAAACAAACGAGACGACGCCTTACACATAGATAATTACATTGCAGTATCATCTGAAGAAAGCCTCGGTTCGCCTTACAAAAGAAACAAAAATTTCGGAAACCAGCGACTTACAGGCAGTCAGGTTCAATTCGGCACGAATCGAACTCTCGCTCGTGGAACAGTCGTAACATAAGAGCCAATCGCAGTGCACGGTCACTACCAATGAGACGCACAAATAACGCGGCGTACACCAAATCAGCTCAGTACTCGTTCGCCCATCGTCACAAGAAGCTCCTAAAAATATAGAAACGTCGAGACAACATCTGCATATATATATATATATATATATATATATATATATATATATATATATATATAATTTCTTAGCCATTCATTTAATATCATTTGATAAATTCTTGGAATTTTCGGCTTTTATATTAAATATTTTCAAATTAGTATGTTATGTTGCGATGTAAATGTGAATGTTAACATTACAACGCAAATTATACGAAATTTTATTTGAAACATTTTGTCAACATTGGGACTTGAATCCAAGTCTACGGTTTGCGGGACCGTCGCTTTAACCAACAAAGCCACGATGGACCTTGGTTTCGAGTCTATTGGAAACGCCTTATAAGGCACCGATGTTATGGTTAGAGCGACGGTCCGGCAAACCGTAGACTTGGGTTTAAGTCCCAACGTGGACAAAAATTTTCAAATAAAATTTCGTATAATTTGCGTTGTAATTTGTAGACGGCAATGTTTACATTCACATTTACTTATAAAAATAACATTTATCAAATTATATATATATATATATATATCATTCATTGCGCAATAACTTTATTAAAATGGTATATATATATATATATATATATATATATATATATATATATTGTTGTGAGTCAACCTACCCTCTTAATTAATTTTTTTTTTTTTTTTTACTAATAAGTTTTCAGTTTCAACAATGTTATATCTTGAATGTTATGATTTGTAAAGTATTTCTTTATAGTAAGAATTTTGTAATTTTTATATTATTTCCCATATTTTATTATCTGTTTGTCTTATGTGAATTTCATTTACAAGATTTGTAATTGAGATTACGTGAGTGGATTTTCTATAATATTATCTTTAAAATTATTTTAGTAACCTTTGCACAAATTTTCGTAGAATATCTGATTTTTACTTTTACAAAATTGCTGTTAGGAGTCTTGACGACGAAAAAACATAATTATTGATTATTATTTTTTGACTGATTGAAAGAGATCTTTATCTGCATTTTATAATTTGAGTTTTTTTATCAATATTCCATTTATATTCCTATACAAAATGCTTATGGACGTATATTGTACATAAGGAAGTGTTTGAATAAGTATTCTGGATGTATTAATCATATAAGGAGAATATAATCATACATTTGAATACGGAAGATTTTATTTATATCAAAGGAACACTTTTAAAGAAGAAATCAGATTTCTTTTGAATCATCTTGGAATAAGAACAACTCATCTGGATCCCATATTGAACATAACCTGGTGGTTTATCCTGCTAATTTGGATTATAAGCAACGCAGCGACTAGGATATTATCCTGAAATTTGAATCGAGCAACGGACATACATTCTTGACGTATTAGATAGAAATTTTCCTGTGAACTTCATACAAAGAACATATTGAAAATTGTGATCTTCAAAATTTTAACATATTCTTCAGGTATTTAAGTGTAATTGTTATATAAAATTTTGTTAAAGATATAACATTGCTTGATATCACTTTTCTATACACGTTATAAACTCACGTCATCTCAAACGTCATTTTCCATTATATTTATATGTCAGATTTGATAGTAATATTTGTATCTTGTGATTATTGATATAATTTCATTTAAATATATATATATATATATACATAAATTTGACGCTTTCGTATTATTTCATGTATTAGTAGATGTCTATTTGTGTATGGAGAACTTACTTTTAGACCCTTGAGATTAAGCAGAATCCTTGCAATTATTATTTTATATATCTGAAGTTTTCGAGCTAGCATTTTGTTATTTCATTTTATTTTTCATTTATTTTTATTTCTCAGCATTCCGCGTTATTACAATATATATATATATATATGGTAAACCTAATCAGTAGGCGATTAAAGGTCTGTATATTACTTCAAAATATATGTATTTAAAAAACTCTACATGTTTCGGCTGTATACGCCTTTTTCAAGAGAATACAAAATATGAATGACAGGATATAAATGTCAAGTAATTAAGTTGCTATGGTTTAAATTATTCAAAGATACATTCTAGTAATAATAATAAATCATGCCTTAGTATTCCAAAAAATAGATAACAAGGTGTGAAAATATGTGTTGTTCGCTGCTAGCAATTTGTGTCTCCTTCTGGGTATGAACTTGTGTGTTGGTTGCTGCTGGCAGCTTGCGTCTCTCTATGGGTGTGTGGTTTTGTGTGAGAGCGTAAGTGTAGGGTTTTGTATGTCGGTGCGTTCGTGCGTGTGTTTAGTGATCGGTCGCATGAATTTAGAGAGGTCGGATAACCAGCCGTCGCGTAGGGCCGCCAACCCTAGAGTTTTTTAAATACATATATTTTGAAGTAATATACAGACCTTTAATCGCCTACTGATTAGGTTTACCATATCATACCAAGGTCACGAAGTTATTATATATATATATATATATATATATATATATATATATATATATATATATATATCAATTGATAAATTCTTGGAGTATTTAGGCTTTTACATGAAATATTCTCGAATATTATCAAATTAGTATGTAATTGCGAAGTAAATGTGAATGTAAACATTGCTGTCTACAATTTACAACGCAAATCATACTAAATTTTTCATTGACAAGTCTTGTCTACGTTGGGACTTGAACCAAAGTCTATGGTTTTCCGGACCGGTGCTTTAACAATTAAGCCACGATGTAGACCTCGGTTCAAGCTAATTATAAATGCATTATAAGCTAACATTGTTACTGATTCAGATGTCAGTTATTGAAAGCAGATGTCAGTTTTGAAAGTAGATGTCATTTATTGAAAGCGGATGTTAGTATTTGAAAGCAGATGTTGGATTTAAAAGCAGATGTCAGTTTTGAATGTTTGAAATTGCTAATTATTACTCTATACCTATATGTATGTTTAGATAATTTCTTATCCGTTCATTTAATATATCAATTGATAAATTCTTCGAGTTTTTCGATTTTTATATGAAATATTATCAAATTAGTATGTAATTGCGAAGTAAATGTGAATGTAAACATTGCTGTCTACAAATTACAACGCAGCTCATACGAAATTTTTAATGGAAAAATTTTGTCTACGTTGGGATTTGAACCCACGTCTACGGTTTGCCGGACCGTTGCTTTACCAATTAAGCGATAGACCACGATAGACCTTGGTTCAAGCTAATTAGAAATGCATTATAAAGTAACAGTATTAATGATTCAGATGTCAGTTATTGAAAGCAGATGTCAGTTTTGAAAGCAGAAGTCAGTTTTGAAAGCAGATGTCAATTTTGAAAGCAGATGCTAGTTATTGAAAGCAAATGGCAGTTATTGAAAGCAGATGTCAGTTTTGAACATGACATTCTTCGTGTTTATTTTCAGGCGTTACAGAATCGACTGGAATACAAAACTATATGAATTGATACATGTAATATAATAATAATAATGGTATTAGAATAATAATAGATGGGTTCTTTTCTGAATTTCAAGTAAATAACAGTGTTAAAGATGAAAATAATTATTAATTTTTTTAAAGTCTGAAGCGAAATTGTAATATTATTGTAGTGAAGCGTAATAATATTGTTAGATGAAAATATAGTTATTTCAGAATTATAATCCAATCTAGAAATGAAATTAAGTCAATTTTCTATCACTACACGTCATAGTTAAATGAAGGCCATGTATACGGATAAACCGATGTATTGAAAGGAGTGTGGAAGATTTATGTACAGGTTTGAAAAATTCGTCAGGAAAAGCAAGGCCAGTAATAATTTAGCATACTGGTTCTAAAGAAGGCAGTGATGCATTCTTATTTTTGAAAGTAAGAAAACAGGTGATAATAACGAACAAATGAATGCAGATGTATTTATAGAGTAGACTTGAGTATTTATGAGATAATCCTTGGTGGAACTGTATTTGTAATGTATAATATCACCTCGATATCACAGCTAAAAACTGAAAAAATCCAGCATTAACATAAAAAATTGATATTCAGAATTAGTTCCAATCAAAGGATAGCGAGCTAGAAATGATAATGAATCGTTCTGCGCTTTAGCAATCGATACTGATATAGATAAGGACATATATAATATAATAAAATTGATAAAGAAAAATAAAGTTACACTACGACGGCCACCTTACTATCTCCAATTAAATCCAATTGAAATGATTTGAACACAAGTGAAGAATGAGGTGGCAGCTATAAAGAAATCTTTCAAGTTATCTTACTTCTGGAAACTTGAAAGTCTTGAAAATCCTCTACAGGATTTACTAGATAATGTTTCAGATACCAACTGTAAATATTGTGTAGAGCACGTTATTAAAGAGAAAGAGAGAATGAACACACTCGATGGAATAATGAGCGACTTGGTAGAGTCAGTAATAAAATTTATAAACGACGGAAGTGATGAAGCTTAAAGTTTAGGTTGTGCCACCAATCTGTATTTTCGGATTTATATTTTTTGTACTTCAAATTTTACATACTGTTGACATATAAGGGTTGATATTGATTGCTTATTTATATTTACATACTCATTAATAAGTTTATGATAACTAAAAGTTTCCTGCATAGACCCACTTATAACACATTTCTATTTGATAATTTCGCGGCACACAAATTTGTACTGCTTACTTGTTAAGTAAGTCCTTTTGATAAAATGATAAACCTAGATTCCAGTAACAGCCATAATGTAATTAAGCTATGAGAATGGCTATTCCTACTTAATAGTAATTCTTTTGTATATACACTGCTCAAAATCGTACAGGGATATTTACATAATTATTGTTAACCAACTTTATTGACCAAATTTGTATATTTATAGTGTAATTCAACTAAATAAGCCCAAAATTAAAAGTAAATTCAAAAAGTTCTAATAAACTTAAGGTTGCAAATACGAATTTTGTTAACAACGATGTAATCTTAAATCTTAAAGATTTTTAAATTTGAAAAGCGATCCTAAACATATCATCAAAGGCAACTTCTAGTAATCAGTATGACCTCCACGATTGTATATTACTGCCCTAATACAGTTACGTATTGCTAAAATTAAATTGTCAATCTCTTCCTTTGGTATTGCTCTCAATTCTCTTTCAAGAACTCTAAATTGGTCTCGGAGATCATTAGTGTGATTATTTGAATTTGTAATCCTTTTTTGTAACTTATCCCACAGATGCTCTAACGGATTCATATACGGAGGCTGAGCTGGCCACGCTAACAACGAAATGTGTTTCTGTTTTAGCACATTCATTACAATTCGAGCTACATATGGACGTGCATTATCTTGCATGAAATTGAAATTTTCTCCTACTGCTCCTGCATATGGCACAACGACAGATAAAATTACCTGTTCCACATAAACTTGAGCTGTCATATTACGTTCAATCAAAACGAGATCTGTTCTTCCACCAATACTTATGCCAGCCCATACTATGATTGTACCACCTCTGAAAGAAGGGACTTCTTGGACTGCATTCAAACGATTTACACGTCCTTGCTGCCTCCAAACTCGATTTCTTCTTGAATCATTGTACCTCCATGCCAAATCTAGAATCATCAGAGAACATTACATATGACCATTGTTCGTTTGTCCAATTTCAATGATCCTGTGCCCATGAAAGACGTTCTCCGCGATTTCCATTTTATTAGAGGTGGAGGCTCTTAAGGGTCGTCTAGACCTTAAGTGTAGCTCATGTAACCTATTGGGAATAGTTTGGTCGCTAAGCGTATGCCATATGTTTGGTAAAACTGATTTTGTATCTGCCGAACAGTGCAGATTTGATTACGTCGGGCAATAATTTGGACGTAACAGTCTTGGGTGCCGTTGTAATCCGACCGTTACCACGATGTTGATTACGTACTTGAGCAGTATCCCTATAGCGGCGTCATAAACGACTTATGACGCTTTGTGTAATTTGAAATTCAGCTTCAACTTCAGCTTGACGCCGCCCAGCTTGCAACATGCCAATAGCACGTAACATTTTTACGCACAGTAAATAACGCCCTTCCATTGATAAAACTGCTCAAATTATACACCAAACTTAATGTTTTTAAACTCTGCAGCAAGAAATAACGCTACAATGTAGTTAAACGGCAAGTGACAAATAACGCCGATATGATAACTAATAAGTAGATGTTTCAAACAAAACACAATCGCTGCATTGTTAGCAAGATAATATGATAAAACCTTTGCGCATATTATTTTTGCTAAAATATTTATATACAATACGATATTCTGTTTCCACATCTTAATTTTAAAAATATCCCTGTACGATTTTGAGCAGTGTATTTAATATATATATATATATATATATATATATATATATATATATATATATATATATATATATATATATATATATAGGTATATGAATGTACATTATTTGTCGAAAAAACAAGACGCCTAAAATTTTATTAGAACCTTTCTCGACGCTTTTGGGAGAAATAAAAAATTTATGTGCGCGTGACTCACTCACATTTGATCTGTATTTCTTTCACGATAACGTAATCCAATGGATTCTCGATTAAAGTAAACACAGTTTGACATGTTAATCTAACCTCTCAATATATTCTGTTTTCTACACATACATACAGAATATATATTTCGATTTCACGTTTTTTTTTTTGGAAGCGCCACTTTTTTTCAAGAAATGCCTTGATATTTAACTCGTAACAAATTGACATCAGATGCGGTTGACGTTTTAAAACATCGCTTTCGCCTTTTATGAGAGCAACGTCGCTCCACATGATCGTCCTACAATATAATAACGGTTCTTTGTGTGTTATGAATGGCGTAGCGTAATGGAGGTGTAAGGATCCGGAGTAGAAAAAATTCAAATCTAAAATACGTCAACATTATAATTTCGTGTTATAGTTCACGTTTACCACAAAGGTTGCTTTTTATGTAACCGTTGAAATGGATTTTACAAGTTGTCTCAACTTAAAAGTATACTTTCGTAAAAACGTCATATCAAGTCGACGTCATTCTCTAAGGCTGCGGTAAAGATTGCTTTGATTTCTTGGCTTCGATAAAAAAAGAATTACATTTGATATCAAATCTTATTAAAAATATACTACCAGTGATTAGCATGGAACCTTATATCCTGCAACTAATATGATTAATTTTTACATTAATCGAAATTCCAATCGAATTTCCTGATTCAAAAAATTTATTACAATTGCAAAAAGTATATTTAATATACTTTATTTTTTTATATTTAATAATTATAATAATAAATATTTTTATTTAATTATTAAGCGAGTTAAGGACAGGTACAGAAACGTAAAACGAACAAATACTCATGCATAAATATTTCGTTAATCTATTTAAGAATGAATTATTAGTCTTAATAATTACAACCTTTTCTAAGTTCTACCTATTGCTTCATTTAATTTAACATGACGTTGTTTAATAGTATATTAAAAAGCGAGTTTCATAAGGCACCATTTTGCCGCACGAGATTAGTTTAGAAAACGAGCCGCTTGCGGCGAGTTTTCTAAAGAGGGAGTGCGGCAAAAGGCCTTATGAAACGAGTTTTTTATACTATTTTTTCTGTTTTGCGTTTTTTACATTAATAAATTGCTTAAATTGGAATTATTTAATTTGATAGTTCAGAGTTTAATTTTTATATAAAGCATGCAGTTGGTCACATTGATACTTGACATTTTCAAATTTAAATCTTGCTATCCGCGAAGTATATTATATTACATATTATTTACTAATTTTCGTTAACATTACTTGACACTTCATTTAAAAATATAAACATGAGGGACATAGAAACATATATATGTTGTTATCAATTGTATACAAAATACGTTGTTTGTGTAAAATACGGACATATATCATATATGTCAAATGTACATAAATTCTTAAAATCAAATGACAGCAATGCTATTTATTTATGTATTCGAATAACGCCAACATTGAAAAATGAAAAAAAGCGTATCGAAATGGAGCTCATTTCGATACTGTTCTGGGTTACATAATGAGTTCATTTCGAACGCAAAATAGAAAAAGTATCTTATACCATTTATTAAAAGCATATTATATCGTCCTCTATACATATATTTAACATGTTAATTCAATTCTATAATGTGGTCTCGATTAATTAACCTACTCTTTGAAAAAGGTCGTTGCTGTCGAAACACGCGAGATTAGACTGCTGGGAAATGAGTAAGTGCAATAGAGACAGATCTTCAATCGCCTAAGAACTCAAGGAACTCCTATAATATAGATATATTGTGTGTGTGTATTGTATATATTTTAATGCGTGATCGAAAATGTATATCAACAAATGA
Source organism: Melolontha melolontha (assembly GCA_935421215.2). NCBI lineage: Eukaryota > Metazoa > Arthropoda > Insecta > Coleoptera > Scarabaeidae > Melolontha > Melolontha melolontha. Next base: position 148,407,547 of record OW285236.1, on the reverse strand, counting down.
ATACTCGAATATGGCCTCAATCATAACACACTTTACAACCCCCGTGTGCCTAGACGCGCCTGAGTACAAGCGTACATGGAAAAGCTCTTAACTGTTCTACCTACTTGCATGTCGAGATTTATGAACTTAAGCTGACAGAGTATATATATATATATATATATATATATATATATATATATATATTTATTGTACATATGTGCAAAAATTCATGCCTATATAACTCTTGTGTCTCAATATAATCTATCATAAAGCATTTTCCATATACATGTATAGAGCAACTCTATTAATAGTCTGAACCAATTTTGCAAACAATTTTAAATTAGGTTTGCTAGATAAAACACATATATATATATATATATATATATATATATATATATATATATATATATATATCTATAGATAATTATTTCGTGACCTTTGTATGTTATGGTAGATTCAATTAGTTGGCGACTTAAGAAGATTTATATTTTAAATTCTTTGAAAAAGGCATCATATACCAAAACATGTAAGACTTTTTTAAATATATAAATTTTGAAGTAAAGCCAGACCTTAAATCGCCAAATAACTGAATCTACTATATATATATGTATATATATATAACCTGTGTTCATTTGAAAAGTCAATCTAGGTTACTATAGAATAAGACGCAAATATATTAGTATGTGTTTGTTGTTCCGTGAACGTAAATCCAAATGACATTTGATAATGTCAATCACAAATATCAGTTAGTGCATAAAATAATCGTGCGTCGATTCTGGTTTAAATAAATTGCTTCTCAGTTTTAAAATGGCTTTCACTTTAGAACATAACATTTTTTTAGTCCAGGCTTATTTTCGAAGTGGTAATAAAATTCATGGTTTATGGGTTTATTCAGTTCAAGATTGCATGGTAGAAATTCAAGTTGAGTTTCCACATTTTGCAATAGATTATATACAATTTAAGAATACTTTGGATAGAACTTTAAAACTTTTTTCTGAAACTGGTAGTCTCTTAAGAAAATCAGGCAGCTGAGCAGTTAAGAAACGTACACCTCAAGTTATCAATCGTGTTGAAGAAATAATGGAAAATGAACCACAAACATCAGTTCGACATTTGAGTCAACAAATAAACCTTTCTGTTGGTTCTGGTGGTAACTCACAAATTATTAAAAAAAGATATGCAACTTTATCCATACCGTGTCACAGCAGTACAAGAATTGTTAGAAATTGATTACCCACGTAGACTACAGTTTTGTAATTGGTTTGCAAATATGAACAATAATGGAGAACTTTCGCAAAGAGTCATCTTTACTGATGAAGCATGGTTTTATAAAACGGGATACCTAAATTCACAAAATACAAGAATTTGGAGAAGTGAAAATCCACAAGTAATTAATGAAGAATCGGTACATCCAGAGAAAATTGGTGTTTGGGCAGCGATAAGCCAAAGGTAACGTACGGAAATTTTACAACCATTTGTCAATCAGTTGCATGATGGTGAACTTCAAAATGCATATTTCCAACAAGACCGAGCACCTTGTCACTGTACTGCAGAATCTTTGGATTATTTAAGAGAATTTTTTGATGAGCGTATAATTAGTCGAAATACTGAAATTGCCTGACCTGCACTTTCTTGCGATTTAACACCTTGCGACTTCTTTTTGTGGCCTTATCTAAAAAATAACATATTTCGAACACCTACATTGAATTTGAATGATGTGCTACAGAGAATCGAACAGAAATGCATGGAAATAATAACAATCCAGTAATGTTGCAGAATATCATCAGAAATTTTGAACGGAGGATTTTAAAGTGCATTGATCTTGAAGGACAACATTTTCAACATTTGTTATAGTTTTCAATAAATACCTATTATTTGTTATTTATTTGTATGTATGAAACTGTCAAAATATACTATTTGTATGTATGAAACTGTCAAAATATACGACTTCGTAGGTTAAGTAGTAAATTTTAATTTACGACATACTTCAAAATGTTCTCAGTAAATCACATGCTACTAGATTGACTTTTCAAATGAACACTTGTTATATATATATATATATATATATATATATATATATATATATATATATATATATATAAGGTAAACTTAATAAGTCGGCGATTAAAGGTCTGGTTTACTTCAAAGTATATATATTTAAAACAACCCTACATGTTTCGGCAGTTCGCCTTTGTCAAGGGAATACAAAATATAAATGACAGAATATAAATGTCAAATAATTAAGTTGCTATGGTTTTAATTTTTTCAAAGATACATTCCAGTAATAATAATAAATCATGCCTTAGTATTCCAAAAGATAGATAGCAAGGTGTGAAAATATGTGTTGTTCGCTGCCAGAAGCTTGTGTCTCTTTCTGGGTATGAACCTGTGTGTTGGTTGCTGCTGGCAGCTTGCGTCTCTCTCTGGGTGTGTAATTTTGTATAGGGCGTAGGGCGTACGTATTTTGCGTAGGGCCGCCAACCCTTAAGGGTTGGCGGCCCTACGCAACGGCTGGTTATCCGATCTCTCTAAATTTACGCGACCGATCACTAAACACACACACGAGCGCAATAACATACAAAACCATACACTTACGCGGTCACACAAATACAAAATCCCACACCCAGAGAGAGACGCAAGCTGCCAGCAGCAACCAACACACAGGTTCATACCCAGAAAGAGACACAAGCTTCTGGCAGCGAACAACACATATTTTCACACCTTGCTATCTATCTTTTGGAATACTAAGGCATGATTTATTATTATTATTGGAATGTATCTTTGAATAATTTAAACCATATCAACTTAATTATTTGACATTTATATTCTGTCATTTATATTTTGCATTCCCTTGACAAAGGCGAACTGCCGAAACATGTAGGGTTGTTTTAAATATATATACTTTGAAGTAAACCAGACCTTTAATCGCCGACTTATTAAGTTTACCTTATCATACCAAGGTCACGAAGATATTATATATATATATATATATATATATATATATATATATATATATGTATATATATATATATATAAAGATAATTATTTCTTGACCTTAGTATGTAATGGTAGATTCAAATAGTTGGCGATTTAAAGTCTGGTTTTACTTCAATATGTATATTAGAGTGTCCCTTATTTTAAATTTTTTTGAAATGTTGAAACGGTACCCTCTCATTTTTTTCCATTGGACTAGAAAATAACTCACGTAAAATTTTTCGCCTCCCCGACCACGCCTTCCCTAAGCGACGGGGCTCTGAAGATAGCACTATGAATTGTTCGTATGATTTCGATTTGTTTGAATCTGCTATGATAAAGAAATTTAAATTAGTAGAACATAGATGGAGGTAGCCCCATGTGGAGTGGGCTATGACACCTGCAGATCAATTTTCGCTACACAAGAAAATCGGATGGATCTGCTTATAGGCACTGGAGTAGACCTCTTTTAGGTGTTTTTAAGTTTTTTGTTTTAAATTTTTTACGGTGCTCTACCATTTTTTACTATTTGACGTAAATATAACTCATGCAAATTTTTACGCCTGCACGACCACGCCTTCCCTATGGTGCGGGCCCTAAAAATGTTCCTTTATTCTTTTATAACTTTTTTTAAATTTCTTTTTTTTAGCAAGTTTTTATTTAAATAAAACTAAACAATTTCATGAGGAAAACGTAACATTAAGATAATAATTAAAAATAAGAAATTCATCTAAAAAAATAAAAGTTTAAAATTAAAATTAAAGCTTTAGTTTTTTAATTTTAATTTTTAATTAAGCTTTAATTTTAATTTTATACTTTTATTTTTTTAGATGAATTTCTTATTTTTAATTATTATCTTAATGTTACGTTTTCCTCATGAAATTGTTTAGTTTTATTTAAATAAAAACTTGTTAAAAAAAGAAATTTAAAAAAAGTTATAAAAGAATAAAGAAACATTTTTAGTGCCCGCACCATAGGGAAGGCGTGGTCGTGCGGGCGTAAAAATTTGCATGAGTTATATTTACGTCAAATAGTAGAAAATGGTAGAGCACCGTAAAAATTTTAAAACAAAAAACTTAAAAACACCTAAATGAGGTCTACTCCAGTGCGTATAAGCAGATCCAACCGATTGTCTTGTGTAGCGAAAATTGATCTGCAGGCGTCATAGCCCACTCCACATGGGGCTACCTCCATCTATGTTCTACTAATTTAAATTTCTTCATCATAGCAATAAACAAAAGCATTGCAGATCCAAACAAATCGAAATCATACGAACAAATCATAGTGCTATCTTCAGAGCCCCGTCGCTTAGGGAAGGCGTGGTCGGGCAGGCGAAAAATTTTACGTGAGTTATTTTCTAGTCCAATGGAAAAAATGAGAGGGTACCGTTTCAACATTTTAAAAAATTTTAAAATAAGGGACACTCTAATGTATATATTTAAAAGAATCTTACATGTTTCGAAATATGATGCCTTTTTCATAGGAATTTGAAATATGAATTTATATTTCAAATTTCTTTGAAAAAGGCGTCATTTTCCGAAACATGTAAGATTATTTTAAAGATATACATATTGAAGTAAAACCAGACCTTAAATCGCGAACTAATTGAATCTACCATATATATATTAGATTTAATTAGTTGGCGATTTAAGGTCTAGTTTTACTTAAAAATGCATATATTTAAGTAAAACCAGACCTTAAATCGACAACTAATTAAATCTACCATAACATACAAAGGTCACGAAATAATTATCTTTATATATATATATATATATATATATATATATTTATATATATATAATATGTATATAGATAGATAGATAGATAGATAAATAATTATTTCTTGACCTTCGTACATTATAGTAGATTTAGATAGTCGCTTATTTAATGTCTGTTTTACTTTAATATGTACATATTTAAAATAATCTCTTACATATTTTCGCAATTAATGCTTTTTCAAAGAATTTTAATTTATAAATGACAGTATATTAATGTCAATAATATACTATCAACGAGAACTTCCCTTTCTCGCTCTCGGTTACATGTCTATATAGTTCTACTCCATGTGGTACTTTCATTGTTTCAAGTTTTGTTATTATTTAATAACATCTAGCATGAACTTTTTCATTTTCAATGTCTAACAAGTTCTTTTTCTTTGATATTGAGCCGATTTAATGGATTAAATATTGGTCATCTCTTTAACATCTATACTTTGTTTATTTCTTGTGCATGTCTCTCACAATTTTTTTCGCCTTAGACACCGGAGCTCCCATTCTTTTCAGGTTTTCGAGAAGTTCGCTTGTTACTCCACCTAGGATGATCAGTGGCACAAAGGTCGCCTTGAATTCCGGATAACTGAGTCTTATTTGCAAAAACAGATCCCGATATTTAACTCTCTTTATACAAGATATTCGTCTCAGCCGGACATGACATTTTCACCATGTATGCACTTTATCTCCAATGCCATAACCACCATATCTGGTCTGTTGGTCTTGATTTTTGTGGGCGTGGTGAAGGGAAAATTCCAGAAGATTTTAATTTTGTCATTGGAAACAACAGGTGGTATATTCTGCTCGACGTACGACAAAGTCACTCCAGTATCGATAATATATTTATTCCTGAGGTGGAAATAGAGCACTTTCAGCATCGCGTTGTGCCTGCTTGTGTATAAATTGGGCGCATATTAAGGGCACGCCGCGAGCAAAAGCTTCGTGCTTCCTTTCTGTGTTTTGCAGGCTCTGCAGCTAACGTCCTGCAATTGAAGTTCGAGAACCTCCCTCCTATACAGAAGGATCGAGAAACTTCGTCTTCGCATGCCATTATATAAACTTCAGTTTCGGAAAGCAGCCCAGGCAACAAAACAAAGTCATATTTCCAAGTCTCCGAAAAAATTCGTTTTTGCATGGGGCGATAGAATTGTGAGCGTATCGACTTCTGCATGTATTTTCCCAAACAGATCTCCTTCATTTTGGATGCAGGCTTCTATTTTAGGTTCTGCTGTGTCATCCTGACCGAAGTCTTCTCCTATTGGCTTAAATGGAAACCCATACAGATTTGCAGCCCTTTCTGCTGCGGCCAAGAGAAATGTGCCCCTGCTACTCAGTTCATGGTGTCTGACGAATCCAAGGAGGGGATCTTGGTGTTCCTGATTTTGCAGGCAATAGTTATTACAAGTCTATTATGCAACATCTCCACGCCCATCAGGCCTCGCCTTCCGTTAACTCTAGTTCAGTTATTTGTAAGAACTATAATTCTATTTCTCACCTATGTGGAATTAATTTTGATACAATGTGATTTTGAATGTTATTTTAAGTCTATGATATGTCTCTAATCATATGTATTCTCTCGATACGTTAATTTTAGCTATTAAATTTTCTGTACTTGGGACTTCCCTTTGGAAATAAGGATTATTATTATTATTATTATTATTATTATTATTATTATATATTGAACATATATGAATTAAGCACGACCATCTTATATAAACTTATCCTTATCATCCCGTAATGTTAATACATTTTTTAATAATGATATACAGGTTCTAAAAAAGGACTAATTCAAAGTATACTAAAACAAAATTCTGTACATGAAATGATCGAAGAAACTAAATTAATCTATGTTCAATGTATGAATTATAATGCATTTTAGATGCGTTTTTGTTTTTCTTCTTTCATCTAATATAATATACATAAAGAAGTGACATTTAATTTAATTTATTTTCAAATCCTTTCAACTCCCATATCTTTTAATCTACGATTCATAAACATCTAGAAATCGAATATATCAACACAATTTTACAAAGCATAGATATATGAAATTTGTTATTAACGTATAAATTTAATTTAAGTTTAAATTTCTGTGGAAATGCTTCTTTTAATTAATTTCATAATTAATGGAATAGCGCAGTCGCTTTTATTGCAACAATAATATGGTTCGGTATTTTTGAATAAATATGAATAATTACTTTCACAAAACCGGTATGTATTTGGAAGAAAGTGTCAGATTTACGATTGGTTGATTTTCTAACGTATGTATACCAAAAAATTGTGCATATATTTCAATAAAATTTCTTATATATAATAAAATGAGAAATTTAAAAATTATATAAATATTTAATATTAATTCACGCATTGACGTAAGCTACAATTTGATTCTTTCATCTCAAAATTCTTCAGTTTAGTAAACAGAATTGACGTTAAAGGCACAATTTTAAACAACTTACACTTATTTCTGATTTTTTCTTTCAACTCGGTTTGGTTTTTCCTTGAAACAATTGCCCAAAAGCATAAGAATTCACCAACAACCTATTTGCAACATAATTACATGATTTTTAGCTGACCTTCCGAACATAATTTTGACGATATAATTTGTATTGATAACACAAGTCTACAAAAAAAAATGGCTGGTTTTTTAAATTTTCCACCTGGATATATATAATATGAAAACTCTAAATTCAAATATGTTTTCAGTTTTCCTCTATCGGGTTAGGTTTTCATAGAAAATCAAATAAAATGTAATAATGCACTTATGTTTTCAATGAAATATTACAAATATATTAAACACATAAAGCTAATACAAAACTATTTCTGCAGGTTTAATTAACTGAAATATTTATTAATATATTGAAAAAACTATGTGTCAATAATTATGAATTACTACATTTTGTCATTGTTGGGGAAAATAAAACTTGACACATCCCAATGGCCTTGGTATCGGGTTTCCATTGTTATAATCTCTTCGTGAGACCCTTCACCTTGTTTTTCACTCGTTGCACCAAAATTATCAGAAAAGTAATCAATATGGCTGTTGAGAAAATGCACTTTAACACTCATTCTACACCCTACATTTCTAAAATGTTTAACATTTCCTCCATAATTTCCTTGTAGTTCTCAGACTTCTTGTTGGAAGAAGAAAGTTTTGGTCACTCGTTTTTATGCCAACCGCGTTGACTTCTCTTACGCAGACATCGACTGAGGAAAGGTCTCATCCTGCATACGTTCACGAATCTGGGGGCCCTCGAAAATACTTAGTGCTATTTTAGCTTCAGCTTTCTGTGGAAAATTGATAACAAGAAATTTGAAACAATCACTGTCGTTATTCTGGGCAGTTACAAATTGTTTTATCAAGCCTAATATGATATGGAGTGGTGGAAGAAGGACATTTGAAGGAAAAAACAATGTTTCGTACTATGTCTCCAGGAACTAAATTGCTCCTCTGTGTCCACGCTTTTTTCAATATATTCATTAATATTTCAGTTAATTAAACCCACAAAAACAGTTGAAAACAGAGCCTGATAGAGGAAAACTGACAACAGATTTGAATTTAGAGTATTCATATTATATATATCCAGGTGTAAAATAAAGAAAAGCACGAATTTTTTGTTTACTTGTATAATTAAAACTGTTAATTTCTATAACAACGATTTCTGAAAAAAATGTAGCTTGGTGAAACAAAACTAGGTTTCGTTTGAGAGCTCGCATCAGGTAAGGAATCATAAAATATCAACAGTTTTCATTCAGCAAAAATTATGTTGACCTGTGTAATAAAGCTTTTTTTATGACAATAGAACCTCGAAAAAGTGTATCACCTAAAACGTATATTATTGATTATCGTGAAGAGTTTTATATGCATACATTATAAATACAGCAAACATTTTTTTGAATTTACCTTATAATTATTTGATACCATCTACGAAGCTAATTTAATCAATATACAACCCCTGATAAATATGAATCTACAAATCTTTTTGTCTTGTATTCGTTTCTTTATTGTCATAAACCGTTTCGTTATGTAAATATCCTTATGTATATTGGGGCATTTCGTATTATAAATACTGCATTCTCTACTCTTTACTTGTTCTTAAACAGCTTCTTCGTCATAAATGTCTATTAATATAATATTCTCATCGTTAATGTACCTCGCGATCATAACAAAGGATGCTGTCGGAACTTCGTTAGAAACTGATAAAATTTTACGTACTTCCAATCATAAATACACATAATTTACATTTTAGGACCATAAATGTTTTAAAATTCAGAATTTCAATATAACACTACATTTTCAATGAAATATTGCGTTTTTTTAAAATTAAGAATATGTATATGTGGACATCAATTGCACTTTGAATTTCTACAGCGGAAAAACAAAGCAGATTTCTACTTATGATAAATTGTCTTGCAAAACATGGAAAATTCCAATTAAAATATAAATAATATTCTAAACATAACTTTTCAAAAGCAAGTAATTCCAAAAACAGCTACTTTTTGGTATAGAATAAAATTCGAACTTTGCAATTTCATTTTCTCGATTTTTTTTCAAATATAACATATTGAAAATTTTGTACTATTGGAAACAGAATAAAATGTACTACCGAAATCGATAAAGAAAAATATAGGTTACAAAAAAATCGTTGACGTCATAACATGAGAAACCAGTTGCTTTAGAAACTGATGATATACTGAAAATATTTACTATAGTTAAAATCGCTATATTTGAGATTTTTTTCAAAGAATAACTATTAACGAAGTTAATGAATTTATTCGTAACTTTATTTCCACACTGTATATTAATCGTAAATGACCAAACAGGTCTATGTATAATAATAAATTAAAGCTATTTCAAGAAGTATACTTAGCAAAAGTTTCCATTGTGAAAAGGTATTCAAAAGTTACATAGCGTTTAGCCTCAAATGAAATTAAAACAAAATTGTCTTGGTGAATAGAAAGTTCTACCAAAAGATATCTTTGCATTTATATAGATTTTTTAGGTCAATGTATTAATATTTAATGAAGTAATTTCATGTTATAACAAAGTTATAATATCACTTATAAACCAGTACTTTACTGTCGGCAGGGTGTCGTATTAAACCACAACATGTCGGCGAGGATAATCCGCAGCAACCAGAGCTTGGTTCTCCAAAGGGTCACGAGACAGAGTGCCGGAAGGTACGTCTGCTCGGCAGTCAACAATGAAGGGGAGACACTCAGTAACGAGCTCGCATTTCGCGTTCAGTGTAAGTACTATTTACCTCAGTAATTAGACCGGCGAAAGCTCCGTTCGCTCCTCTAACTTCACGTGAAAGAGAATTTGCAATCCCATCTCAGTTTTACAACACCTGTAGGCAATGTATCCGTCTAACTAACTTGTACAGTGCCGAAAATGCAAATGCATACAGTGCGTGGATAATCGAAAATTACCTGCGCAAATATATAACAATTCAATAATATTTAGAACTGTACGCATTATTAAAAATAAAATTCAATTTAGAAAATTGCTTTAAAAGAGAAAAAAAGTACAAAAGAAAAATATTTCTAGGAACCGAGATTTTGTAAATATTTAGTTAAAATTCATGGAAGGATATAAATGTTAAATTTTATATAAGGTAGTGAATATATTTCACTTGCAAATATTATGTTCGCAAATCTATATAACAAAATCATTGTAAATTAATTAATTCATCTTTTGTTATAAATTTGTTAAAAGAAATCGTTATATTCAAAGGGAAACAATTGAAAGTGAAAGTAAAAACTATCTAAAGTAATACTTTTTAATTGTAGAAGAAAATTTAGCAACTGTAGCTGCATAGCACCTACATATAATTGGATAGTATTAAGTATCTAGTTACATATTACTGTAAATATTTATTTAAAAAATTAAATAATAATCTTAATTCGTAAGAGTTAAGAGTAAGAAAAATATTAAATTAAATTTCTGAGAATGGTAGCAAACTTCTCGTTTAACTTGTAATATGAAAGCAATTAAGCCTGCAGAACTACATATGAATGTTATACTTTTAATAAAAAACGTATGTGCATAGTTTTATAGGTTTTCAGAAAGGAAAAAAGTGCAGCCAGCACTTGGCTTATTTTTTACAAATAGATAATAATTATACGGACAGAACTGTACTATTTTAGTTATTGTTTACTTTAAATAGTTTATTTGAGTGTCTATGAGATAGCTAAATATAATCAATCTATTTTTAATATAAAAACAGCTTGTGTTTGGAAAAATCTGAAGGTCTGAAATCCGATGAATAATGTGGTTGGGGAACAATCTAGAACTGTAGTTCATCCAGTTTTTCCCGAACAATGTGACTAGTATGTGACGATACATTGTCATGATGAAGTAGCACTGTCTTTTCAGCCATTGCAGATGTTTTTTCGGTGTTTTTCCGATAAGAAGTATCCCCTTCGAGTTCCAAATATCGTGGCCATTACCTTTCCAGCCAAAGAGGTAACGTCTTGGCCTTCTTTCATGGAAGACTGCCACAATACCTCCATTGCAGCAATAGCAGTTTCGATTCTGGCACATATTAATGGAGTTTCATCAACCATAACAAAGCAATAGGCAAAAAATTCACTGGCTTGATATTAGAAAGCTTAAAATTGCCATTGGAAGTTGGCGATCTTTCAAGTTTATGAATTACATTCAGTAAACGTAGCCCCCACCTGCTAGAGGGCTTAGACATGCCTTATTTCAAACGCAAAATGTAGTGCCCACGTTCAGTTAGACATGCTCACAGTCTTAACACTCTCAACTTTCACTCTTGAGTCACGTACATTATGAACTATTTCGACAATTTCTTTGGTGGTCTAGGACGTTCTTAATCTTTAAGACTCATGTCGCCACGTTTCAGGCTAGCGACCCAATGCCAAATCGTGACCTTCGAAGGAGCGTTGTTGCCCAAATGGTTGCTGTTTGCTAATTGCCCAGCAAACAGGGATTTTATCCATTTTACAACTTTCACTAAGCACGACTTCTTTAAGCAACTAACGTCAAACGATATTAAAAATTTCAATTGCCTCTTGCAAACACATGGTCTTACTCGAAATTTATACCAATTTTTTTCACAAACAAACGCTGATAGGCGAGTCTCACCTTCCGTCAAATCATCGTGGTATATACATACCATACCTTCAATTAAATTTTCATTTAGAGTAGCCTATGATTTCAATGTAAATTTGGTAAGGTTAGTAAGGTTTGTCGAAAGTCAAATTTTGACAGCTGTCATAGTTAAGTCAATTTATTAAAAAGTTGTCTTATCAATTAGATTATTTTTTATCATATTAGATATACCACACAAAGTTTTTATATTCCTTATTTCGGTATCGATTATATCTTTATTGTTACGCTGTTCCTTCATCAGATCCTGTAAATTTATCTTCACTGAGTCGATCTCTTTGTTATAGATATCTTCGTACTCTAACGACCTTTTACTAGCTGTATTATGGTTCTGCAGACATTTTTCTTGTTGGGATACCATCTGCTCCTCCAGGTTGTCCTTATTAGCATTTAGGATTGTAATAATCTCTTCTTTTTGATTAGACAATTTAACGTCTACATTCGTCTGAACGCGTTCTTCAGACTCCTTCAAAAGAAGTCCCCATTGCCTATTCTGTAGATTAATAGTATCTTCTAATTTAGTGTTAATATTCTGTTCCATCTTCTCATTCATCCTCTTCATTTCTTGTTGATTTTCTTCATTCATCCTCTTCATTTCTTTTTGATTTTCTTCATTCATCCTCTTCATTTCTTGTTGATTTTGATCTAATTTCTCTGTCTGTATTTTCATTTCTTGTTGATTTTGTTCAATCTTCTCATTCATAATATTTATTCCATCGGTTTGATTTTTCATAGCCTATTGATTTTCTTCAATCCTAACTTTAATCCCCATTATCGCTTCTAACATGATCTTTATCTGATCGACTGGTGTTTCTTCTTGTGCAACTGTAGCCTCTGGAATAGTAGATCTCTCTCCCTTCTCCTTTTTCCTAACTTTAATCCCCATTATCGCTTCTAACATGATCTTCATCTGATCGACTAGCGTTTCTTCTTGTGCAACTGGAGCCTCTGGAATAGTAGATCTCTCTCCTTCTCCTTTTTCCTGTCCATCTTCTGATTTCTCCTTTCTTGAACCGGAACGTGAACGTGTTTCCATAATTGATAATACGAATTAATATATATATTAGATGTAATAGTTGTTTATTAAGTTATAGATAAGAAATATAGTATAAATTGTTCTGTAATTGATGTTTATAGTTAAATCTTTATTATACACTTTTTAAAATGTCTACGTTCCATATTTATTTTTATAAGTAGATATATTACACCTTTTTATTTCATGTATTTTGTACGAACTGTCTGAGTATCTATAAATTGGTCCCACGATGCTGGTGCCAAATGATATAATACAATGAATGCCGTGGAGAATTACCTCACGTTAGGACGTCAAATGATATAATACGGAGAGGCTGATCAGAGAAAAGCCTCACGTTCTGGAGACAATAATGTAATAATATTAAATATAAGAAATAAATATATTTATTAAGCCTGAAAACTACTCAATCTCAAGGGTCTCGGAGCAAGTTCTCGATACACAGACAGACATCTACTAATACATTAAATAAAACAGAAAAGTCAAATTTATGTAAAGAAATATATTTAAATAATGTTATATTGATTATCACAAGATATAAATTAAAAAAAAAATTCAATGAGACATTTAAAAAAACCAAAATTATGAACGTAATATAATATGATATTGTGCTAACCTTCGTTTAATAATAAGAAATGGATTGCCTATTCAGATTCTAGAAAACCTGACCGTATGTCAAGATCAAAATATAATAAGTTTAAAAATTTTCAAATATAATTACCAAATCTGACATTTAAAAACAGAGTAAAATGACGTTTGAGATGACGTGAGTTAATGTTATATAGATAAGTGACTTCAAGTAATGTTATATCTTTAACAAATTTATATATCACAATTTTCACAAAAATACCTGATAAATAGTACATTCAATTTTGAAGTCCACAATTTCATTAAGTTCTTTGGATGAAGTTCTCAGGAAAGTTTCCAACTAGAACATCAAGATTGGCTGTCAGTTGCTTTATTCAAACTACTGGATAATATCCTATTCGCTGCGATGCTTATGATTCAATTTTACAGAATATACCACCAGGTTATGTTCAATATAAGTCCCTGAAGAGATGTTCTTATACCAAAATAATTCAAAAGATATCTGATTTCTTCTTTAAGAGCGTTCCTTTCATATAAATCTATTCTTCGGTAATCACATGCATATCTATGTTCTCCTTATATGGATAATACATCCAGAGTACTTATTATATCTCTTCCTTATGTACAATAAATGTCCATAAACATATTATATAAGGTATATTAACGGAAAATTGATAAAACTAAATTTATATAATGCAGATAAAAAAAACTTTTAATCTCCGTCAGAAAAATAATAATAATCATCATGTTTTTCGTCGTCAAGACTCCCATCAGAAATTTTGTAAAAGTATAAATCAGATATTCTAAGGAATTTATGCAAAGGTTTCTAAAATAATATAAAAGATAATATAATAGGAAAATCCACCCACGTAATCTTAATTACAAATTCTGAATATGATGTTCACAGAAGTCATAAAAATAACAAAGCTTACAGTAATTTGTTCACAAATGAAATAAAACATAGTTGGTTTTAAGAAACCAAAACCTCGCGAAAATAAATTAAAGTTAGTTTATTAATTAGCAATATATTAAAATAGATTAAATATAACATACAATAATAAACGGTATCATGATTTCAAAAACCAATTATGAATTTATTACAAAATTCTTACTATAAAATAATATTTCACAAATCTGAATATTCTAGATATAACATTCTTGAAACCGATATCTTATAAGTAAAAGAATTAATTAAAGAAGTAAGTTGACTCACAACAATATATATATGTTTGTATTTATATATAATCAAGTCCTATTTTCACCCATAGGGTGTAAGGATTATAACTGACAGTTTACACTAATTCTTTATGAACTTTTTCCATATCAATAAAGAATAGATCATATAATCTTTTTTCTGCTAGTTGCATTCCAAACACCAATTTCGATGGCATAAAGGTCTATTTAAAAAATATATGAGAATACTATTTTCTGTGAAGTAATCCGATAAGTGAAACCACGCTTCATCAGAGAAAAAGATTAGATCCAAATCTGCATCATTAAGAGTATTGTTAAAACAATAACAATAACTCTGCCATCGATATAAAATAGACACTTTATACGGATATATGTGCAATTCCTTTTTCAATGCAGTCCGAAACACTTCCACAAGAGACACCTAAAAAAATGAAAAATAAAAAAAAAAACATATTTTATTTCCTATATGTTCTGGAGTTCCCCAGATAAGAATATAGGGAACATATACTCATATATATATTCATTAATATGCGGATCATTTTGTTTTTATATCTTTGTATTGTCAATATTCAAATCACTAGCGGTTCCTCAAATTTGAATACCCTACGACTAAATTGATACAAGGATTGGTTGTTATTTTCTTTTACGGAAGATATGTTTCTGCCAGATCAACCAGCAATCAAGATATACGAGCCCCGTCCCGTTTCAATTGGCACACCTCTAAAATTTTTAGTAAGTAACATTTTAGAAGAAGAAATCCTGTTCATAATTATGTTAAAAGTTTTTTATTTTTCATCAAGCCTTTTTGCCAACAATTGCAAACTAGTTTACAACTTATTTCGAAAAAAAAAATCAATAATAATAATAATTATATATAAATAAACTTCAGACGAACAACCTTTGACAAACATTAACAAAACTTTACCATTGCGTTACATCGCCTTTAGCTTTGATAACGGCATGGATTCTCCTGGGCATTGTATTTACAAGTTCTTGGCAATCTTGTGCCGTGAATCCATGCCATATTTCTCGAAGCCTGGTTTTCAATTCTCCCACTGATCTTGCAGGAGCTGCGCGCAAAGCCTTTTTCATTTGATGCCATAGAGTCTCTATGGGCGATAGGTCAGGGCTGCTTGAGACCCATTTTAACAATGGAATATTATTGTCCTTAAACCATTTTAATGCTGTTTTTGACGTATGATATGCAGCCCCGTCCTGCTGGAATATAAAATCATCCCCCGAATTCAAAGTTTCTTCCATCGTGGGTAACAAACATTCCTTAAGAATGGTTAAATATTTATCGGTATTGACAATACCATCTATAAAATATAACCGCCCGACACCTTTTGCCGACATCGACCCCCACACCATAACGGATGCCGGAAATTTTACTTTTCGTTTCAGACAATCTGGATGAAATGTCTCATGTCTTTCACGGAGGACTCGACTCCGACTGTCACCTATACAGACTTCAAATCGAGACTCATCACTCCAATGTATTTTGTTCCACTGTTTCAAGTCCCAATTACTATGGTCTCTGGCCCATTTCAATCTATGTTTCTTTTGTGTTGAGGTCAATAAAGGTTTTTCTTTGGCCTAGAGAAAAAGATATTTAACAAAACAAAATTAGTATTTCAAAAGTGTCACCTTGTACGACCCAAATCCAAGTTTCTTAGCTTCTCTGTGAGACATGTGGATCTTGATACACGTCGTCCTACAGCATCACTCCATAGTACACTCAACTGGCCATAATTAGCACGCCTATTTTGTTTTATTATTCGTTTCAAAGCTCTTCTGTCGTTATCAGTAAGTTTGCTTTTCTTTGTATTACGAGGTTTTGGGATCACTGAACTGTTTTTCTTGTAAAATTTTATTACATTTCTAACACTGTACCTTGATATATCCAACAATTTTCCAATTTCAGAATATGAATTCCTTTCATTCGATAGTTTTACAATTATTGACCTAATTTCTTCATCAATTGCTTTACCTCTTGCCATTGTTTATTTAATTACAATAACTACAGCGTATAATAATAATATTTACTGCCCACAATATAACCTAACGATGAATTAATGGAAGTTTTGACATATCTTTCATAGCTACCTCGATTTTTACCAATTTTTATGTGTTAAGAATACATGAACAAATCAGACACAAATGGTTAACTGGTGAATTTTGTTTTTATCTAATATATTTTATTTGAAGTACATATTTAACATATATTGTCCAACGTTTAAGAGTGTTATCCTTTTATTTTTCAGTTAAAAAAATTGATAGTAACCGTTTTTCAAACATGTTTTGAGTAAAATTTAAAATTTTAGTAGGTGTGCCAATTGAAACGGGACGGGGCTCGTATACCTAAGTATTTCATATGATCGCAGTAAGTAAATTAATTTCCGTTTAATGAGACTTTTAAATTACTATTGTTGGCCTTCATTACTGATTTTTTCAAATGTGCAGTATCGCTGTAAAAACGGCAGCAGCAACGACGACAGCCTGAGAATGACAGCAGAAAAACTGCAGAAAACTTGTTCAGACATCCAGCCTTTAGATGTAATATCACTTACTTTAGAGGGCGCAGAAACATATACACGGCAAAACACCCAAAATAAAGCTTTAGAATTTTTCGGCAATATCGTATTAGCCAACGAAAATTTTTAGCAAACAGATCTGGTTGATATTTTTCTAAAAATGTCAGATTTTCTACGTTTTAGTATGCGCTGAACAAATCAGATTACGACTAAAAATAACAACGGCACAACAAACGTGATCGAGTTCGATTTTATTTTATTATACAAATTATATACCTCATAATATAATTTGTATAATAAAGTTTTTGTTAAATTTGTTAAAAAAACAAAGTGAGATGAAATCGATACCAATACACATTCACCAAGGAACGAACCATAAGCGAATGCCTAGAAAATGCCATTAAACGCCTCCATTCAATCGAACATAAGTCTGAAAAACATTCAAACCTTATTTAAAAATATTTGGCATTTAAGACTGACTATGCAGACTCAAGTCACAAGTCACTTAAGTAAGATCCCTCTAGTTTATTGTAAAAAGCACATTGACTATTTACAATGTTACAAATAAACCTAGGAAAATATGCATTAAAATTTAATAACGTTTACTCTAAAACATATTGCTTTAATAAAATTATATAAATAATAATAAAAGTAAACGTAGTTGTAAGTTTCCGCGGTCGTTCTCTAGATGTAGATCTCGGTTTCCGGGTTGGAACCGTGTCGAGTTAGGCGCAATTGCCAACGTTTCGTCCACTGTTGCAAGGGACATCTTAAGAGCTGTACATAGATGTTCCTTGCAACAGTGAACGAAACGTTGACAATTACGGCTAACTCGACGCGGTTCTAACACGGAAACTCAGATCTACAATAATAAAAGTATTTTGAACATGAAGGGTGATCTAGGAGATTAAGTTCTTTGCTGTGATGCCTAACATGATATAGAGAATATTTTTGAAAGGTATTACAACGTTTTATAATAAACCATAACAAAGTATTGAAAAGAATTTCTGAAATATACATACAATATATGTGGAAAATGTGGCAAACATCAACCTACTAAATCAGAAAATAAGCGGCCTTTTAATTTTCCAACGGTCATGGGACGTCGTTGAAAAAAAGTAAATTACTAAAAGGAAATCCGACTTTCCCTAAGATTTTATAACACGAAACTGAACACCTTTCCAATAGCATGTGTACAAATCTGATAAAGAGGAGCTTGTTGAACGAAAATCGAAGGGAGAAGCAACATCGGTACAAAAATGGTATTCCACGGATTGCCAATTTAAACTAGACCCACCCAACAGATCTTACTTTGTTTTATCAAAATGAAAGAGGTTTAAGAAGCAAAACACATACTTTTTATCTAATATTTACTCTTCTGAGTTTGATGTAGGTCGTTCGACAGAAACAGGGTTTTGTGTTGATATAGCTAACTATGTAATATTTTCTCCAAGATATTAGAAATATGAGAATAAGTTTAATCTTCTCTTATTTTTTACTGAATCTCTTAACCTATCACAATATAATACTATCACGAATGTGAACAATGGCACCCTGGATTTAGTACTGTCCAATTTAAGTTATATTATCGATATCCAACGTAAATTATTGTTACTTGTGTCAGAAGCTCTCGTCATCCGGCTTTCTCTGTCCATTGGAATGCATTTTCATGTTCCATCTGTACCGACCATGTTCCCTACTAATAATAGCAAACACTATAATTTCGGGAAGGCTATCACAGACTTTATTCTGAACTTCTGTTGTCAACTGGTGCTTCTTAGATAATTTTTTCAAATTGAAATGCAGGTAAATATGTTCTATTACAAAATTATCTTTATTTTGGATTCATGGGTTCCTTATACCTCTTAAAGTTCAAAGCGCCGCTATCTTCCATGGTTCACACCTTCTATAAAAATTACAATTCTGTCTAATTTAGTGAAAGTATTCGAAGCCGCTATCTATGAGAGAGTATCCGACAGTCTTAAACTATTTTTTATCATATAACCAACATGGATTTATGCGTAAGAGATCGACGATTATAAATCTTGCAACTTTTGTGAAGGTTTATGTAAAGCAATTTGTTAGTTTCTTGTGTTTTGTTTTGCAGCCTATTTCCTTAGATACACACTTCTCACGTTTAAACTTAATATTTATTGGTAAAAATATTTATTGTATATACATTGTTACATTGTTTCACTTGACATGTTTTATTGTCTCTCTTATCTGCCCCCTGGCGGCAGCATCATCTCACTATACAGTATATATGTAATACATAGATATAACAAAAATAACAAATGGAATAGAATAAACAAACAGAATATGTAACACAATTGATGATGAAAAGCAAGTTATTTACACTGAATTCTCACATGATTTTAACGCTATAGATTATGGTATTATTTTTTCAAAGATGGGCTCATTTGGTTTTAGTAAATTTTTATCGAACCTTATGAATTCTTAGGGATTTAACCCGGGATCTTTATTGTTTGACATATTTATCAACAATCTAAGAAGTTCAATCAAATGCGTAGTTTCAGCTTCTGTTGACGCTCTAAATATATATATTATAAGTAATTCACATGATACCGACGTTCTTCAAGCGAATCTGAGTATTATGAATGAATGGTACTCGAAGAATGTCACGGAGTTGAATATTGAAAAGTGCTGTTCCGTGTATTTTACAAGGGGGCCAAATAGAATTATTTATCATTACTCTATCAACAAAATTGCTGTCCACTGTAGGACCTCCGTTAAGAATTTAGGAATCGTTTTCAATAAGAAGCTTAGCTTTTCGGAACATATATAACCAATAACTACGTCCGCTTCCCGAACTATGGGATTCATTATCAGAATCTCTCAAATCGCTTTTTTATGCTATATATTTTATTTTATACTAAATATAGCGTAGTTGTCTGATATCCTATATATGATACATATATGAATGACACCGAACAAATTCATCGTAAATTTCTTACCTTTGTACATGTCCGTTGATGTCGATGGTTTCTTTCCAGAACATGGTTTAGTTTACTCCTTATTTCCGATCGATACGGATTTGAATCTCTGGCTAATAGACGGAACATAAAGATTAGTTCAGACTTTAAGGCAAATATTATTACTAATAAAATTGGTTCATCGGTTTTATTAACTCGGCTTGACTTCCGAGTACAGCGATTATCGTCAAGATTGCCTGAAGCAACTTTTATGGCTACCCCAAGAGCAAATCTGCTTATAAAGGTTGCTTTAATACACTCAACCGGGAACTTTAATTCGTTTGATTTGGAAATGTTTAAAATTTAACTTTATTTTTGTTAAGTATATTTTGTCCTCTTTTTTTCGTTGTATTATCATTATTTTGATAGTTATTGTCTGTCCTGGAAATTCTATTGGGTAATTTAATATTATTATTATTATGGCGTCGGGTTATCTCGCACTTCCTCAGCCTGTAGCCTGAAAATATTCTACTCTACCCACATCATCTGTGGGTATGAGCTCAGTAGTAAGCGGCTGATGTAGCGGTGTTGGTATACACCACAGAACGGTATTTACTACAAGTTCTATGATGTAATTAATTGTTATTATTATTAATTATTATTCTTAGACGTCTAGTATGCTGAAATTTGAATATATGTATAAATAAAACACCATCTAATTTTTACATAGTATATAATAGTACTGAATATATATATGTATGGTAAATTCAATTTGCTAGCGATTCAAAGTCTGGTTTTACTTCAAAATGTATATATATATATTTAAATATTTAAAACAATTCTACATGTTTCGGCATATGATGCCTTTTTCAAGGAATATCAAATATAAATTACAGTATATTAATGTCATACTTATACTTTGTAGTTGCCATGGACAAAATTATTCAAAGATACATTCCAGTTTAACAATAATAAATCATGCCTTAGTATTCTAAAATAAATTGACAACAAAAACATGGAAAAGCAAGACATGAGTTATTATTATGTATGCGTGGAACGACTTCAGATGTTAAGCTGTCGACATTCGCCTTAAACGAGAAGGAAAACCACGAAAACCTGCTCGGACAGCCAGTCAGGGATCAAAACACGGAACTGACGTACAACGGACAATAATAATGTCCGTTGTACGTAATTATATATATATATATATATATATATATATATTAGTTATTAAATATATCAATTGATAAATATATTTGATAATAATATTTGTAAATATTTCATATAAAAGCCGAAAAATTCCAATTATTTATCAATTGATATATACGAGGGTGGTTTGACAACTAACTTGGTTTGCTATGAAAGAAAACAATTTGAGTTTTGCAACGTACTTTATTTTTCGACATAGTCCCCTCGAAGTTCAACGCACTTGCCCAAACGTTTCGCCAGCTTCGCGATTCCTTAACGGAAATGAATTGCTTCGATGCTTTTGAAATACTGGTTTACTTTCTGTATGACATCTTCATTAGATTCAAACTTTCGTCCTGCCAGAAAAGTTTTTAGTTTCGGGAATAGATGTTAGTCCGAAGGAGCTAGATCTGGCGAATACGCAGGATGCGGAAGCAGCTGAAATCGCCTCTCGGCCAATTATTGCTGAGCGACACGACTTGAATGCACGGGGGCATTGTCATGGTGAAACAACACCTTTGTCTTGGTCATTTCCGGGCGTTTCTCTGTTATTGCCGCCTTTAATCGGTCCAAAAGTGATGCGTAGTATTCTCCGGTAATGGTTCTTCCCTTTTCAAGGTAGTCAATTAGGAGAATTCCCTTTTTGTCCAAAAAAACTGACGCCATGACCTTGCCAGCAGATGGAACGCATTTCGCTTTTTTCGGAGCCGATTCGCCACGGGCAATCCATTGTTTCGACTGCTCTTTAGTTTCCGGGATATAGTGGTGTATCCAAGTTTCGTCCATTGTCACAAAACGGCGAAAAACTCAACTACATTCTTCTGAAATACTTGCAAATTGTCGGCAGATATTCGCATGCGAATTCGATTTTGCTCTTGAGTGAGTAAACGCGGCACCCATCTTGCGCGCAGTTCTTGCATGTGCAATTCTTTATGCAAAACGAAGTGAACTCGCTCAGTTGAGATGCCTGTGGCTTCCGTTAACTCGCGCACTTTCACTCGTCTATCGGCT
The DNA here is from genome assembly GCA_935421215.2 of Melolontha melolontha. Lineage (NCBI taxonomy): Eukaryota > Metazoa > Arthropoda > Insecta > Coleoptera > Scarabaeidae > Melolontha > Melolontha melolontha. Next base: position 148,385,213 of record OW285236.1, on the reverse strand, counting down.
AAAATCAAATCTTGGACTTTATCGATGATTTCGAGTGTCACAGCTGATTTAGGGGCTCCAGGACGTTGTGCATCTTTAATGCTTGTTCTGCCACGCTTAAACTCACTTACCCAAAGTCGAACATACTCATAAGAAGGACATGAGTCACCCAATGTAGGTGAAATTCTCTCATGAATCTCCTTCGCTGTTTTCCCTTACAGATAAAAGAATTGAATCACACCACGAATTCCAACTTTATCCATTTTTCGCTATTATTCGAAACACTTTTGTTTAAGTAACTGTCAAACAACGAGTTACTGTCAGAATGACTTAAGACAAGAGAATATTAACTCATAGGAATGACACTTTATGACTACATATACAGATTACATTTGCGCCCTCTATTAGTGTGTGAACCAAGTTAATTGCCAAACCACCCTCATATATATATATATATATATATATATATATATAGTATATAGTATATTCGTGACCTTGGTATGATAAGGTAAACTTAATTAGTCGGCGATTAAAGGTCTGGTTATTACTTCAAAGTGTATATATTTAAAATAATCCTACATGTTTCGGCAATGATGCCTTTGTCAAGGATATAAAAAAATATATATATATTTTATATCCTTGACAAAGGCATCATTGCCGAAACATGTAGGATTATTTTAAATATATACACTTTGAAGTAATAACCAGACCTTTAATCGCCGACTAATTAAGTTTACCTTATATATATATATATACTAAATAAAAATATTTTTTTGGTTTTAGCGACCTTTATTGAAATCAAACAAATTTATTTATGAATAAAGACGTTTCGACTTTTATTAATTATTAGCCTTTGTCAAGTTTGTACATGTATATAAACTGTAACGGAACAAGAAATTAAGTTTTTAATAATATTTTATATGAAAATTTTTGTATAACTATACTCACCAATTGTTCTATTCGTTAATTAATGCATTCCTAGGAACTTAAACACATCTCACAAGTTTTTTCCTTTTTCTTTTCATAGTTGTTTTGGAAAAGGGATATGTGTTTCAACTGAGATATTTTGTGCTCCTTTCTGTACGTGGACCTAACGGTCTTGTTTTACTGCGTTTTTATGGGAATTACTTTTTGATTATGCTCTTGACTTATTTTAAAATTTCATTTTGGATTTTTTAACATCTGTTCGGAAATTGTAAACGTGGGTATATTATTTGATAAGTTGGTAATAAACTTTTGAAAGTCCATCTATTTCGTTTCGATCATTAACTGTGTTGTTATTTTTTAATATGTGTATCATTTCTAAAATTTCCCTGGTTTTCGTGTTATTGTTTTTTGTTAGTATTTTTGTATTATCAAAATCAAAATTGTGTTTAAATGTTGCTTGATGTTTTTTCAAGGCTGTTTGATTTTTTGCATATTTTTGTCCCTTTAATCTTTCTTGAAGTAGCTGTTTTGTTTGGCTCATGTAAACTTTGTCACAGCCTTTGCAGGGTATACTGTATGTCATTGTTTAAGAGTTGGTATTGGGTCTTTTAATTTTGTGTGTAGAAAATTTATGTTCTTTCGTTTTGGTGTGTTAATTTAAAATTAAATGGTTTGATTATGGTGTTTAGTCTTTCGGATAATCCAGTTATATAGGGTGTAGGGATATATGTTAGTTTAATTGACGTTGTATTTGTAGTTTGACATTTAGTTTTGTTATATATCTTGTTTAGTCTGTGTTTTATAATGTTTTGTACAAAATGTGGTGGATAATTGTCGTTCGTTAAAATAGTTTTAACATAATCAAACCATTTAATTATATATATAATATACCCTACAAAGACTGTGGCAAAGTCTACATAGGCCAAACAAAACAGCTACTTCAAGAAAGATTAAAAGGACACAAATATGCAAAAAATCAAAGAGCCTTGAAAAAACATCAAGCAACATTTAAATACAATTTTGATTTTGATAATACAAAAATACTAACAAAACATAATAACACGAAAACCAGGGAAATTTTAGAAATGATACACATATTAAAAAATAACAACACAGTTAATGATCGAAACGAAATAGATGGACTTTCAAAAGTTTATTACCCACTTATCAAATAATATACCCACGTTTACAATTTCCGAACAGATGTTAAAAAATCCAAAATTAAATTTTAAAATAAGTTAATAGCATAATAAAAAAATAATTCACACAAAACGCAGTAAGACAAGACCGTTAGGTCCAAGTACAGAAAGGAGCACAAATTATCTCATTTGAAACACATATCCCTTTTCCAAAACAACTATGAAAAGAAAAAGGAAAAAACTTGTGAAATATATAGTTTAATATAGTTTAGTTCCTAGAAATGCATTAATTAACGAATAGAACAATTGGTGAGTTTAGTTATACAAAAATTTTCATATAAAGTATTATTAAAAACATATTTTCTTGTTTCGTTTCAGTTTATATACATGTACAAACTTGACAAAGACTAATAATTAATAAAAGTCGAAACGTCGTTTTTCATAAATAAATTTGTTTGATTTCAATAAAGGTCGCTAAAACCAAAAAAAATATTTTTATTTAGTATGATTATACGGCCAATAAAATAAATAAGAAACCTTAGATTCTTATTAATATCGAATATATATATATATATATATATATATATATATATATATATATAAATATTGACGTTGGCCGAGCAACTTGGTTTGTAAATAAAGAAGAACAAGCTCAGACAACAAAATTTTTATTAAATAAATAACAAGTTTTTTAAAAGAAGTTTTAATTTTATTCTTTTTTGTTGTAGTGACTACATTGGCTTATCAATGTATCCAAGATCCACAGATATCTCAAATACATATATATTGAAAAAAGTTACATGTAATTTTGTCACTGTGAAGTTTCTAATTGACGTGAATAATTATAACAGTATAAATCCCAGCAAATATATAACTGTCGCTTCACCAATCAATTCTTCTTAACTCTATGTCCTGTTTCAAAAAAAGACACTTAAGTGAATTCATAATGCTATGTTAACAAATACTCGTACTTTGACGGCATTCAAAGTATGTGATAAACGAACCACTGGAAAGATCCTTAAAGGTTCTGACCGCTCTATTTTCTATTTGGAAACGGTCTGGGCACTATGAACCAAACATGCAGATTCGGCAGCGGTCCTCCTTTGAAGACAATCCTCTAAATCTGCTAAAACACTTTGACATACCTTTATCTGATATATATATATATACTTCATTCTCGAACATAAACTTTATTCTATTACTGTTTTCTAATCAATTATTTTTCGACAAGAATTTATTTCACACTGTCGAAAAATGTGTTTTATACCTTCTGTCCATTGTTATTCTTTACCTAGCCTCGTTTCATTTTTAATTATAGTTTTCAGGTATTAGGTTTAAATAACTCATTGTTTCAAAACCATAAAAAGAAACTTAAAATTAAATTACAAAAAATATACATCAAATTACAAATATGATTTTCTTAAAAAACGTCATTAATATGCTTTTATTTTCTTGCCCCTTTAATCAACCTCATGAAGGTTGTACTATTACAATATATATATATATATATATATATATATATATATATATATAAATATAATAACTTCGAGACCTTGGTATGATATGGTAAACCTAATCAGTAGGCGATTAAAGGTCTGTATACCACTTCAAAATATATGTATTCAAAAAACTCTACATGTTTCGGCTGTATACGCCATTTTCAAGAGAATACAAAATATATTTTGTATTCTCTTGAAAAAGGCGTATACAGCCGAAACATGTAGAGTTTTTTGAATACATATATTTTGAAGTGGTATACAGACCTTTAATCGCCTACTGATTAGGTTTACCATATATATATATATATATATATATATATATATATATATATATATATAGACTATTAAGTATTATCGACCGTACTGTATAAGTAAAAATTACATTAACGAGTGAGCGGTCTGTCAAGTAAAAATAAAACTCCTTTATTCCACTCTATATTTCATAACGCATTGGCTACTTCATCAGGAGTGTAATTCAGAGTTAAAATTTAGTAAATAACGGCACTAAACATGTTAAAATTCGTCAAATTTAAAACATCAAATAATATGTTGCTAGCTTGTCGTCAACCTCTTAAAAACAAATATAAAAAAATTTATTTATATTTGTTTTCAAGAGGTTGACGACAAACTAGCAACATATTATTTGATGTTTTAAATTTGACGAATTTTAACATGTTTAGTGCCGTTATTTGCTAAATTTTAACTCGGGATTACACTCCTTATGAAGTAACCAATGCGTTATGAAATATAGAGTGGAATAAAGGAGTTTTATTTTTACTTGACAGACCGCTCACCCGTTAATGAAATTTTTACTTATATATATATATATATATATATAAATATAATAACTTCGTGACCTTGGTATGATATGGTAAACCTAATCAGTAGGCGATTAAAGGTCTGTATATTACTTCAAAATATATGTATTTAAAAAACTCTACATGTTTCGGCTGTATACGCCTTTATCAAGAGAATACAAAATATGAATGACAGGATATAAATGTCAAGTAATTAAGTTGCTATGGTTCAAATTATTCAAAGATACATTCCAGTAATAATAATAAATCATGCCTTAGTATTCCAAAAAATAGATAACAAGGTGTGAAAATATGTGTTGTTCGCTGCTAGCAATTTGTGTCTCCTTCTGGGTATGAACTTGTGTGTTGGTTGCTGCTGGCAGCTTGCGTCTCTCTATGGGTGTGTGGTTTTGTGTGAGAGCGTAAGTGTAGGGTTTTGTATGTCGGTGCGTTCGTGCGTGTGTTTAGTGATCGGTCGCATGAATTTAGAGAGGTCGGATAACCAGCCGTTGCGTAGAGCCGCCAACCCTTTCCCGACAACTTCTTTACAATTCCGTGCAGTACTTCGAAGTTAAGATGGCATAAGTGTGACCATCGTCGACCGAGGTAGCCACTAAGAGTGTTCCCTTAGTTGCGATGAGCAACCCCGTACAGGGTGCGCTTCGCCTGTCTGCGCCTTGCCTCGTTGGGGCGGGGGTCAGACCGTCGAAGTACTGCACGGAATTGTAAAGAAGTTGTCGGGAAAGGGTTGGCGGCCCTACGCAACGGCTGGTTATCCGACCTCTCTAAATTCATGCGACCGATCACTAAACACACGCACGAACGCACCGACATACAAAACCCTACACTTACGCTCTCACACAAAACCACACACCCATAGAGAGACGCAAGCTGCCAGCAGCAACCAACACACAAGTTCATACCCAGAAGGAGACACAAATTGCTAGCAGCGAACAACACATATTTTCACACCTTGTTATCTATTTTTTGGAATACTAAGGCATGATTTATTATTATTACTGGAATGTATCTTGGAATAATTTGAACCATAGCAACTTAATTACTTGACATTTATATCCTGTCATTCATATTTTGTATTCTCTTGATAAAGGCGTATACAGCCGAAACATGTAGAGTTTTTAAATACATATATTTTGAAGTAATATACAGACCTTTAATCGCCTACTGATTAGGTTTACTATATATATATATATATATATATATATATATATATATATATATATATAGATAATTATTTATTGACCTTTGTATGTTATAGTAGATTAAATTAGTCGGCTAGGTCTGGTTTACTTTGATATGTATATATTTCAAGCAATCTTACATGTTTCAACACAGTATCTTCTTCAAAGAACTTAAATATATATATATATATATATATATACAGGGTTAGTTAAAAGTATGCAGACGGCGATTTATTGTCGTTAATATTTATTTTAGGGAATTATGTTCAATATAAAAGTTTGTTAAGATATTTTGATCTACATTTGAGAATATTTGAATTTTTTTTCTTCAATTGTTTTTTTTAGATACGCCTGTCCGCGGGAATTTTTTTTTAAATGGGAACTGGTAAATTTTGCTCTACTATGCGATAGAGAATTTTTTTCTCTTTACAATAATATTTTTGTATTTTTTAAATTCATTTTAATAACTTTTTTACAAGAAAAATTAAACAAATTAATAACAAAGTAAATTAAAGTAAGTGTTCAAATTGTTGTCCATTAGTAATTTGACAATGACCCAATCGATTTACAAAACCCCGAACAGAGTTCTGTAAAAAATCTCGGGGAATTTCTTGTATCGTTCTGGTAATTCGGATTTGTAAATCTTCGACGTTATCGGGCTTATCTTTATAAACTTTGTTTTTTACGTATCCCCAAAGAAAAAAATCTAAAGGACTTAAATCTGGCGAACGGGCTGGCCATTCAATGGTTCCTCGTCTTCCAATCAATCTGTGGGGAAAAACGTTGTCCAGATATTGACGAACATTTACACCATAATGTGGTGGGGCGCCATCTTGCTGGAACCAGATACTGTCATTGGGCAGGTGTTCATTGTTTTCATGAGGATAGAGCGTAGCACAAGCAGGTATTATTTCATTTTGCAATAACTGCAAATACAGAGTCGAAGTTAAATTGCCATTGATTAAAAAGGGCCGACTAGAATGCCAACCCAAGCATTAACCTTTTGGGGGTACTGCGTATGGTGCTCCAAAAACCAAGAGGGATTTTCCGATTACCAGTATCTGCAGTTATGTTTGTTTACTTCACCGGTAAGGCAAAAAGTAGCTTCGTCAGAAAAAAGGATATTGTTGACAAAATTTTCATTATTATTGCAAATATTTAACATTTCTTCAGAAAATTGTAATCTCCTATCAAAATCATCTTCCGTTAACTCGTGTACAAGGTGTACCTTATAAGGTTTCTACTTTTCACTTTTTAAAAATGACACGATCCATGACTGAAATATTGAAATTGGCTGTTAATTGATTGGTTGATAAATGGGGATATTCAGATACAGCCAATAAAATATCCAGTTTGTTATCATCGCTTTTTGCTGTTCTAGGTCTTCCACTCCTTTGCAAATCTTTAACGCTACCCGTTTGTTCAAAGCGTCTTAAAGTTTTACCAACAACGGATTTAGAAATTGGATTTCTATTTGGATGCGTATCATTAAATAAATTACAAACGTCTTGTAAACTTCTGCGTCTATTTCCATAACCCAACATCATAAGTATTTCAATTCGTTCATGTTCACTTAAACTCGCCATTGTTAATATTAACAGCAACAAATTGCACAAATGAATTATTTCTGTCAAAGATTTGACGTACACAACCACTGATAAAATTATGTCGCTCAAGTTTGTTTATCGCTTCGCTTCTGTCTATCTGCGATGTACCGAACATCTGTTAAACACATGAACCGGCCTTTTCTTATAAAAAAGTTACTAAAATGAATTTTAAAAAACAAAAATATTATTGTAAAGAGAAAAAATTCTCTATCGAATGGTAGATTAAAATTTACTAGTTCCCATTTAAAAAAAACTGCGCGGACAGGCGTAACTAAAAAACAATTAAAAAAAAAATTCAAATATTCTCAAATGTAGATCAAAATATCCTAACAAACTTTTATATTGAAAATAATTCCCTAAAATGAATATTAACGACAATAAATCGCCGTCTCCATACTTTTAACTAACCCTATATATATATATATATATATATATATATATACATACATATATATACATATATATATATATATATATATATATATATATATATATATATATATATATATATATGACAGTATATCAATGTCAAACTTATCTGTATGTAGTTGTCATGGACAAAATTAAAATATTCAAAGATATATTCATGTTTGATAATAATAAATGATTCAGAACACTAGACAGCAAAACGTCAATTACGGGGGATTGACAAGCCATGAGTTATTATTATGTCTGCGCCCGTGGAGCGACTAAAGATTTTGAGCTGTCGGCATTCGCCTTGAACGAGAAGGGAAACCACGAAAGCCAACTCGGACAGTCCAGTCAGGGATCTAAACACGGAACTGCCAGCATGATAAGCCAGTGTACAGATATTTAAATAACATATGATAAAAAGTGGTGTAACACACAAGTAATATAAGAAACTAAAACATTGTAGTGAAAATAATAAGTAATAAGTAGTTTTATAAACGTAAATCGAATAAAAACATTACCGTATGAAGAATCGAGTTTCCGAGGTGTCGAGCCGGACTTTGCTCTTACCGCGGTACGCTTGTAGATAAACAAGGAGTCAGGACCGCATTCAGTGCGCCTATACATGTGAGAAGTAGAATTATGTCAGACTCAGAAGATACTTCAGATAGTAAAAGAAAGAGAGCGGGAATTAGCGAAAGCTTCCAAAAAACTGAGAAAACAATGCGGGCGCCTGTAAAAGCAAACAAAACAGACGAAAACATGGAATTGAAAGAAATGATGGTGCGATTACTCCATGAAATGAGGCGAGGTGAATTTATTGGCAAAATTCACCTCGAAAGTTATTGTGCTTAGGGCATTCGAAGATTAAATGGTTCATATCTGCTATACTGGTGCCACATGTACAAGCAGCTGATTCGATAATTTTAAGTTTGTGTAAATGTGCTGGAAATTGTCCATGGTTAAATTTTAATCGAGCGACGGTAGTGCGATATATCCTTGATACCCTATGTTCCTTATGCCATTCTCGGATAGTTACATTTGGGTGTATTTTTGCGTAGTGTGTCATTCTATTCGTATACGAATGCTTCCAATATGCTTGCCAATCATCTTTTAGTATTTTGGTTTTTAGATGAGAAATAAGATCATTAGATGGTACTTTTTCCGTCAGTATGTTATTACTATTTATAGCCTCCTTTGCTAAGCGATCCACAGCCTCATTAGGCTCTATACCTGAATGTCCTTTGATCCAATAGAAACGGATATTTTTTTTTGGATGAGTTCTCTTGTGTAAAGATTCCAGTATGCTCTTGGAGTCTGACATAATCGTTGCATTCCCAATATTATATTTTTTACATATTTTAGAGCCTCTGCAATTGCGACTGCCTCTGCTGTGAAAATAGATACATTATTATGTAATTTTACCTTCTTTTCATATCCATTTCTAGGCACAAGTAAGGCACATCCGCATCCTTCTTTAGACTTGGATGCATCAGTAAAAATTACCGTCGATGCAGGAATTTCTGAGCGGATACTTTTATACAAAGTAGAGTTGTATAGAGTATTTTCGCCGTATGGAGGGTAATTTACATTAATAGATTGCATATATTCAAAGTAATTTAATTTTGTTCCAAGGTTAATATGCATATATCTACTATATTCACCGGTATTCCTATAAGCTTCGGCTAATGGTGGGGTTGTATAATGTATCCAATATTTTTCCGTTAGATCATCTACTGCAAGTTTATATATATGGTCTAATACATGTCTGCTATTAATTGCCTTCATCTTAATTATCTGTATTGCAGCTAGGAATTGGCGCGTTAGAAATACAGGCGGCTCTTGAGCTTCAACATACAGTGCATACAGGCGGCTGTTGAGCTTCAACATACAGTGCATCGACGGGGGTAGATTTCATGGCAATAGACAAATACGTAGAGCTTTATTGTGTATTATATTGATTCGCTTTAATATTCTGTTTGATGCAGACCCATACAGAGTGAAACCGTAGTCCGTTATGGCTCTAACGCATGCTCTGTAAACATTTTTACTAATGCTAGGATCAGCTCCCCATCTTACTTTGGATATTATTCTTAGAACATTAATATATCGCTCACATTTAGTGGATACGTAGTTTATATGATGGAGCCATTTAAGTTTGTTATCTATGACTAAACCTAAGTATTTTATATTGGAACGTACTGGTATTTGAGTTCCCTTTAGGTTAATACCATGATCTGGTAAACTTCGGTGCCGTGAAAAATACATAACTGCAGACTTTTTAGGATTTAAATCGAATCCATTTGATCTTAACCACCTCATTGTAATATTCAATGCGGTTTTTGTAGTTTGTTGTAGCATCTTTAAGTTCTTATTTTGTGCAAAAATACAAATGTCATCGGCATATTGTATAGTGGAAACTCGGTTTCCTATTGTACTGTGAAGATCTAGTGTATATAAATTAACTAAGATGGGGCTAAGGCTGGATCCTTGGGGTAATCCTAGTGAAGCCACCCGAGGACCTATAGCTTCACATTTGGAATTTCTAACATAAGTCTTCCGATCTCTAAAAAGTTCCACTATATTTATACTGATATGTTCTGGAATACCTAAATTAATTAGTTTATTTTCCAGGTTATCTAAGTCAACACAGTCATATGCTTTTTGGATATCAAGAAACACACGCTCTATGTGTGAGTTGTTCGTGAAATAATTTTGTATGTTAGTTATAAGATATGTGAATGCATCCAATGATCCAGAATTTTTTTTTAAACCGAATTGTTGCATCGGGAGAATGTTGTTTTCTTCTATCCACCATTCCAATCTTTCTTTTACAAGCCGCCCATACAATTTAGTGTATACCGATAGTAGCGATATTGGTCTGTACGATGTCGCTAATTTGGGAGTTTTGTCTTGTTTGAATATAGGGACAACAAGTACATTTTTAAACTCTGGTACACCTTCATTGTTTAACCACATATTATTGTATACCATAAGTAGTATTCTTTTTATGTGTTTTGGTAATTTTGCTACCATGCTGTAGGTTATGTTATCCAGGCCTGGAGCAGTATCTTTTGTATTAGACATGATATATTCCAATTCAGTTATTGTAAAAGGCTTATCAAATATGCAATTACTAGTCTTTTTTTGATACGATTTCTTGGAATTTGTAACATATGAAGGTGTAAGGTTTCCAAGGAATTCATGTATCCACGGCTCTTCTTTTTCGTGGGGTTTTTGGTATGCCCTACTAAATTTCCTAATCGTCTTCCATATATAATTTGGTGAAATATTTTTATCTAGACTATTACAAAAATTACGCCAGCTCTCACTTTTCTTTTGTTTTAGGAATCTCTTTGTATATGCTGAAGCTTCTCGACATTTAATATAATTGTCTACTGTTTTATTTTTTTTGTAGGCGATTATAATTCTCTTTCTCATACCTACTTTTTCAGTATATTCACTATCCCACCATAAAGGTGAGTCTTTGTTTCTCGGTACAAATGGTACGTTAATTTTGAATGAATGGTCTGCAGCTTTTGTTATGATTTCTGTAAGGAGCTTAATTTTGTCGCTACTACTTTCTGGTTCGATTACATTTTGATAGTGTTTGTTAATGTAATTTTGGTATTTTTTGTAGTCTTCTGATTTCGTTTTCCATCTAGTTGTAGGGTAGATCGCATTAATGTTTTGTCCTTGATATACTAACTCTATTATTATGTGAAAATGGTCTGATAAAAATGAATCACTTAATAGGTTCCAATTACATTTAGTTGATATATTGCTGGTTGTTAAGGTAATATCAACAACTGATTCACCTTGATCAGGTCGGGTAATTCGAGTAGGTTGTCCATTATTGAGAAATACTAAATCGTGTTCATCAATAGCTTTTACTAGAATAATGCCAGCGTTTTCTGTTTTACTAGAACCAAAAGTGGAATGATGGGCGTTAAAGTCACCTCCAAAAACAAAAGCTGTATTTATGACTTAAAGATTCCACAATATGCATCAACACTGCAAAAACTTTGCACCGGTCGGTAAAATGATACAAATGAAATATTGATTTCCGGCACGTTAATACCGCATATGTTAAAACAGTTTTTAATCACATTACTGAAATCAATATTAGTAAAATGGATACATGTTTTGACCAGTATGGCTGTGCCAGCATATCCATCATTTCGAGCATTACGTATAATATGATAGCCTTTAAATGTTATTTTCTGCGAGGGTTTATACCATGTTTCGGAAATAAGAGCAATGTCGATATTTTGTTGTGTTAATATAACTTCTAAATTTGTCCTTTTAGCTGCCGCAGATTGGCAGTTCCATTGTAAAATATTCAGTTTATTAAGCATGAATATTGAGAGTAAGTTAAATGTAGAAAATTAGGTTTCTGACTGATCAGTAGCATAATCTTGGGATATGCTAAAGTCGGATGTATCTTCTTGAGACGGAAAATCCGTAATGTTATCTTGTACTTTTAACTTCTTCGTTAGGCGTTTTAATCGAGCTCTTAACGAATTTGTTTTAACTGAACGGGTACTATTGATTAACATTTTTAATAAAACGGATAAATTTAAATCTAAATTTTTCGCTATACCAATTATATCCTGTTTCCCCTTTGTTTCTATTAAAAATTTACAAAATGTATCATATGTAATATGTTCGTTTGGAAATACTTCCTCAAATTCTGTAAACAAATTACTATCATCTAATGCTAAGGATTCTTGTTTTTGGTTATTTCTATATCTGGGTTTGATAAGTTTTTTAATCGGCGCCTGCATATTCAACTCACCTAACCTTTCAGAGTCATGATTCGATTCGGCAATTGTAATGATTCCCTCCAAGCCAGCTGGTGATGTAGCTACCCTTTTCTTCGGATTTAATTGACTGTTATCTGTCTCAGAAGTAGCTGTATTTACATCTTTAATAGACGGGGCAGAAATGTTATCCTGCCCCTCACTGACCGCTACTGTTTGCGATGTAATATTAAGACTTTTACCACTATCGTTCGAAGCTGAATGTACCTCTGCCACCACTGTCATTTCAATAATATTTTTATTGTTATTAAAATTGGAGCACTTGCTAACAACATGCCCTGCCTTTATGACTTTATGACTTATAAAATTAAACTATATATAAAAACCGACAAATATAAAATTAATCTAAATCTTATTCAAATGAAGGAAAATAACAACTTCCACTTATCTTAAGTTATGCAATGTTCCAAAAATGCTTCACTCATGTTGAACAAATTCAATTTAACAACACTTATAACACTATTTGAAATGCAATCGGAACACACGTGTGTATTCGACCAGGTCAAAAACGTCTATCAATAGGATACATTTAAGTTTAATAATAATTAGGCTGCGATATCCTCTAATAACGATATCCTCTAATGAGTCATGCAAGCGCATAGACAGAGTCGGTTTCGCTTAATAATAATATTGATGCAAAATTGGCTCGTAGCCCTGATTTGAATGTCCTGAAAAGCTTTTGTAGTAATGTTCAAAATACGGAAATCGGTAGAGATATTAAATTTAAAAATTATTATTTCTAAGCGCCACTCACGAGCTCTGATGTTGAGCAAAGTTTTTATATATTTAAAGACACACTGTCCAATAAAAGAACGCATTTTACAGAACAAAGTTTAGAATATATTGTAATAATTAATGTGAATAAAAAATGTTTACTGTGGTGTGACAAAGCATTCAATTTAATTATAGGTGATAGAATTAATTCCAAGTTTATATTTTTTCAATATTTTGAACTTTTTCACTATATATATATATATATATATATATATATATATATATATATATATATATATATATAGATCTTGAATTAATAAATTCATTCATTCATTCATTTAACTTCAGTGTTTTATTTATTTTAATAAAAATAAATTTCCGTATATACATTTTATTGGCTTTATTACGACTCTGGAGAAATATATTTCACACTCAGTCTATTTGCATTGAAAGACGTACAAACAGACAACTGTTATCGATACCATGGCGCTATAACATTCATATATACTATTAAGTTGATCGATTGTTCATTGTCAGCACCGATTAATCACACCCGATATGGGATAGCGCCGGTTCCGCAGTCTAATAACAGTAATTCATGGTTCGGAACACTAGACAGCAAAACACTAGACAACAAAACGTATTCAATTCACAACCCCATTTTCTTTAAAAGATATCTAGACGACATCATAACATGTGTACCGATAAATAAAATATACTACCTTTTAAATAAATTCAACAATTTTCACAACAAATTAAAATTCACTATTGAAGAAGAAATTAATAATAGTATTAATTTTTTTGATATTTCTTTAACCTATGATAGACAGGGTACTATTTATACAAATTGGTACAACAAATCCACAGCTTCTTTTCGATATATGAATTACCACTCAAATGCACCTACAGTATAAAATAAAATAATTATAAATAATCTGATTGATAGAGCAGTAAAACTATCACACAGTCAATACAGAAAAGATAATATCAAGAAAATTAAAATTATCTTAACACATAATAACTATTCGCCACAACGTATAGAACAAACAATTAATAAACGAATCCCCCATATACAACACTGCAGATACCAATAACAATTTAAACAATGAAACAATCTATATCACGATTTGATATGTTCCACAATTGTCAGAAAAAATTTAATATACTTTAAAAAAATATCATATAGCTACAACATATAAACTTAGTAATACTAATAAACATCTATTTTCAAAACTAAAACCTAAAATAGAAAAAAATCGAGAAACACATGTCATCTATAAAATACCATGTTGCGATTGCGATAGTTACTACATAAGCCAAACTAAACAATATTTATACAAAAGATTACAAGCCCACAAATACTCCAAAACAGACAAAACTGCGTTATTTACACACAAACTACAACACGATCACCATTTCGATTTTGCAATCACACAGATAATCGATAAGGAACAACACACATTGAAAAGGGAAATTACAGAATTGATTAATATTAAACAAGAAAAAAATTCCATTAACAACAGAAGTGATATAAAAAATCTAAGCAGTATATACTATAACCTAATAATGTAACGATCTGCGATTTACCATCATGAATATATGTTCTTAATATATAATTATCTATCACATGTTATTTAAATATCTGTATGCTGGCAGTTCCGTGTTTAGATCCCTGACTGGGCTGTTCGAGTAGGTTTTCGTGGTTTTCCTTCTCGTGCAAGGCGAATGCCAGCAGCTTAAAATCTTAAGTCGCTCCACGGGCGCAGACATAATAATAACTCATGGCTAGCCAATCCCCCTAATTGATATTTTGCTGTCAAGTATTCTGAACCATTAATTATTATTTTTAAACTTGAATGTATCTTTGAATATTTTAATTTCATCCATTACAACTACAGATATATAAGTTTGAGATTGATATACTGTCATACATGTTTTTAATTTCTTTTAAAAAGACGCTATGTGTCGAAACATATGCGATTGCTTTAAATATATACATATGTCAAAGTAAACCAAACCATAAATCTCCGACTAATTTAATCTACTATATATATATATATATATATATATATATATATATATATCTAAATCTACTGTAATATACAAAGGTCAAGTAATAATTATATATAGTATTTTCGTGACCTTGGTATGATAAGGTAAACTTAATTAGTCGGCGATTAAAGGTCTGGTTATTACTTCAAAGTGTATATATTTAAAATAATCCTACATGTTTCGGCAATGATGCCTTTGTCAAGGATATAAAAAATATAAAATTTTATAATATAAATTTTATATTTTTTATATCCTTGACAAAGGCATCATTGCCGAAACATGTAGGATTATTTTAAATATATACACTTTGAAGTAATAACCAGACCTTTAATCGCCGACTAATTAAGTTTACCTTATATATATATATATAGATAATTATTACTTGATCTTTGTATATTGTAGTAGATTTAGAAAGTCGGCGATTTAAGAATTGTCCATTGTAAAACAATGTCGTCGTTCACTTAAAATTAACTTGTAGGTGGAAAATAACCGTCCAACTTTACAAGAACTTATTGGAGCATACTTCAATTTGCACGTTACATTTAGACTGAAATTGATACTTTCTTCAAAATTTTCTTGCAAGGTATCATTAATTTGCATTATCCATTTAAATGCTAGGCTTTTATCTAACACTGAATTAAGTTTTTTACAGATATCGCTATTTTTGCCAACCGAAGTTTTGAGACAACTTTTTACAGAATTTATTAGAGAAATACTTTCGTCTAATGAAAATCCTCTGCCTTCGAGTTTTGGGATTGCAGTAGTAATACAAAAAAAAATACTTTTAATGAAACACAATAGACTAGTAATTAACGGGTTTTCAAATAAGCTAATGTATTTTCTAATTGCTGACGAGCAATCTGAATCAAAATTACAAAAAGCATTCTTTCTTTCTTCATAATTTTCGGGAAGAAAATTTACGGCGTCTAACCACGTCCCCTACCGAGTAACAACTGGTTCTGGGAGTAGTGTCAATTCTGGATATTTTTCTTTATATACCTGAATTCGAAGTGGAGCTTTAACAAAAACTTTCTTCACGTTATTTACTTTAACCAAAGGAAATTTTGATTTAAGAGTTTCGCCTACTCTGTTTAATTCATGGGCCAAGCACGTGTAATGTATTAAATTAGGGCACTTTTTTTTAATTTTCTGCTACTTTCACCATATACGAAGCAGCATCAGTTACCATCACTATTACGTTTACCACTGGAAATTTTTGCGGTAAAAAGAAACTAGTTAACGTATCATTAACGAACCTAGCGATGTTTAAATTATTCGCTTTTTCTAACACCTTTACGCCAATCAAATATTCTTTACCTTGGCTATTCTCGTTTAAAGCTCTAATGATAAAGGTGGCAATATACCTTCTCTGAACATCTATAGTTTCGTTGACAAAAAACCTAATATATTTATTTTTAATTTTATTTTGGACGGGTCTTCAACATACTTTTTTCTCAAAGTAGATGATGAAAGCACATTGACATTTTCTTTAAAAGAGTGTTTCTTTAAGAAATTTTTGAACAATTTCTTGTCCAGTTTGTAAAGCGGAATATTACACCCAATGAAAAAATTACTCTTGAATAAATTTCTTGCTCTCTGTTGTTTCGATGTTGACCGGTTAATTGTTTTTGTATCTTGTGAATTGGTCCACGTTTTTTAAACTAATGGCTTTCGGTTACTAAGTGTTGATCTACTTGGAATTTCTTGACATTTTATTTATAAAAATATGTAATACGTTAGTTTAAAAAAAGCAGATAATAAATACAAGTGTACGCAGTCTGTGTATTTTTAGCGTAAGAAAGATTTCTTTAAAAAATGCATGAGTGGTTATACTATTATGTACGGGTGTACTATTAGCTTTACTTACTACTATATTTTACTTTTTCTTTAATACAGGGTGGCCCAACATGACCGAAGGGGTTTGAGTTCATTATAACTTCTTATTTAAGACATAATTATTAAATTTTTTTTTATTTTAAATACAGTATATTAATGGAGAATATTTTTAATTTAATTATGAAAAATGATATATCTCGCAAGTGGTGGCCATTTTCTGCTTCGCATATTCGTGCTCTTTCCAAAACATTTTCCATAACCTTTCGCAAAACTTCAAGTGTTATGTTGTTGATTTCGTCGCGTATATTATTTTTTAATTGCTGTATGGTTCGAGGCTTATTAATATAGACTTTTCCTTTCAAATAACCCCAAAGGAAGCAGTCTGAAGCGGTTAAATCCGGTGAAAGCGGAGGCCAATTAAAATCGCTTGTACGGGAAATAATTAGTTCACCAAAGATGTCCCGTAAAAGAGCCATTGTGTCCCTCGCAGTGTGCGCTGTGGCTCCATCCTGTTGGAACCATACTTGCGGATGGTTTTCCACGGCTGTCCTTAAAAAATTTTCCAACATTGTCCGATATCTAACACCAGTGATGGAAACGGCGACACCGTGTTCATTTTCCAAAAAATATGAGCCAATTATCCTTTCCGACGAAACACCGCACCAAACGGTACACTTAAGTGGGTGTAATTCTCGCTGTTGAACTACTCTTGGATTTTCCGTAGCCCATTTGCCTATTAACGAACCCATTTAATTGGAAATGGGCTTCGTCGCTCACAATTAAATTATGAATAAAATCATGATTTTCTTCTGCTTTTTGACGAAAATAAATTGCATAATCAAGTCGTTGCTAGTAATCTATCGGTTTCAATTGTTGGATAAGCTGAATTTTGTATGGAAACATTCTTATTGTATGCAAAATTCTCTGCAGCGACCCTCTTGAGAGGCCAAGTTGTGTCGAACGTCTCCTGGTTGATGTTTCTCCATCTTCCCGAATACTCTCCTTTACCCGTTCAATATTGTCATCCGTGTGCACCGTTCGTCGTCTGCCGGCACCAGGAAGGTTCCTTACTGCCCCTTGTTCTCGAAAATTTGCAACCAGACGGTTTATTGTTGACTCTGAGGGTCCAACCCCCACATTAAAATAACGACGATATGCACGCTGAGTCAAAACAATGGATCGTTGATTTGAGAAATAAAGTTCAATGATTTTGGCACGTTGTTGAATTGTGTACTGTTCCATTTTAAATTTCCCAAGTCTTCTTTACAAAATACTGAAAACTTATAAAAAATTATAATAAAAAAGTTATAAGGAATTAAAACCCCTTCGGTCATTTTGGGCCACCCTGTATTACTTATATTATATTTATTTATAATAAAATGCTTTTATTTCTTTACAACTGTCTTTAGTCTACAGAAATAATAAATACTATATCATATATATTAGAAAATAATAATAGATGGACGTTATCTTTGTTAATTTGCTTCCTTCTTCAGTTAGCTCTTATTGTCGTGTTCACATGGACTTGTTTCTTCTTATCTCAGGTGTTTATTTATTAATTATAAAAGTTTTATTTCTAAACAGTTATTTTCCTTTTAAATATTAGGTTCGTGGATTCTCGAGAGACAAGAATAAAGAACAGCTAATGTATTTAAAATTCTATGAACTCTTTGTAATATGATTTCCTAATTTTGAATTCGTTTTTTTTTAATTTTATTTTAATATTTACGATTTAACATTTATAAAAAGGTGTTTTTCTTAAATTGTCATTTATCTGACCTTAAGTTATTGAATGACAAATGCTCTTTCCCTTCTGTAAATTTTCTTTCTTTCTATTATTTTTTTAGGCACTACCTATCTTCTTTCTTCTTGGATTGCTATTTTTCTTTTCTTCGCTTATTCCACACGTGATTGACACTATTTTTATATCACATGAAGTACGTGTTTATTTTTCGACTTGAACAACACGAAGTACGTGTTTACTGTTTAACTTGAACAACACAAAGTACGTGTTTCCTATTCAACTTGGACAATACGAAGTACGTATCCCCTATTTGACTTTGACAACACGAAGTACTATCGAATTAAAAAAAAAGTGTTACAGTCATATTTTAATCGGTTTAAATTAGGCTGCGTGAATGTAGGTACATATTAAATGTAGGCGACAAATTTAAATATTCAAATAACATAAAAGTGTCAAAAATCATATACGCGTAAAAAATGACTTTTGCGCGTTACTACGATCTTAAGTACTATCATGGATTGCAAACAAATGCTCATTATCTACTGATCTCATTAATAAAAAAAAATGTAATCTAAAATCAAAAATGACTGAACATAAAAATACTCACTACATTTACGAAGAAAATAACACGTCATTCAGGAATAGAATTATTTATATTTATTTTAATATACCTTTAGTAATGTATAAGTTTGTAAAACAATCTATATATATATGAAAAGCAATAAGGTTTAACTCGACTGCAAATATCTGGTAATGAAAATTTGGTTCTGCATGTAGTATTCTTCAATTTGATCTTTTTGTAAAGTTTTATAAGATAACATTTGGGACACAGGGAATCACTCTGAGTTTTTTCATTTGGTCATTATTCAATATAATTTTCTTAAAATGAAGGCAAGCGTATAATTATAAGTTGACATGAAGTAAGGTTACCTTATTTTTGAAAAAGGCATATTTAATGTACGATCTTCTTAGAATAAGTTTAAATTTAATTTTTATTATTTTAAGATGTCCTTTTTCCATTATAAAAAAATTAATAAAAATCCAAAATTCATCCACGGAGAAAATTTTTGACTTTTTTTGTTTCGATCGTGATCCTATTCGATCGGAAAATTTGACAAGGACACTCAATTTTCACTTGCCATAAGTAGCAGATCAAAATTTTAAAATCCTTCAAATGCGTATCAATAATATATAACAGATTTTATCAATCATAATCATAACATAAACGAGTTTTCGTATCGTTCGATACTATTGAATCGATAGTGCAGAATATCTACAATTTAAAAAAGAAAAAAATCAAGTTAAAACCCCTGAGCAACGGAGGACGCAAAAGACAGAAGGTTAAAAAAAAGAAAAAAAAGGTTAGATACTACATTACAGATTACATTTTTGTTAACATACCAGATGCAAGCATTTTTCAAAATTAAATAAAGAAATTTCAATGATTCATTTCTTATCAATTTGTTATTGTTTTATTTTGTTTATATGTAATATCGCTATTTATAGATTATACTAAGACGTTAGCTTTTTATAGTTTTAACGAATTTGTTTAGCATTTAAGATCACATGTATTTTTCTTTTCTTGTTACTTGATTGAATATATGTATTAATTCGTATCTTTGTTTTGATTTGAATATATATACTTAGAGATATCATACAAAACTAAATAAGATTTACTTCAATAAAGAACTTATAACGACCTGAGAATTTTTTTTAAGATATATATGAGTCTAATAATGCCATTGCTCACTGAACTTGCCGCAGATGAAAAATATTAAATTGCGAAGTTCCTGACAAATTGGTACAATTTTTGTTATTACAAATTTTTATTTTTATTTTGCTTATCAAGTTAAAAGCCAGGTGTGCCGTCACAGTACATTAGCAACGTCACAATACAAAAATGTCTAAAAATTGACTTTACATATAACTTCACTACAGTACCACTTTTTTTTTAATTCGATAGTACCTACGTGTTTACTAATCGGTGCCGAAACAATCAATCCTCAATTTTTTTCGGTCTCTAGCTTTTAAAACATTAGCGTTTCAGACAAAAGCTATACGTTTCTTTAGGTACTTCTTGTTCTTAGTTCTTAAAATACCTCTTTGGAATTTGATGAAATTAGTATTGAAAATTAGCCCTATATTTCCTATAACTGCCCAGGTAATTATTTTAATTAATATTTTTATATTAAACATTTTAATTAATCTTTCAAGATTTTTATATTTTTCCATAATTTCAGTTAATTGTTGGATTAATGCTGTTTTTGATGTTATAATATTGTTATTATTGATTTATGCCCTTTCAGCAAATGTTATCTTATTATGTTTTACTTTATTTTACGAATTTCAAAAATCCTAGGCATATTTTCCAAAATTTCAAATAAATTCTTATTATGTTTAGTTTTTCTACTTGGTTTTGTAAATTTAGCCCCTCTTGACTAATTTAAGCCTATTATTGTTTTATTTTATTTGTTTTTTAGGCTTCAGTTAGTGTGTAGAATCCCGATGTCTATGAATTCTGTTCGAATGTTAATTTTATTGGCTGGTTGGTGTGTATTTTGGTTTCTTCTTTGAGTTTTAACTGTTTGTTCTTTTTTCACTGGTAAATATGGCTTCTATATATATATTCTTTTATGAAGTTGGAAATATTATATTACGATTTTTAGTTTTAGTTTTAAGCAAAGAGGATTTTGCTAATTAAAATCCTGAAATGTCCTATCTTAAGGTAACCCCTTGTCAATTTTTCTTTTATATTGAAGAATTTTCTCTCGGTTTCACCTTTTCTGGATTTGAAAATTTTATAATAAGCTTATTTACTATCCATTATATGTGAATACTTGTTTGTGGCACAGCCCTCAAAAAATATTGTGGTTGTCGATGATCTGCAAATACCTATCTTGAATCTACTTTCGCAATAAAGTCGATCTTTCAGGCGCTGCATTCGACATTTTTACTTTCACACTGCACTAAGACCAGTTGGGAAAAGTATGTATTGCTGACAACGTCAATGGTTCAATAACTTAATTTTTATCTTCTACTTACTTATATTAATTTTAAGCAAAGAGAACGGGTAACAAACACACTGGTTCAGTGCGACCGCACAACTTGTGTAATCTGTTAATCCCCGCTTTCAAAACATTCATCTAATGAATCATACCAGTGACGCGCCGTCCATATGGGCAAGGTCGTGCAGCGCACAACGGCGCCAAGGCCTTAAAGGCGCCTACGGCCACTTGTGATAAGTTAAATTTTAAAAATATTAAAAACATTTTTTGAAAATCTTATTAATAAATTTGCCAAAAGTAAAGCTAGAAGAGTCCAATTTCTATAAGACATTTCCGTTGTTTTCCTTCACGTTTATCTATTTAAAAACACGGGCACTCTAAAAATATTTTATTTGACCTTTTGTTTTTTAATAATTTGGAATACTGTTTTTTATTTTGTTATTGTTGTTTCAGTGTGCAATAAAAATTTTAATAATATTTTTTTGTATGTGAACCTATTGTTTGCCTCAAATAAAAAATACCTACCAGTACTAACAAGTCTAAAGAGTTCGTCATAAATTTCAATGTTGAACTGTGGGAGAGTAGCTGGTAATTTTGGCTCAATACATATAGGGTAAAGGCGCCTATCAGTATTTCGCACGACGGCGCCGAAGATACTTGGCGCGTTACTGAATCATACAATAACCGACAAAGTGTCTATATGATAAAATTTATGTGTTAGCTATAGTTTAGTAAGTAAATACTGTTGCATTACATATATGAAGATATACTAACGTTCAGAAATTTACGTGGAAAGATTACATTCAAATTTTGAACATAAATTTAAATATATAGAGATTTACATCACATGTAATATTTTCAAATAGTGGTACAGTGTGCTTTTACAGAAGTAATAAAAAATTATTAAACATTCTCATTACAAAATCGTTAACATAGCGGGGGACTAACTACACATAAGAGAGTCATCTGTGCAGGTAATGCTACAGCCCACAATAAAATATTTGAAATGTATAAAATTAAATTCTTAGACATTGAGATAGAGACCTTCATATACGCATCATTGAATTTTGCATATGCATTTTAAAAAATACTTACAATATGCCGTTATGCACTTGCTACACTTTTCGCGACCAAAACAAAACAAACCAAGTAATCTACCAGGTAGCGAGTTGTTCAGCTGGGCCACCCTCCCTTGCCCCGAACCTACCTGTTGGTGATCGTCCCTAGGAAATACTCTGCCGGCCAACTCAAACGTTTTTCGGAGAGCGTCGCGAGTCCGAGGTCGCGAGGTGGAGTGTGGCGCCACCGTATTTTCCTGCAGAGTACCCCCGTAAATACGGAAGCGGCTGGGATGCTGGTAGTTCCAAAAGATAAACAGTATGACCCTTTACTACTTGTTACCGAATCAATATAATCTTTGCTTATCTCAAACACTTGAGGGAAAGGTATCAAATAAACACATGTCATCAACAATAACAAGTTTAATAACAAAACAAAGTAGGTTCAGAAAATTTATAATGACAAAATTATTCAGACGACGAAAGAGCAATAATCAAAAGAAAGTAAGAAAGAATTTAGATTGTAATTACAAAAATTAATGAGATGTCAATTCAAATCAATTAGCGCCAAGGCAATAATAAAGCTTTGAAAAATTTAAAATCTAGCATAAAATCTACCAAATTAAACAAAAATTCAACTGTAACGCTTCTGGCGCATATCAGTGAATGCAATAAAACAGATACACATGTCAGTACAACACCCTGTATTAACAGGAAGAATTACTGTTATCAAATTATGAATTAAATACATACAAGTCTAAACAAGAGTTCAGCAGAACACAATTAAGTATACATAATCATGGGTTCTTTACAATATGGTTATAATGTTTTTATAAAAAAAAAATAAATAAAAAAAACAGCAACGTACCCCAAATTATTGATTAATCTGTACGTAGGCCCGTCTGAAGGATCATAGCCTCGTACAATAGAACTATACCAGTTAAACCTGGTTGCTAGTGAAGCTAGTCATCCAGAGTAAAAAATAATACAGACAATAGCTCGTATCTAGGTGCACAATCACCTATCTACTAAAATTCATTGAATAATGCCTTGTTCGCTAACTAAGTTTTACGGAAAATTAATAAGTGACACTGAAAAGTAACCAAATGTTGTACAGAAAAGAACTGTCTGCAAATTACTTCTGAATTCAAACAATTAGCAAGCTCTTTGCATTAATCGAGCCTTATATTAACTAATCTGAATTCAACTAAAAAAGTTCACATTACAACGACTGCCCAAATAATAAATGATCGGCTTCTCTAGAGCCTTACTTAAGTGAAAGCAAACTGATAATTAGTTAAATTTAAATGATTTGTACATATCTAATATCCAAAATAAAAAAAAAAGAAAATGTACACCTACTTTAAATTGTCCTAGTTATCGTCTAAATTCAACCTTCAGGAGGAAAGCCCTCCAATGGGTTGCACGGGATAAACAATACAGTAGAATTATTTCGTCCAGATTGCCGCCAGATTTATGCAGCCATTACACTTTTAGTTCGCCATCTTGGAAGCGTCGATATTCGTTCTAGGTTTTTTTGTAGACCACGCCGCAATTAAATTTGCTATTGAAGGTGTAATGTGGTTCTTTCCACCCGGTTTTCCTCCAAAGATCCAATATTAAAATGTTCAGCTCTAAGGGAAACGTGTCCGCTTGCCTAGCCTTCCCACGAGGTTTTTAACTCAGTTGGAATACAGCAGGAAAAAAAGGAAAAATTCTCTAGCCGGTAGGCGATAAAATAAAATATATCCTACAAAGGATAAAGGACACCCATTAGACAAAGTTCAAATGATTAAAATATATCTTACCGCAAAGACAAGGTTCTCACAATAAAATAAAGCACAACCAGCGCCGACAATGATCACGGACCAAGTGCCGATCGACTAAGGAATCGCGATAAACGACCACAGCCGGTCATACGTCACACATGATCATAGGAAGATTCAAAAGATAAGGGCGACATCTATTGCAACATAATGTGCAAGCAAAAGAGGTTGCCGATCCACAGAGATCGAAATTCAATTAAATGAATAGAGTGGAAAGTTGAAAGACACGAGGTTAATTCAACTAATAATTAAAATAAAAATAATTATTTCAATTGGACCTTTATTCCCTCAAAACATAACACACTTAACATGCATTTTGCATATTTTCCAAGCTCTAGTTATTATGTATTTAGGTGGGTTAGGTAGGTCTTATGTTTGACTTAAAATAGCAATTTTCAATATTTGATGTTTAATAAAGTAACTTAATAACATTAACCTTTTAGGTTTATGAGTGTCTATTGACGATCAGGCTTGATTAAGGATCAGGTATAACAGTTCACTATGTGAGTTAGAAGAGCAGGATCTCTAGGCGTATGAATCCGGTGCCACCTTTCGAATTCAAGAATAAACGGGTTTCGTCGAAGATATTTTTCTATTTAAATAATTGTTAAACACATTCGGAGGCGATTCAGATATTTTAAATATTTGTGATAATTGGATTACTAGAAATATTATTTATTTTCGAAGAGCATCGGAAACATACTGTTCACGCTTCACATAAAAGGTCGCCAACCGCTATTTCTTTTTATTTATTCCAGGGCCTCTTCTTGACTTTTCCAAATTTGTGTTAGTTTTGGCTTTATTTCGCTTAATTTAATTGATAATAATTAACTAGTATTAACATTTCTATTTGTTGTAAAATTCCAAATTTTGATCTGAACATATTTTTTTCTAGTTTTAAAATGCTAATTATTCTCTTATGTGACATAACCTATTTTTTTAATCTCGCTAATTATAGTACAGTTATTATATAAAAATATCGTCCCTATATTTAAATATTTTAATTAATTATATTAAGTATAATATGAATTATTATTATTATGAATTATTACTGAAATTGAATAAACGAATTATTTAATATATTTAGGAAACTTTATGTGACATTAATATTTTAATATTACTAATTTAGTTTTTACAATCAACTATACAGGGGTGAACCAAAATCAATGCATAACATTAAAATTCGTAAAACATTCTTAAAAGTAAATACCGCAATGTTAATTCATGTTTTTATTCTTTTAGATGTCTGAAACTACTGGAGAAGTAGAAAACCCATAACAATATGCAGTTAATAATTCATCCATTTCTACGTGCATCTTTAATATCTTTATTCTTTTGTTTTTTAGTAATTCGTCATAATTTGATATGCAAACATCTATTGCATAATGCTTGTACCTGGCAGTTTTTTAAATTTTTTTCTCATGTGTCCGAATCATATAACAATATACTTTTTACACCGATTTCTTTTCATTTATTAGTATAGTGCAGTCTTCGTCCAGGAGCGAATAAAAAAATTTCGGAATGTTAACGACACAATTATTCACGATTTTTTGTAGATGCCTTACGAGCGGTATTAATTCTATAGAGAACGTCTTAATTAAGGCACAGTATTAGTAGATTATTGGGCCAATACCGGTTGAACCACATAAGCTGGTATCGAGTAATATCCGTCTTTTAAATCAAAATAATTTTGGTAATTCCGATATAATAAAAATGCTTTAGGCTTATTTTGGCAAGCTTAGTCTGGTACATGCTGTTAATAATTATAATTATATGATGAATTGAACAATTTTGTCATCAATTTCACTTAGGTTAACCACAATACTTTTTAAAAATGTACAATAATTATTGAAAATAAAGTTAGGTAAAATTTTTGGAATACATGACGGTGAAACTACGGGAATTTTATTTATCTTAAATCGCCAAGTATAAGCAATCAACTGCAAATTCAATTATTATGTTCTAAAACCCTCTAAACTCTGACTAAAACAAGTTTATCGCGACTCGAATAACGTGGCGCTTTTATTAATGCAACTGTTTCTGAATGTTAAGAATAGAATTAAATTAAATATCAAAATGTTTTAGTTTTCGATCGATACTGCTGTAGTTTTATCTTGGTTAATCGTTTCAAGTGCGTAGAAAATATTTGTAGTAAATTTAGTTGTGGATCTTCAAACTTTAACCGAATGCGGTGAGTGGAAGCACGTGCCATCGACTGATAATCTCACCGACCTAGTATCACACGTAATAAAACCGAAAGATTTAAGTAATTGCAAACTATGGTGTAATGGTCCAAATTGGCTAGAATATGTTATGACACGGTCAGAAGCACGACCAGTTTTAAGTCACGTATCCGAACAGCGAAAAGCGAAGATCGCCATCATTAATATCGCTTGGAATTACGACATTTTCGAAAGGTATTCAAGTCTTTTTTAATTGCAGTAATATTCGTATACTGCCTTATGCTTTAGATTATGCAGAAATATTAAAATTAATCACAAATACATAATAATAGGTAAGATAAAGACGAAGAATTCAATAAAGTGCTATTGATTAAAATTAGTGCGAGCACAAGCATTTTCTCTAAAGATAAATGCTCCCATAAATCAACGGCGCTATCAAAACATTCGCTGTTGCTTTCGTTAAGTCAATTTTTAGATGAAAACGATTTGCTCCAGGTAAATGGTAAATTAGGAACAACTTAATTAACATTTAATCAAAAATATCCGATAGTACTTAAGCCGAAACAGAAATTAACACGTCCGACGATTTTATACAAGCATCATAAGTTAAGTAACTCCATGCTGAAGCACATACTTTTTTTTCTTGAGGTTAATAGTTCAAAACGTGTTGATAGATACATGTAACATGTTTTTGCGTCACACCTTTAATCTACAGAAAATGGCTAATCTACTGATAAAATGTATTTTGAAGGAATGTCAATTTTACATAGCTGGTATAAATCCTACTAGCTAGCATATTTACATGTATATGTATGTTTGACAAAAAGGCTGTTAATACTGTAATACAAACTAATGTATTCTCATTTCCGTACTTGTCAATTTCTTTCTTTGCCTACCTGATGTCGTCTAAGATTTACGTTGGATGCACATTAGTGTTGGTCTAATAACTTTTCTTATTACTACAACCCTTCTGCTCTGGCTCTGGCAAGAGAAAGAAATGCGATCTTAAAGGTAAAATCGAATTTTGTTCGCTTATTCCTACCACTACAACGTTTGTCTCTTACATTCGTGTTGTATTTGTTGTATTTTTCTAACTTTTACTCACTTACTTACTATGATATAGTACATGATAAGTTCAAATTTGAAAATTAAGCGTAGTTTTATTATTAACGCATTATTTGTAATTCATCTTCCAGAAATGTCAATATAAACGTTTGATTCTTGACATTTTGTAATGTTTACATCTTTAAAATATTTCTATTTGTATATAAATAGAAACATAGCAATCTTGGTCAGATAGACATAAAATTGTAATTTATCTTTTACTTCCTCTACATTAATTCTCTTGATTTCAAAAAACCAATATTTTACGGATTGTATATTATATAATCATTTATCTCAATATGTTAACAATGAAACCAATATCTATGAGCTTAAAATGTAAATAAAATTGTTGTTATTTAATTTAAATTGTTACCCTCTCACTGAATTTTTCTCGTCTACATTACAATATAAATAATAAGTAAAATTCCTTATATTTTTATATTAGTTACATATTTTTTATCTAGAAATCACATCAGTTGATATTCTTGCCTTCGCTCTTTTTGCCATTATTATCTTGTCGGGCCACCGCAGTGGTCCATTAGGAGCACTGCTCGTCGTTGTCCCAGGCCTGAGCCGACCTGTCACAACATCGGTGATGTATTACTTTGATCAGGACACTCGTTATCCCCTGATAATACCCCACTAAATAAACTAAATTTGCTGGGCGAATAAATATTTAAAGTCGTGTACGAATGGATTGGGAGCCATCTTTTTGAAGTGTTTGCGGATTAAGTTGAGAGAAAAACGCTGGATGGTAGCTATGGCCACAGTGATAACGAATGAAAATAATTCCCTAATAGAATTTTACTGGCCTTTAAATATATTAGCAAAAAATAAGATCGATTTATTGAATTTCGATGCTCTTATTTTAGTGAAACATTATTATTCAGTTTATCAGAATTTATTAGATTAGCGAATTTGTAAAATTTTGTAGAGAGTTCGGGCTTTTAAGCAAATATTTGTAGAGAATCCTTAAGAAAAAGTAAGTTTAATTCCATTCCATTGTGGAATTTTAAATATGCATTACTTTAAATTTTTACTTTTTAACGCTGATTTTGTTTAATTTAAAATGAGTAGTTCTGTTTCAGTCGTATATTTTATTATTTAATTAGTGATCATGTATGTATGTATAATCTGCACCCATTTACCATACATTGGTGTAGGGTATAATAAAAGTTAATGCGTTTCTCCTTGTTGAATATATCTTCGCCATTCATCTCTGTCTCTGGCCATCCTCTTAGCCTGCAACCATGTTGTTTCTTTCTTTGCAAATAACTCCGCTATCACTCCATTCCAAGTCCTTCTGGGTCTGCCTCTTCTTCTGCGCTTTAGGTTTTTCGTCTTCCATACTCTCTTCGCTGGTCTTCCTTCGTTCATACGTTGTATATGTCCCCACCAACTCATTTGGCGTTCCTCGATATATTGCATTAGTGAGTCTACTCCTAGTTCTTGTCTAATATCAATATTCCTCATTCTATCTAGCTTAGTGACTCCTCTAACTCTTCTCAGATATTTCATCTCAAGGGCCTGTAAACTACTTTTCTGTTTCTCGCTCAATACCCACGATTCGCAACCATAAGTTAATATAGGTCTGTATATCGCTTTGTAAACTTTTATTTTGGTTTCTCTTGCTATTTCTGTTCTATTTGTGAATTTCTTATTCATTGTGTGGTATAAGTTTAACGTTTTCTGTATTCTGTTATTAATTTCCGCTTCTTGTGTTCCTTTTACGTCTATGGTCACACCCAAGTAATCAAATGTTTGTACCTGTTCTATTTTTGTCCCTTCTATTTCTGTATTCGTGTTGTCTCCTTCTTCTCCTATTACCATCACTTTTGTTTTACTTTTGTTTATCTTCATTCCATTCTCCCTGAGTGTTGCGTTCCATATGTCTAAGTTCTTCTGCAAATCTTCCTCACTTTTAGCGATGATCACTATGTCGCCGCGAATACTCCTTCAGAAATGTCGACTCGTTGTAAATTTCTGTAACCCACTGTGAATGTTTTTGTTCTCTTCGTACATTCCTTTATTATATTGTCCATAAATATAATAAACAAACAGGGACTTAAGCTTCCACCCTGTCTCAATCCTGTGTGTGTTGTAAATGGCTCCGACTTCATATTGTTTCTAATAACCACGTTTACATTATTACTATAGATCTTTTTCAGCATGCGTATTATCTTGCATTTTGTTCCTCTTTCTTGTAGTATTTTCCAAACTATATGTCTAGGCACCGTGTCAAAGGCCTTTTCCAAATCCACAAAAGCGAGATACATTTTTCGTTTCTCTTGTATTACTCTTTGTGCCAGTTGTTTTATCATAAATATGTGGTCCTGGGTGCTTCTACCACTTCGGAATCCACTCTGTGATTCGTGTAGTGAACTTTCTACAGTCGATCTAACTCTCATATCTATTATTTGTTCGAACATCTTCATAGTGGTACATAATAATGTCAAACCTCTGTAATTACTGCATTCTTTTTTGTCTCCTTTTTTATGTATGGGTACTATTTGTGCTACCTGCCAATCTTCTGGGAATTTTTCTTCGATCCAGATTTTATTAAATAATTTTAGCAATAATTCCGTTCCCTTCTGTCCCATACATTTAATCATTTCTGAACTTATTTTTCCATATCCCGGTGCTTTGCCATTTCTCAGCTTTCTAATTACTGTCTGGATTTCCTCCATTGTTATTTTATCTTCTTCCTCTATTGCTGGTTCATTCTCTTCCACCTCTGTTAAGTCGTCTTGTGTATAGTTTCCTTTCTTTAACATTTGTTCGAAGTATTCTTTCCATCTAGCTATTATATCTTCCTCTTCTGTCAATATTTCTCCATTGTTGTTCTTTATAAAAAGTGTTTCCGACTTACTATCCTTTCTCAACGATTTTAGTGTTCTAAAAAACAGTTTCTGATTTTCTTTGCTGTCTTTCTCCATCTTATCTCCAAACACTTTCCATTTGTCCCTTTTTGCTTTTATTACTAGTTCTTTAACCTTTCTTCTCTCTCTTTTATATATATCGTATTTTCCCGCTACTCCATCTGCTAAGTAATCTTTCCATGCCTGTTTTTTGATTTTCACTTCCGCTGCTATTTCTTTGTTCCACCATGAGGTGTATTTTTTTGTTCCATTACTTACACTTACACCACATATTTGTTTAGTAGTATCTATCAGGGTAGATTTAAAGTAATTCCACAATTCTTCAACGCTACTGTTTTCAGTTCCTTTATAGCCATTTGTTAATTTTGTTGTTAGTACGTGTTCATATTTTTTTGCTGTTTCTTTGTTCCGTAGTTTATATGACTTTAAAGTTGTGTACTTAATTTTATTTTGAAGTATGAGGTTAATTTTCTCTGTTTCACATATTTTCTCTCTAAATTTAGTTAATACTACATAGTGATCGCTCCCAATTTCCGGTCCTCTGTGTACCTTAGTATCTATGACTGTTTTTCGGTTGTTACTTTCAATTAGTACGTAATCGATTATGGATTTCTCCTTTCTGCTTTTCACTTCTCTTGTGAACTTATGTGTATCTTTGTGTTCGTAAAAGGTATTAGTAATAATTAGACTATTCATTAGACAGAATTCCAGCATCCGTACTCCATTATGATTTCTCTTGATTTCCCCATGGTTGCCTATTACTCTGCTGTATACATCGTCTCTTAACCCCACTCTACTATTGAAATCACCCAGTATATATATTTTTCCTTTTGTATTTTCTGTTGTTATTGTTAGATCATTCCAGAACCTATCCTTATTCTCCTTTTTATCGTCTTCGTTGGGACCATATACTACTATCACTGTTCTGATTCTTCCACTATGTTTTTGTCTTAGCTCAATGGTTAATATTCTTTCGGAAATTGTCTCCCATTTATAGATTTATTTCGCCATTTTCCTATTTATGATGCATCCGACGCCTGCACAGGCTCTTTGGTCCTTTGGGACTCCACTGTAGATCATTATGTGGTCATTTCTCTCCTGCTCACTGCTCCTTTTCCTTTTTTTTTTGTTTCCGTTATTGCTAATACATCCACTTTCATGTTTTCAAACTCATCTTCTAGTTCCTTCTCTTTGCCATTTATGCTTTTGATATTCCAGGTCGCCAGCTTCCAGTATTCGTTATTATCATTATCCTTCTTACTCACTTTCTCTGCTCTTTCCTTTCTTAGTTTATTATTTTTTTCTCCTTTTGTCCCATTTTCATGTGTCAAACTCATATCCTTTATCTTTGCTGGTTTCATCAACTTATTTTTATTTTGTGTGGCTGGCTTTAGTTTTTTGACTTGGTCTTTACCATCTTTTCGTATGTTTTATTCCAGCGCCACTCTTCTCCGTTTACAATTACTTTATTATATCCTATTTTCACTTCCTTTCCTTTATCCATTTCACTCTTTGCGTACTTTCTTATTTGTTTTTGCTTGTCTCTCTCTTTTTGTGTTAAATCGTCATTGATGAAGACTCTGTCTTCCTTAAAATTCATTAATTTCTTTTTATTTTACATCACTTCTTCTTTTTGTAGTTCATTTCCAAATTCAATAACGTAAATAGTTTCTCCAATTTTTGTAACCTGTTTCGGTGTTATATCTAAGTTCAAATGTTGTCTTATAAAGTCGGTAATATTGTTCTTTAGCATTTCCCTGTTCGTTGTGTTTAGTTTTAACCCAGATATTACGACATTATTTTTCCGGTTTATCTTCTCCGTCCGTTCTATAACCTTCTTTATATCCTCCATTTCTTTCTTAATTATTTCATTTTCCTTTCTTATCTCTATATTTTCTCTTTTCATATTTTCATTTTCATTTTTTATCTTAATAATTTCATCGTTAATGATTCTTTGTTCGTCTCTAATCTGTTGTATTTGTTTGCTAATCGCTCTTTGATCAGCTTTCATTTCTTTTTGATCTTTATTCATCGCTTCAATCATATTTATAATTTGATCCAATTTATCCTCACTCTTAGGTGGTGTTCTGAATGTCTTTTTGCTTCTCTCAAAATCTCCCTTCGTCTCTTTCAGTGCTTTTCTCTTTTTATCACGTTCATCGGTTGAGCAATCATCGTCCTCACTACCCGCCATGATATCAACGTACCTATCGTCTGCGCTATTTGGGTTGCCTATTCGCTTTAGCGGCGTCAGTCACCTTTCCCGGTCGGCCCGTCGGAGATATGGCGACTACCAGCTGTCTATGTTTTTACTTTATTTACATACAATTTTCACAATTTTCTTAACGCTATTCTGTCTTTACTTTTACTAATGTACTCACCACGTATTAATGTGTCTGTCATCAATCTTTTTACTTCTTAAATGTTCAATATTGCCCAACTATTGGGTGAAATTATTGGAACGGTCGTGCTATACGTCTACACACTAACACACTTCAAACATAATTCATAATAATTAGTGATCATTAAAAATCATATTCTTCAATAATTAAATACATTAGTAATTTTCACAAAATTTTCTCCACCCCTTTTGTCTTTCGTTAATATTATTAATTTTTCCTATATAATTCAATAATAAAATACAGATATAAATAGTTTGACCCAAAAAGCAGGGAGTAGATGAAGAATTTATTGGCAATTTGCACAAAATTTTCTCCACCCCTTTTGTCTTTCGTTAATATTATTTATTTTTTCCTATATACTCGTCTTTCCTTTACTAACTTGTCCAGATTTTCATCCCATGGTGCTCCCCTTGTTCTTTTTCATTGTTTTGCTTCGTGGATTTGTTTTGCCGGAAGTGCCAAGTGTCCGGAACATTACATTTGGCTTTGATCCATTCATTTAATTATTAACTAAATCCCGGCTCTTCTCGAATTACATCGTTGTTAATTTTGTCTCTTTTGGTGACGATCAAAACTGTTTTTATCCATTTTATTCCAATAGTCCGAACTTTATACTTTCATTTATACGATCTTCTTAAATTGAAATGAATACTGACACAAAAATATCACAAACGCTGTCAAAAATAAAGTCAGCTCTTGATTGCCAATGTGTATTTTTTCTTAGTTGGTTTCTTTGTTGGTCTACGCTACACAGAGATCGTAGAGAATATTAAAAACCCACCAGGTGACAATAAAAAAAATTTGGTTTGAGATGGAAACTACTAAATTATTGTCGCTTACATGAACAAAAACAACAGGGAAACAAACAGTTAATTATACTATAACAATCTAATAATCAAAACGCAAATGATATTCATAAGATAATGTTTAAACAGCGTAAAACAATAAAAAAAGAAAATAAATATCTAGCACAGCAAGAACAAGAAAAGCTGTTGCAGAGATCTCCTTCATTCCTCATTATGTCTAGATTTAACAATAAATACAGATGCTGTCTGTATATTTTTGCTTGAAAGCATTCACTAATCCAAGAGTCCTCCCTGTATACAAGAATTTACAATAACGTATAGCAAAATTTAATGGTTGCAAACCAACGAAATAAACATAAGGTAAAACAAAAATTAAATATTTTAAGCAAAATGAAATTACAATAATGTACAGTAAAAGCTAAGCTAATTTATTTTACATTCTAACCAAAATTTAAATATTATAAGCGAGATTCGATATACATATATATATATATATATATATATATATATATATATATATATATATACACACACATATATATATATATATATAACTAATTTAGTTTACCTTATATATATATATATATATATATATAAGGTAAACTAAATTAGTCGTCGATTAAAGGTCTGGGTATTACTTCAAAGTGTATATATTTAAAACAATCCTACATGTTTCGGCAATGATGCCTTTGTCAAGGATATAAAAAATATAAATGACAGAATATAAATGTCAAGTAATTGAGTTGCTATGGTTTAAATTATTCAAAGATACATTCAAATAGTAATAATAAATCATGCCTTAGTATTCCAAAAAATAGATAGCAAGGTGAGAACAGATGTGTTGTTCGCTGCTAGCAGCTTGTGTCTTTTTCTGGGTATGAATTTGTGTGTTGGTTGCTGCTGGCAGCTTGCGTGTCTTTGGGTGTGTGATTTTGTGTTTGTGTAAGAGCGTAAGTATAGGGTTTTGTATGATGGTGCGCTCGTGCGTGTGTTAAGTGACCGGTCACGTAAATTAGAGAGATCGGATAACCAGCCGGTGCGTAGGGCCGCCAACCCTTTCCCGACAACTTCTTTACTTTTCCGTGCAGTACTTCGACGGCCCGACCCCCGCCCCAACGAGGCAAGGCGCAGTCCAGCGAAGCGCACCCTGCACGGGGTCGCTCATCGCAACCGAGGGAACACTCTTAGTGGCTACCTCGGTGAACGACGGTCACACAATGTGCCATCTTAACGTTTACCGCATGAGTGAGGAACCAAGCTACGCGGCGCAAACCTCGGCGCCGTGCATTGCACACACCACTAGGACCGGTACTGGGCGGCAACCTGGCTAGGCTGCCGTTAACAGCACACACACGTTCGACGTGTGTGCATTGCCCCCGCTTTTGCGGTAAACGTTAAGATGGCACATTGTGTGACCGTCGTTCACCGAGGTAGCCACTAAGAGTGTTCCCTCGGTTGCGATGAGCGACCCCGTGCAGGGCGCGCTTCGCTGGTCTGCGCCTTGCCTCCTTGGGGCGGGGGTCGGGCCGTCGAAGTACTGCACGGAAAAGTAAAGAAGTTGTCGGGAAAGGGTTGGCGGCCCTACGCACCGGCTGGTTATCCGATCTCTCTAATTTACGTGACCGGCCACCTAACACACGCACGAGCGCACCATCATACAAAACCCTATACTTACGCTCTTACACAAACACAAAATCACACACCCAAAGACACGCAAGCTGCCAGCAGCAACCAACACACAAATTCATACCCAGAAAAAGACACAAGCTGTAGCAGCGAACAACACATCTGTTCTCACCTTGCTATCTATTTTTTGGAATACTAAGGTATGATTTATTATTACTATTTGAATGTATCTTTGAATAATTTAAACCATAGCAACTCAATTACTTGACATTTATATTCTGTCATTCATATTTTTTATATCCTTGACAAAGGCATCATTGCCTAAACATGTAGGATTGTTTTAAATATATACACTTTGAAGTAATAACCAGACCTTTAATCGCCGACTAATTTAGTTTACCTTATCATACCAAGGTCAGAAAGAAGAGATGAACTATTTGATATATCTACTTAAAATTGTTTATATAACTATTTTAAAATTCAAATGTCAAAAACGTATTAATTTTGATGATCCACCATTTATCAAACAGTCATGGTACCGTCAAGCGAACTTCGTATAATCCACTTTTTCCATACTTTTCCTTAAGAAATGAAACTTGTGCCAACTTACACTTGATATTATAACGAATGCGGCAACTGTTAGTTCGTTTTAAAAATGCTTATTAAATAAAAATGCAACAAATATGTTCTAATGATTTATACTTTATTTTCAATAGTACGCCTTCCGATTAATAATGAAATATTATTTCATTTAGATACCTGCCTTGGCTGACTTTGCAGTACCCCACTCTGTTGACCCAACTTTTCCATGGATTTTTCAATCGTTTGGGCGTTTAGTTCACCAAGAACCAATTTAATTGCCTGTTCCAAAGCCTCAATCGTCTCTGCATGATTGGCATAACTTCTGTCCTTGACGACTCCCTACAAATAATAATCCAAGGGTATCAAATCGCAACTCCTAGACGACAAGTTGGCATCGCCATTTCGTCCGATAATACGATTTTCGATGATAGGGCGCAAATCGTCGATAGTAGTAGCGTTGGCTTTGTGGGCAATGGCGTCATCCTGTGGAAACCAAACATCGGCCAAATCTTCTTCTTCAATCGTAGGGAATAAAAAGTAGTTAACATGGTACGATAATGGTCACCATTGACTGCTAGCGCGGCTTCTTGCTCATTTTCAAAGAAAAATGGCCTTTGGACCATATTCCGCACCATACAGTCAAACGTTTTGAGTGTATTGGCATCTTAATTGTAACGTGTGGGTTTTTTTGTGACACAAATATGGAAATTTTGCTTATTCAAATAATCTCCGAGGTGAAAATGAGCTTCCAGAAAAGATGATTTTTTGGAAATAATGCTTCAACTTCTTTCAACCGATTGTCGGCCCATTCAGCGAAGCAAAAACGCGGTAGATTGTCCACTGTCATCAATTCTTGAACCAACTACTTTGTGGGTCTTCATACCGAGGTCTTTGTGCAAAATTCTTCGCGCAGTCCTATCGCTGATGTTCAATTCTTGTGAACGATGGCAGTTGGAGGTGCTCAGATAGAACGCACACTTTCAGCTACAGCAGGAATAATTCCCATCAAACGAGCTGGACGATGATGCGGAACATGTGTGTTGCCTATTAATATGCCAGTCGAACGAATTTAACTCATAAATTTCCTTACACCGTTCTCAGTTGACGCTTCGTTTCTACCATTGTGTACGCAATTTTCGGCAAGTTTCTGACACACTACTTTGAAAATAAGTTTTCAATATTTTGCAACGTCTATCAAGCGTATGTCGACCCATTTCGTACACCGGGAACATAATACTGAATTTCTTTCACTTGCCAGATGACAAAACAGCTATGAGCGGCGCAATAAGCGCTAGTTTAAAAACTAACCACAAGATGCCGCACTCGTTATATAACACAAGTAATAATGTTAGACAATAAAAAAGGAAATTTCCAGTCTATCTAATATATATGAAAAAAGCAATGTTAATGAGAATTAATAATTATTAAATTCCCACATTACATGCAATTGCCGCTCTAATTTGTTGTATTAATTTCTACAAATGACAAAATCCCATTTGCCTAAGAATGTGTGAAAGCCATATCTATCTGAAATGTGCAGATTTCATAGTTTTTACTAATCATTTAATAATTATTAATTCTCATTAACATTGCGTTTTTAATCATTTGCATATATACATGCAGTATAGAAATGAAAGTCGTATCTATTTCTCGATAAGGCGTACTGATGATTAGTGAAAACTATGAAATGTCGGCATCTCACATTCCAGCTGAATATGGCTTTCACATATTTTTCATTTGTCCGGACAACCTGGACGGTTGGCGCCGCGATGCGTTGTAGCTACATTCTTTGGCAAATGTGATTTTGTCATTTGTAGAAATTAATACAACAAATTAGAGCGGCAATTGCAATGTAATGTGGGAATTTAATAATTATGAATTCTCATTAACATTGCGTTTTTAATCATTTGCATATATACACACAGTATAGAAATGAAAGTCGTTTCTATTTCTGGATAAGGTGTACTGATGATTAGTAAAAACTATGAAATGTCGGCATCTGAACATTCCAGATGGATATGGCTTTCACACATTTTTCATTTGCCCGGACAACCTGGACGGTTGGCGCCGCGACGCGTTGTAGCTACATTCTTAGGCAAATGTGATTTTGTCATTTGTAGAAATTAATACAACAAATTAGAGCGGCAATTACAATGTAATGTGGGAATTTAATAATTATGAATTCTCATTAACATTGCGTTTTTCATCATTTGCATATATACACGCAGTATAGAAATGAAAGTCGTACCTATTTCTAGATAAGGTGTACTGATGATTAGTAAAAACTATGAAATGTCGGCATCTGCACATTACAAATGGATATCGCTTTCACACATTTTTCATATATATATATATATATATATATATAATTAATTAATTCTTGGAGTTTTCGGCTTTTATATTAAATATCTCCAAATTAGTATGTTATTTTGCGAAGTAAATGTGAATGTAAACATTGCTGTATACAAATTACAACGCAAATCATACGAAATTTTATTTGAAAAATTTACGGCCACGATAGAACTTTAACCCAAGTCTACGGTTTGCAGGACCGTCGCTCTAACTAACTGAGCCACGATAGACGTTGGTTTCTATATATATTAATAGCTAAAGAAGTAAAAATTAGCAATTTCATAACTTTCAAATTGACATCTGAATATTAACATCGGTGCCTTATAGGCGGTTCTAATAAACTTTAAACCAACGTCTATCGTGTCTCAGTTGGTTAGAGTGCCGGTCCGGCAAACCGTAGACTTGGGTTCAAGTGCCAAGGACAACGTAAATTTTTGAAATAAAATTTCATATGATTTGAGTTGCAATATTTACATTCATATTTACTTCGCAAAATAACATACTAATATGAAAATATTTCAAATATTTAATATAAAAACCGAAAACTCCAGAAATTTACCAAATATTATATTAAATGAACGGCTAAGAATATATATATATATATATATATATATATATATATATATATGGTAAATTCAATCAGTCGACGATTAAAGGTCTGGTCTACTTCAAAGTATATATATTTAAAACAACCCTACATGTTTCGGCAATGATGCCTTTATCAAGGATATAAAATATAAATGACAGAATATAAATGTCAAATAATTGAGTTGCTATGGTTTAAATTATTCAAAGATACATTCCAATTCCATAATAATAAATCATGCCTTAGTATTCCAAAAACAGATAGCAAGGTGTTAACATATGTGTTGTTCGCTGCTAGCAGCTTGTGTCTCTTTCTGGGTTTGAACTTGTGTGTCGGTTGCTGCTTGCAGCTTGCGTCTCTCTCTGGGTGTGTGGTTTTGTGTTTGTGTGAGCGCGTAAGTGTAGGGTTTTGTATGTTGGCGCGCTCGTGCGTGTGTTTAGTGACCGGTCGCGTAAATTTAGAGAGATCGGATAACCAGTCGTTGCGCAGGGCCGCCAACCCTTTCCCGGCAACTTCTTTACTTTTCCGTGCAGTACTTTGCCGGCCCGACCCCCGCCCTATCGAGGCTGCGCAACGGATGGTTATCCGATGTCTCTAAATTTACGCGACCGGTCACTAAACACACGCACGAGCGCGCCAACATACAAAACCCTACACTTACACGCTCACACAAACACAAAACCACACAGCCAGAGAGAGACGCAAGCTGCCAGCAGCAATCAACACACAAGTTCATACCCAGAAAGAGACACAAGCTGCTAGCAGCGAACAACACATATGTTCACACCTTGCTATCTGTTTTTGGAATACTAAGGCATGATTTATTATTATGCAATTGGAATGTATCTTTAAATAATTTAAACCATAGCAACTCAATTATTTGACATTTATATTTTATATCCTTGATAAAGGAATCATTGCCGAAACATGTAAGGTTGTTTTAAATATATATACTTTGAAGTAGACCATACCTTTAATCGCCGACTGATTGAATTTACCATATCATACCAAGATCACGAAAATATTATATATATATATATATATATATATATATATATATATATATATATATATATATATATATATATATTGTTATACTTCTAAATTGCCCCACTAAGTTGGGATGCAAAATGTTCTATGTCAAAGGACGTTAATATATAAAAATGTTTATTCTAGTTATAAATGCCCCAAAACGTTGGGCTCTAAATGTTATATTACTGAATTTCACGTTGGGCTGGCAAATGTTATATGTCAATGAATATTAATATATACGTGAATGTTAATATACCAATGTTAATATATAAATAAATGTAAAGTGAATGTCATAAAAGTTATATAAAATTCAAATCGGGCTCATTCAATGCTTATCTGTTTTTTTGTTATTATCGTCGGCTAGCTTCTTTTATTTCTTCAGGGTTAAGGTAGGTTCACCTCTCTCCACTTTGACTTTATTTACGTAGTTTATTTGGTTGGGAACGGAACAATATCTCAAGTGTATTACAAAAAAACCCAAAGTAAAATATTGACAATTAACTTTATTAAGGATAAAATATCTAGCAAAGTTTGAGAATTTATATTGACAATTTCGTGACACACATATAACAATAAGGGAGACACACTCAACGGTTGGTATTCTTATAGTATAACAATATGGTGTAAGACAAGTGCAATTAGGTGTTGTTTTATTAAAATAGTTTATAAAAGTGACATAGAATCCAGTTTTAAAATTACAAACAGTGGATACTAATATTTAAATAAGTTGGATAAAAATTACAGTGGTATAATATCGGTGAAAGCAATGTAAATAGTTAGTTATGGAATAAACAAAGAAAGTTCTAGAAATGTACATGAGCAAGTAAAAATGGCGCGTAAAATATTGTTAAAGTTAGCAAAAACCTGAATCTTCGGATATAACCTCTGTTGCTTCCTGCGCCTGTGTTCTGCTGGTTTTCACAACGGGAAACTGGAGAATATTTCTGCTACGGTCCCTCGGGATGACTTGAACTTTTTAGAAATCTCCAAGTCCGACGGCGGCTTGATCGGATGACCGGTCTCGAGCGTCCAAAGATGTTGGTCGTTGCACGGTGAAATTTATGGCGGGTAGTTTACGTATTGAAAACTTCAAAAATTCGTAATTCTTGAACTATTGGGTCGGCAGATGTTAAACTTGGTCTACAGGTAGATCGTAGGTATGTGTAACGTTTTGTAGACTTAAAAATCTCCAGCACTTAATAATTTCGCCAATTTATTTTAATTACTTCGGAGCACAAAAAAACGTGACCTCTCACTGTAACGACTAATTACCGACGCTTACTTTTTTCACTTGTTTTTAATTGCATAACTTGCCGCAAATCGCTCCATTCTTTACTTGCATTATCTTTTTGAATATTATTCTTTTAGACATTTTTACAGAGTAAAACAGTTAAAAAAATTACAATTTGATTTATAAAATAACTTTAGTTGAATAACATATGTTTATGTGTTTACAAACACTCTGTCAATATCGGTTTATTTTCGGGTTATTGCACCGTTAAAATTGTGGGCGGGGCTTAATCGTTCAAATGCATTTGAAAATAAATACGATACATTTGTTTGAATAAAAACGCGTTAAATATTAATTTGAATTAAAAATGAATATAAACATTATAATTAAAAAAATAGAAAAATAAGTTAATTATTTCAAAGCAAATTTGTCGTCAAAATAACGTATTCATTCTTTGAGTCAATCTTTCCCCTTCTTGGTATTAAAGTACATAGTAGATATAAATATTATGGTTACATGTATTCTTTGTTTCTTTCAGAGAAAAAAACCCTTCTTGCAATGCCTCAATTTATATATATATATATATATAACTAAACTAATACTGTAATAACTATACTAATCAACTAAATATGAGGCTGTTGATTGGATGTACTAAAAGGTGAAAACAATATACTTTCCAAAACGATGTAATTTAGTATATCCTCAAAATAGAGAATTTATGTGCTTCACTTTAAGGAGCTAACTTGCACATTAGCACTGTTCCGTTGTCGGTTTTCAGTTGTGATTTGATATTTTTGATGTGCAAGTTAGCTCCTTAAAGTGAAGCACATAAATTCTCTATTTTGAGGATATACTAAATTACATCGTTTTGGAAAGTATATTGTTTTCACCTTTTAGTACATCCAATCAACAGCCTCATATTTAGTTGATTAGTATAGTTATTACAGTATTAGTTTAGTTATGTATATATATATATATATATATATATATATATATATATATAATATTATCGTGACCTTGGTATGATATGGTAAATTCAATCAGTCGGCGATTAAAGGTCTGGTTTACTTCAAAGTATATATATTTAAAACAACCCTACATGTTTCGGCAATAATGCCTTTATCAAGGATATAAAATATAAATGACAAAATACAAATGTCAAATAATTGAGTTGCTATGGTTTAAATTATTCAAAGATACATTCCAATTGCATAATATATATTTTATATCCTTGATAAAGGCATCATTGCCGATACATGTAGGGTTGTTTTAAATATATATACTTTGAAGTAAACCAGACCTTTAATCGCCGACTGATTGAATTTACTATATATATATAGTAGACTAAATTAGTCGGCGATTTAAGGTCTGTTTTACTTGATATGTATATATTTGAAACAATCTTACATTCTTCGACATATAGTTCCTTCTTCACAGAAATTTAAAATATATTTTTATATATATATATATATATATATATATATATATATATGAAAAAATGTGTGAAAGTCGTATCCACCCTGGAATGTGCAGATGCCAGCGTTTCATGGTTTTACCAATCATCGGTGCACCTACATCCAGGAATAGACACGACTTTCATTTCTATACGAAGTGTATATATACTAATTGTGATAAACGTAATGTTAATGAGAATTAATAATCAATAAATTCTCACATTACTGCCAATGCCGCTCTAATTCGTTGCATTAATTTCTACACCTGACAAAATCACATTTGCCTAAGAATGTAGCTGCAACGCGTCGCGGCGCCAACTGACCGAGTTGTACGGGAAAATGAAAAAATGTGTGAAAGTCGTATCCACCCTGGAATGTGCAGACGCCAGCGTTTCATGGTTTTACCAATCATCGGTGCACCTACATCCAGGAATAGACACGACTTTCATTTCTATACGAAGTGTATATATACTAGTTGTGATAAACGTAATGTTAATGAGAATTAATAATCAATAAATTCTCACATTACTGCCAATGCCGCTCTAATTCGTTGCATTAATTTCTACACCTGACAAAATCACATTTGCCTAAGAATGTAGCTGCAACGCGTCGCGGCGCCAACTGACCGAGTTGTACGGGAAAATGAAAAAATGTGTGAAAGTCGTATACACCCTGGAATGTGCAGACGCCAGCGTTTCATGGTTTTACCAATCATCGGTGCACCTACATCCAGGAATAGACACGACTTTCATTTCTATACCAAGTGTATATATACTAATTGTGATAAAAGTAATGTTAATGAGAATTAATAATCAATAAATTCTCACATTACTGCCAATGCCGCTCTAATTCGTTGCATTAATTTCTACACCTGACAAAATCACATTTGCCTAAGAATGTAGCTGCAACGCGTCGCGGCGCCAACTGACCGAGTTATACGGGAAAATGAAAAAATGTGTGAAAGTCGTATCCACCCTGGAATGTGCAGACGCCAGCGTTTCATGGTGTTACCCATCATCGGTGCACCTACATCCAGGAATAGACACGATTTTCATTTCTATACGAAGTGTATATATACTAATTGTGATAAACGTAATGTTAATGAGAATTAATAATCAATAAATTCTCACATTACTGCCAATGCCGCTCTAATTCGTTGCATTAATTTCTACACCTGACAAATCCTCACATTTTTTCATTTTCCCGTACAACTCGGTCAGTTGGCGCCGCGACGAGTTGCAGCTACATTCTTAGGCAAATGTGATTTTGTCAGGTGTAGAAATTAATGCAACGAATTAGAGCGGCATTGGCAGTAATGTGAGAATTTATTGATT
Source organism: Melolontha melolontha (assembly GCA_935421215.2). Lineage (NCBI taxonomy): Eukaryota > Metazoa > Arthropoda > Insecta > Coleoptera > Scarabaeidae > Melolontha > Melolontha melolontha. The sequence continues at coordinate 148,341,023 of OW285236.1, read as the reverse complement.
ATTAATTCTCATTAACATTACGTTTATCACAATTAGTATATATACACTTCGTATAGAAATGAAAGTCGTGGCTATTCCTGGATGTAGGTGCACCGATGATTGGTAAAACCATGAAACGCTGGCGTCTGCACATTCCAGGGTGGATACGACTTTCACACATTTTTTCATTTTCCCGTACAACTCGGTCAGTTGGCGCCGCGACGCTTTGCAGCTACATTCTTAGGCAAATGTGATTTTGTCAGGTGTAGAAATTAATGCAACGAATTAGAGCGGCATTGGCAGTAATGTGAGAATTTATTGATTATTAATTCTCATTAACATTACGTTTATCATATATATATATATATATATATTTTTTTTGTTATATACCTTATGTTATTTAAATATCATTTAAATATCATATACTTTTGCTTATCATGATGACTGTTCCGTGTTTTGATTCCTGTCTAGTTGTCCGAGCAGGTTTTCGTGGTTTTCCTTCTCGTTTTGAGCGAATGCCGACAACTTTGTATCTTAAGTCGCTCCACGGGCGCATATGTAATAATAACTCATGTCTTGCTTTTCCCTGCCTATCCCTGTTTTCTGTTTTTTGCTGATGTGGTCCTCTACTGGGTTGCAGCCTAGCATATGCGCTACAAAACTCTAGGGGGGTCTGCCCGTTGGGCAGTCAGGTGCCATTCCGCCTTTCCAGCAAGAGTGAGGAACCATGCTACGCGGCGCTATCTCGTCGCCGCGCAATGCACACACCACTAGGACCGGTCCTGGGCGACAACCTGGCTAGGCTGCCGTTAACAGCACACACACGTTCGACGTGTGTGCTATGCCCCCGCTTCGGCGGAAAACGTTAAGATGGCATAAGTGTGACCATCGTCGACCGAGGTAGCCACTAAGAGTGTTCCCTTAGTTGCGATGAGCAACCCCGTACAGGGTGCGCTTCGCCTGTCTGCGCCTTGCCTCGTTGGGGCGGGGGTCAGACCGTCGAAGTACTGCACGGAATTGTAAAGAAGTTGTCGGGAAAGGGTTGGCGGCCCTACGCAACGGCTGGTTATCCGACCTCTCTAAATTCATGCGACCGATCACTAAACACACGCACGAACGCACCGACATACAAAACCCTACACTTACGCTCTCACACAAAACCACACACCCATAGAGAGACGCAAGCTGCCAGCAGCAACCAACACACAAGTTCATACCCAGAAGGAGACACAAATTGCTAGCAGCGAGCAACACATATTTTCACACCTTGTTATCTATTTTTTGGAATACTAAGGCATGATTTATTATTATTACTAGAATGTATCTTTGAATAATTTAAACCATAGCAACTTAATTGCTTGACATTTATATCCTGTCATTCATATTTTGTATTCTCTTGAAAAAGGCGTATACAGCCGAAACATGTAGAGTTTTTTAAATACATATATTTTGAAGTAATATACAGACCTTTAATCGCCTACTGATTAGGTTTACCATATATATATATATATATATATATATATATATATATATATATATATATATATGTTCGCGTCAAAATTCATTGGAACATAAAGCAAAGGGAAAAGACATAGTACCAAGGATATGGTTCGACGCCGGAAACTAAGAAGAAACTATAAACAATGACGCAAAAGCCACACGCTACTTTTCCAAGAAATTTTTGTGACGATTTTGTAATACCTTTTAAATATTTCTTATTTATATTAAATTTAAATATTTTTTCCTCTATCTAATAGGAAGGTATTTCACTCTGTATATCGCTGAAGTCTAAAAATAAAATATCCCCAAACGGTAACCAACTTATTAAAACATCTATTTTAATTCTATAACAACCTACAATAGGAAATTAAAGTGAGATGGAAAACTTAAAAGAATTGGTGGAAATGTACGAATGAAAGTTTAATTATTATTTTTGCAATTAGTCTTACTATATACTTGCAAGTATTATACAGCCCCTAAAAAAAACAACATAAAAGAGCGAATGGATTGTTTGCAATTCCTGACATGACTTATTGATTGCTATCAAATTAGCTTTGGGCTACAACGTTATTTAGTAAACTTTACTCTATTCTCATCTCGAGATAATAATCAACTAATCGCTTCTGGCTGTTTCTCTATCCTAGAATAAACAATACGCGTGAATATGTAGTATAGACGCATAGGGCTTAGAAAATATTTTACTAAATTGCGTTGTATATGTGTGAATAATGTACATGTATGTATATACATGTACATTATTCGAATATCTATAAAAATCACTCAAAACTTTCTACCATCTTTATCTTTGCATGTAGTTATCCAGTTATACTATTAGACCCATCTGGAAGTAAAATATTTTACGTTTATTATATTGAAAATATGAAATAATACAATTCGTAAGTACACTTGGAAACATAATATTTTCGTGTACAAATATATTTCCCCGGAGCTAATTATCAGAATCCTAGCTGATATCTAAATTCTAAACGCCATAGTGATGATGTCACCTTTTCTATTCTAAAAGAATCTCACCTACGATTGTAATCCTTCCGCCAGAGGCATTTTTGAGAATCAAATAAAGAACATTCCGTCGTAGTAAATTACATAATTGTTGAACTATTTTCAGTTGTAGAAACACTACTCGTTTAGAAATGCATATAACAATGACAATATTAGGTATATTCTTATTAAAGTAATATGAAGAATAGGAATCATCTCATACATAAATATGCATTCAAAAATATTAGTGCAAAAATTATTTTATACAACATCTGTAACTATTACTATATTCTACTAGATATTGACGCGTGAACATTGGAAACTTTCTTTCAACGACTGCATAGACTAGCTAGTAATTGACAATGTACATGTCCTTGATGGAAATATATTCTTGTTAATACTCTTCTTCTCTTTCTTAGGTCTTTATTGTTGGACGCCGAAAAGTTCTGGAATTTGAGAATAATTGTCTCTGTAACGCTCTCAATAAACAAACCTTTCACTTCAATCTACATCAGTCCTGCATTATCCACAAAAGTCACTATGCTTCTCAGGGGAAATTTTAGTGTCTCGCAAACTTCAGTAGATTCTTGCCGAAATGTTTCTGCCTGAGTCCTTTTAGTTTTTCTGGAGTACATATTACGTAAATGCTAGTTTTTTCCTGTATTTCACATCTCTTACAAAGATTCGCTATTTATACCCATGTTGTATAGATGCCTCTTTGAAAGGCATTTGAATTGGCATTGAATAGGTAACAATGATGGACAACTGTAACATGCTCTTAATGGGCAAATATTCTTATTATTGTTCCTCTTCTTCTTCATTTTTCTAACTCTTTAAGGTTAGACATAAAAAAGCCCAAGTACATGAAAATTAAGCTTTCTATACCGCCCTCAATAAACCTCTCACTTCAGTTTCCGTCACTTCTCTATTCTCCACAAGAACCACCAACTTTTTCGAGAAAGTTTGAATACCGTCGTAAGTTCCAGTAGATCCTCGCCGAAATACTTCTACAACATAAGGGTTATTTCTTCCTGTATTTCGGGTAGCCTATATTCGCTAACTATACCAAAGTTATATAGACGCCCGTCACCAAGCAAGTGACGACATTCATTTCCTTTTAATTCATTCGACTTATATTAACTGTGAATTACGAGAGTGTTTTGACAGAAGAGCTACTTTTTAAACAAGGAACACTTTCGCCATGATGAATGTATTACTAACTTCGGTCATCTTTTAGAATCCTACTGTCAGAATTTCGCCCAAATCTGTTAGACAAATAACTTTTTACAATCGTTTCAAGTAATTTTTTTGTTAGTTTTGTGTTAGTTTGGAGAAAGAAGAATTTCGGGCGTTAATTAAACGTTATTTACTACATGGAAAACCTATTAAGGAAGTTGAAGAAAAGTTTCGTCAATATTATGATGAATTTGATATTTCCCACGGTGGCTCACTGATTTTAAATGTGGTCATATGGGCAAAGAAGATATTAAACTTCGGGTCCAATTTCTCAAGAAATGATTAATAGTCTATACCCTTGTAAGGAGCGACTGCCGAAGAAAGGTTTGTAATCCCAACCGAACGAGTACACAATATTTTGCATTCAACATTTAAATATGAAAAAGCTAACACCAATGTGGGCGCCGCGTTTTCTTGCTGTTTACCAAATACGAATTTATATTATAATTTCAAATGACTGAATGGCTAAGCTCACACAAAATTCAAAAGAATTCCTTCAACAATATTACCGTAGATGAAACGCGAATATATACTACTACACTCCAGACACCAGAACACAGTCAAATAGATTTCTTCTGATAAACGTACTCGTAAGAAAACAAAAACCGTGTTTTCGGCCAATAATATTATGGCCACAATTTTATTGAGATTCCAAAGCCTTTTTAACTTATTACAGAAGAGAAATACAAAAACTAGCCAATATTACGCTGATGAATAGACACGTTTCGATGCTGTACTGAAAAAAAAACGATCGCATTTATTCAAAGAAAAAGTTTAGCTCCATCGGGATAATGCGCCCTCTTATTCAGTAACTATGGCAGCAGCTAATTTGTCGAATTAGGATACGAATTACTGCTTCATCAACCATATTCACCAGAGTGGCTTTTTCTTGACTCCATACTTGAAAAAAGCTTGGTAGAAACAGTTTTGCGACAAATGAGAAAGTGTTAGCCGCAAGGAATGCCTATTTCGTCGACTTTCCAAAAGATTACTTTTTAGACAACCTAACAATTAGAAAGTCACTGGGCTAACTGAATGGGATTGAAATTATTTATTTATTGCCCAACAGATATACATATATCCAATTAAAGCACAAAAAGAAATTAAACAAATATGTTCATCCACATATTCTAAATAATAAACAAATTAATTAACGTACACAAAATACTTATAACAACTATTCGATACTAAAAATCTTATATAATAGAATAGAAAGATTTGTCTGGTTATATTACATTCACTAAATGCGGCTACTAAACTATTAAATCTATGACACACACGATATGCCAGTGACTTCATTATAATATTAGTCCTTGCCATGGGATAATCAAATGTGATGCATAGCCTATTATATTGTGAAACTAGAAAGTTAATATTGTTCAACAGTGATGGTGCATCTATGCCATTGTGGGGCAGATTACAGATTATACGAAAATTTAATATCATTTTGACGCCTACGGTTCTCCAAGGAATCGAACCGATACGAATCCAGTAACGCAATATGGTTAATGCCCTGAGATGAAGAAGATCCAGTATTCTTAAAATGTAGATATTTTAAAAATTTTTGCAGAACAGATTCCAACAAACGAACGGTATGTTCTGTAGACAGGTGACCATATTAAAGATGCATATTCTAATTTTGACCGAACAAAAGTAAAATAAAGCAGAATAATAGCATCCATGGAAGAGAAATTTCCCGAGTTCGGTGTAATAAAATCCAGGGTCTTGAGTGAAGAAGAAATTATGTGTAGGATATGCTCAGAAAATGATAATCTAGTATCAAATATCATACCTACGCCTTTAACAGAGGTGCATCGTATTAAATGAGAGTCGTTATAACGATAGTTAAGTATATCCAGATTTTTCTTGCGAGTATAGGTTAAGACATTACACTTACACACATTCACATCTAACTTTTTATGCACATCCATCTGTTTCTAAAGAAAGATACAATCTTCTTCACGATTAATCTTCTGGTACGGCTTCAGGTCGCCTGCAAAGAGTAATTTACGGCACTCAAGTATATCACACAAGTCATTGATGAAATTAGAAAAAGTAAGAGACCAAGGTTGCTTCCCTGAGGCATACCTGATGTGGGCAAAGAACATTAACATACTTACTGAGTTCTGTCGCACAAGTAAGTTCGAAACAGTGAGTATAGAACCGGAGTAAATCCAATTAAGTCGAGTTTAATTAGAAGAATCTCGTGATTTATACGATCAAAAGCTTTAGAAAGGTCAGTATAGACGACATCAACTTGCTCATTATCATCCAGACACTTTGAAAATCATTGAGTAATATCAGACAAGTACGTGCCTGTTGATCGCTTGTTTACGAAGCGTTACGATAGTTAGATAGGATTTGTCGAAATTGCGGAAATATGTAATGATAAAAACACCTTTCGAATACTTTAGCAAAATTATTTAAACGTTGAAAGACAGAGATTAAACAAAATCGTGAGTGGTTTTGAGAAAAGAATTGCATAGTCCTCGATTAAAAATCTGGGCAAGTCGTCATGACCCATTATATATTTATTTTTCAAGGTTTTTTAGGCTTGTATCACGTCGGATTCCTCAAGCAAGGGAATATCATTTTGCCTAGCATAAGTATAATTAATAGAGGGTTGATAATTTGAACTTGAAGAACGTGTGTAGACTGGCTGAAAGTAACCTCGAAAGGCGTTCACGATACTTGATGGAGTGATAAATAGGTCGCCATTCTCATTGCTCATGCCACTAGGAATACAGGAGCACTTCTTCTTAAATTTCACGAATGTCCGAAATTGCTTAGGATCGGTCTTATTTTTATCTTGTACGTTAGACACATACATCTTGAGATCTTCAATGCTATTGGTGTGTGTGTGTGTGTGTGTGTGTGTGTGTGTGTGTGTGTGTGTATGTGTGTGTGTGTGTGTTTGTGTGTGTGTGTGTGTGTGTGTGTGTGTGTGTGTGTGTGTGTGTGTGTGTGTGTGTGTGTGTGTGTGTGTGTGTGTGTGTGTGTGTGTGTGTGTGTATGTGTGTGTGTGTGTGTTTGTGTGTGTGTGTGTGTGTGTGTGTGTGTGTGTGTGTGTGTGTGTGTGTGTGTGTGTGTGTGTGTGTGTGTGTGTGTGTGTGTGTGTGTGTGTGTGTGTGTGTGTTTGTGTGTGTGGATGTTTTTTTAACTTGAAACTTTCAAATACCTAGAAAAATAATCAATTTACGAAAAATGTCCAGATATAAAATGCCAGTTTATTAGTGAGCAGCTCGATACTCGCGACGAAGTTGACGTCATATATACGGGCTTTAGTAGTGCCTTTGATGTAATTGACCATGGAATTTTTCTTAATAAATTGTCTGAGTTTGAGTTAAGTCCTTCCCTATTATTACTTCTACAGTCATACTTAAGTAGTAAATTTCATTATGTTTTTTTATAACGGCCATAAATCATTTGAGTTTTCTCCCCGATCTGGAACCCCACAAGATTCACACTTAAGCATAAGAAAATAATAAAACTAAATATATATATTTTTGTCATATGTATTACATATAAAAACACACTATTTACACACTATTTCTTTATTTTTTATTTTTAGTTATTATTATCTGTTTATTTTATAGTATTCGTGCATTTGTACGTATATTATATGGTTTTCGTTGGATAATAAAGCTATGATTATTACTATTATTATTATTATTATTATTATTATTTCCTCCATTCACAAGAACATTCAATTTGTCCTTGGTTGCCAGTGTGTTAACCCATCGGTTCGTGAGAACAAGATGGCTGGCATAACTGTCATAATATTATTATTATTGTTGTTTATTATTTCTTATTTCCAGGTATTTTTCCGTAACGTAACTATGCAGCTCTCCTCCATATGGCATGCTTCATTCTTAATAAGCAGATAATAACACCTCCCACCATGTAGGGGGGGGTTCATTTTCACGGCCCATAGGATCCGGCGCTTTAGTTGTTATGTTGACGAAGTGGGTTGAGATGAAGGTATCTCAACAACATCCTCGCCTGCGTTCTTTGTTTCTACTGAAGCATGCCATGTTTGTGTTTCATTTCCAATTTGCTGTTTCGGTCTTTGCTGGTTAATCCTACCTGGATCCTGCTCCTCCGACCCACCTCAGTATCCTTTTCATCCAGTGTTTGGAGCAGTGTACCTCATTGGGGCTGCTAACCCAACCCAACGGTTAGTTCAAGAACCCGTGGGGTCGCTAGTCCCCAGTAACCTATCTCTAGGCTACCCTGTGCGGGTTTATTATTATTATTATTGTTATTATTATTACTATTACTATTACTATTACTATTACTATTACTATTACTATTACTATTACTATTACTATTACTATTACTATTACTATTACTATTACTATTACTATTACTATTACTATTACTATTACTATTACTATTACTATTACTATTACTATTACTATTACTATTACTATTACTATTACTATTACTATTACTATTACTATTACTATTACTATTACTATTACTATTACTATTACTATTACTATTACTATTACTATTACTATTACTATTACTATTACTATTACTATTACTATTACTATTACTATTACTATTACTATCACTATCACTATCACTATCACTATCACTATCACTATTACTATTACTATTACTATTACTATTGGAATGGTCCCTGATCAAACACAGAAAAGTGAGAATTGGATTGGTGGAATGTGGAGTCAAGGAAAGGATACACATTGTGAGGTGCTTCAAATGCTTGGAACATGGACATAAAAGCCACGAATGTACAGCAGGGATTGACCGCAGTGGAGAATGTTTTAGGTGTGGGCAGATGGGCCATAGGAGCAAGGAGTGTAAGAATACTCTGCGTTGCATGAAGTGCGGAGTAGAGGGCCATAGGGCAGACCAAATCAGGTGCCCGTATTTTAAAGAAATGGTGGAGAGGAAAAGGAAGGAGAGGATAGCTCTGATAAATGAAAGAGCCCGGGGAGACAAGAAAGAGAAATGAGTCTAAGAATTCTACAAACGAATTTAGGAAGGGGGAGAGCAGCCCACGATTTGGCCTTTGCCACAGCCAGACGCGAGAAGGTGGATGTCCTCACGGTTGGGGAACCAAACAAGAAAATTGTCGTGGGAAAAGAGTGGGTGAAAGACTCTAAGATGGACGTGGCAGCGACATTTGTTAATAGAAAGGTGACGGTAACAAGTGTGAGGGTGGGGAATGGATACGTATGTGTTGATCTTGGAAAGTGGGATTTATACTGTTGTTATATATCGCCAAACTTAGATATAGAGGAATACATGGAAATAGTCGACGGAATAGCAAATAGTGTAGGAAGCAGGAAGAGGGAAGCAGTTATTGCTGGAGATGTAAATGTAAAGTCTCGCATGTGGAAATCTCCCATTACCGATAAAAGGGGTGAGTACTGGGCAGAGTGGCTGACGGCTTTGGACATGGTAGTTCATAATACGGGAGGATTGCCAACGTTTGTGAGAGGGACCTCAGAGTCCTTTATTGACGTGACGTTCTCCACACAGGGGGTGGCAAAACGAATTACAAAATGGAGAGTAATGGAGGATGAAACCCTAACAGAGCACCAATATATCTGTTATGAGGTAAAAATGGATAAAGCACCAGAGCGAGCTGTCGTAAAGACGAAAATTATGACAAAATGGGACAGCTTTACAGCTAGCGTACAACTTAGACTTGCTAACATGACGGATGAGGAAAGAAGCTCGTACAAATTATGCACAGAAATAATAAGAGAGGCATATTTGAATAGTAGCAGTAAGGGTCCAAGAGGAAAGAGGGGTATACCATATTGGTGGAATGAGACTATTGCCGAGAAAAGAAAGAATGCAACGCGCTTAGGAGGCAGTACACAAGATGGGCGAAACGCACCAAACAAGGAGAAGGCCAGGAGGCTTCGGATAAATACAAAATAGCGAGAAAAGAACTGCGAAAACTAATAAGAAACTCCAAAATACAACATTGGAAAACCTATGCGAAGACTTGAATAGGGACATATGGGGAGACGGCTATAGAATAGCAATCACAGGAATAAACAATTTAACACCTTATCAGATTCCAGATAAAGAAAGGAAGGAGATACTGGGAGAGCTCTTCCCTTACCCCAGGAGTGAGGCACAAGAACATAGAAGGAGAATAGGTATAGCCCCAGCTCTCACTGAGGCAGAACTGAAAGTAGCTGTCGAAAGCATGAAAACGGGCAAAGCCCCTGGGCTAGATGCAATACCTTCTGAGGCAATCAAGGAAGCGGTAAAATCGAACGGGGAGTGGATCTTGGAGGTGCTAAATAAGCTCTTGAAGGCACAAAGATTTCCAAGAGAATGGAAAGCGCCAAAGTTATCCTTATACCGAAGGAGAGTAGGTCAGGGAAAAGAAACTCCTATAGACCAATCTGTTTGTTGAATACATTCAGCAAACTGTACGAAGCCCTGATAAGACAAAGGTTGGAGGAAGAAATAGAAAAGAAGGGGGGACTGGCCAAACACAAATATGGATTTAGAAAAGGGAAGTCGACGCTTCTGGCAATGGAACAGATTAAGAAGATATCAGAAAACCTGGGAACAAAATGGAACGTACTGATAACGTTAGATGTACGAAACGCGTTCAACACAGCCAGTTGGGATTTAATCCTTCGAAAATTAGAAAGGAAAGGAATATCAAGTTATCTTCCCAATGTTATATCAGACTATTTCACCGAAAGATACATTCAAGTGACCAAACGAGACAAAATGGAAGTAAAGGCGGGCGTACCGCAGGGCTCGGTCCTCGGCCCTACACTATGGAATGTCCTCTATGACGATGTGTTCGGCATAGAATTGCTGGGACAAGCTAAAACTATAGGTTTCGCGGACGATCTGGCGTTGATAGTCTCTGCGGACAGCAAAAACGACCTCAGAAGTTTCACAAATGAGAACTTACAGCGAATAAAGAAATGGATGGGAGAAAACCAACTAGATCTAGCACCGGAAAAAACGGAAGCCCTTATCATAACACAGAAAAGGAAAAGGGATGGGTTGACCTTCAACATAGGCGACACACACATTGAGCCAAAGAAAAGTGTTAAGTACCTGGGGGTGTATTTTGACAATACAGGCAGTTTTAGAGAACACTTGATTAGGGTGACCGGGAAAGCCGAAGAAAGAGTGGGACGATTAATTCGAATAATGCCCAACATCGGAGGACCAAATATCTATAAAAGAAAGCTACTAGCTGGAGTAGTACACTCCATAGTCCTCTACGGAGCACCGATATGGGGGGAGGCATTGAGGATTCGAAGAAATTGTCTCCTAATGGAGAAGTTACAGAGGCTAGTACTAATTAGAGTGGGAATGGCATATAAAACAGTGTCCACAGTGGCCCTGCAAGTTATTACGGGAATTCCGCCCATACACCTGTTGGTGAAGGAAAGGGTGTATATGTACAAAAGGGAAAGCAAAGAACCACTTAGGGAGGTAAAAGATCGGACGCTGGACAGCTGGCAGGAGAGATGGAACAAAAACACGCTCAAAGGACAATGGACTAAAACGTTGATACAAGACATAGGAGCGTGGGTCAAATGCGAACACAAGGAAGTCGACTTCTACCTTACACAGGCGCTAACAGGGCACGGGGTCTTTAGGGCGTATCTGAACAGAATGCAACGAATATCCGACGACAAGTGCATATACTGCGGCGATATCGACACGGCAGAACATACGATTTTTATGTGCAATCGATGGAATGCGATAAGAGAGGGAACTGAAGCGAGCATGGGACTGGAAATAGCGACAAGCAATATCGTTGACAAAATGATAGAATCCAGAGAAAACTGGCAGAGGCTGCACCACATGATTAAGACAATAATGAAAACAAAGGAGGAAGAAGAGAGAAGAAGACAGCGCAGCTAGAGGTGAGATATGAGGGTGCTCGATATGCTTTCATGATGCGAAAATCTACAATGGTGGTTCCATAAAAGCAAAGAGAGAGTAAAGGCAGGTGGTTTTTAGTGGGTATACTAGACTAGGAGTCCCACACTACCATGCAATGATGAACAGGCATGGTGTTCATAAAGAATTTTCCACCTATTAAAAAAAAAAAAAAGTAATAGTAATAGTAATAGTAATAGTAATAGTAATAGTAATAGTAATAGTAATAGTAATAGTAATAGTAATAGTAATAGTAATAGTAATAGTAATAGTAATAGTAATAGTAATAGTAATAGTAATAGTAATAGTAATAATAATAACAATAATAATAATAATAAACCCGCACAGGGTAGCCTAGAGATAGGTTACTGGGGACTAGCGATCCCACGGGTTTTTGAACTAACCGTTGGGTTGGGTTAGCAGCCCCAATGAGGTACACTGCTCCAAACACTGGATGAAAAGGATACTGAGGTGGGTCGGAGGAGCAGGATCCAGGTAGGATTAACCAGCAAAGACCGAAACAGCAAATTGGAAATGAAACACAAACATGGCATGCTTCAGTAGAAACAAAGAACGCAGGCGAGGATGTTATTGAGATACCATCATCTCAACCCACTTCGTCAACATAACAACTAAAGCGCCGGACCCTATGGGCCGTGAAAATGAACCCCCCCTACATGGTGGGAGGTGTTATTATCTGCTTATTAAGAATGAAGCATGCCATATGGAGGAGAGCTGCATAGTTACGTTACGGAAAAATACCTGGAAATAAGAAATAATAAACAACAATAATAATAATATTATGACAGTTATGCCAGCCATCTTGTTCTCACGAACCGATGGGTTAACACACTGGCAACCAAGGACAAATTGAATGTTCTTGTGAATGGAGGAAATAATAATAATAATAATAATAATAGTAATAATCATAGCTTTATTGTCCAACGAAAACCATATAATATACGTACAAATGCACGAATACTATAAAATAAACAGATAATAATAACTAAAAATAAAAAATAAAGAAATAGTGTGTAAATAGTGTGTTTTTATATGTAATACATATGAAAAAAAAAATAAAAAAATATTTAGTCTTATTATTTTCTTATGCTTAAATGTGAATCTTGTGGGGTTCCAGATCGGGGAGAAAACTCAAATGATTTATAGCCGTTATAAAAAAACATAATGAAATTTACTACTTAAGTATGACTGTAGAAGTAGTAATAGGGAAGGACTTAACTCAAACTCAGACAATTTATTAAGAAAAATTCCATGGTCAATTACATCAAAGGCACTACTAAAGTCCGTATATATGACGTCAACTTCGACGCGAGTATCGAGCTGCTCACTAATAAACTGGCATTTTATATCTGGACATTTTTTGTAAATTGATTCTTTTTCTAGGTATTTGAAAGTTTCAAGTTAAAAAAACATCCACACACACAAACACACACACACACACACGCACGCACACACACACACACACACACACACATACACACACACACACACACACACACACACACACACACACACACAGCATTGAAGATCTCAAGATGTATGTGTCTAACGTACAAGATAAAAATAAGACCGATCCTAAGCAATTTCGGACATTCGTGAAATTTAAGAAGTGCTCCTGTATTCCTAGTGGCATGAGCAATGAGAATGGCGACCTATTTATCACTCCATCAAGTATCATGAACGCCTTTCGAGGTTACTTTCAGCCAGTCTACACACGTTCTTCAAGTTCAAATTATCAACCCTCTATTAATTATACTTATGCTAGGCAAAATGATATTATTCCCTTGCTTGAGGAATCCGACGTGATACAAGCCTAAAAAACCTTGAAAAATAAATACATAATGGGTCATGACGACTTGCCCAGCTTTTTAATCGAGGACTATGCAATTCTTTTCTCCAAACTACTCACGATTTTGTTTAATCTCTGTCTTTCAACGTTTAAATAATTTTGCTAAAGTATTCGAAAGGTGTTTTTATCATTACATATTTCCGCAATTTCCGCAAATATATATATATATATATATATATATATATATATATATATATGTATATATCATTTGATAAATTCTTGGAATTTTCGGCTTTATATTAAATATTTTCAAATTAGTATGTTATTTCGCGAAGTAATGTGAATGTACACATTGCTGTCTAAATTACGACGCTAAATATTCGAAATTTTTATTTTAAAAAATTTATCGTTGGTGGAGCTCGAATCCACGTCCATGGTTGGCCGAAGCATCGCTCTAACCACTGAGCTACGAGGACTTGGTTTCAAGTTTATTGGAAACGCCTTGTAAAGAACAGATATTAATTTCTGCCAGTTAGAAATTGCTAATTTTTCATCCTTAGCTATTTAATAATATAGAGACAATTTCTTAGCCGTTCATTGAATATATCATTTGATAAATTAATGGAATTTTCGGCTTTATATTAAATAAAATAATAAAAATTTGTGTGTTACAGTGGTAGATTGAGCGAAATGAATAGATTTATTTAAATATATTTTCTTACACAATTTAATTTTTGTTTATTATTAGTTTTGATTTTATTTCTTTCTAAATATGTAATATATAAAGTGTACTTAGTTGGACAATAAAATATATTTATAATTTATTATTTTATAAAACAAACAGGTCAAATATCCAAAAAATATTATATATTGATATTTAGATACTTTTACGAAAAGAAATGCATGAACATATGAAATATTTCCAATTTTCTTGCGCACTCTATAATACAAATTCTCACCTCTAACGATCCAAAACTTTACCTTATTATTGTAACAGACAGCTACAAACGACTTGTACATTTCTGAATACGCCAGGAACATGTGGAGGAACAACAACGTTAACTTCGACCGCCTCAACAATAACAACTCCAGGATGCAAATAGCCATCAGGAAGATTACCTTTTTTCAGTGATCATTACAGGAAAACAGGCGAACGTTTCAGAGATCGTTTATCTTAATAACGTATGCTATTTTCACACGCCTCTGTGCAAAGTTAATACCCGATTTTTCAAAAGAATATGTAATAAAAGAATGTTTGCAATGATGAAACATCTATATTGTGTAGTATACTTTGCGAAGGTATTGATAATGTTACACTGTAGCAATAATTGTATTCCTTGTTAAGTTTTCAAGGAAACTTTAAATCTAACGATTTCTAGTAAGATAAGACAATGTAGAAAATACACTTATTTACCACGCAAGGAAAAATAATTTCTCCGAATGCGTGTTTAAAAAATATACATTTTGAACAATACAGTAGCGGCTACTATCACCCTGGAAGTAGTTCCTTAATACATCTATACATTCAGTTATAACTTATAATTATAAAAAAGTATTTATTAACGACTACAAAAAAATATAAGTGCAATTATAAATATTATATAATGCACATACCGCCAAAAATACTAAATGGCCATATCTAAGGATGCACCTAAACTTATAGCTTTAGTCTTTTAAACTAAAAGTAAATAAGTATATAAAAAAATACTTATTTACTTTTAGTTTAAAAGACTAAAGCTATAAGTTTAGGTGCATCTTTAGATATGCCTACTTAGTATTTTTGGCGGTATGTGCATTATATAATATTTATAAGTGCATTTATATATTTTTTGTAGTCGTTAATAAATACTTTTTTATTATTATAACTCAATGTATAGATGGATTAAGGAACTACTTTCAGAGTGATAGTAGTCGCTACAGTATTGTTCAAAATGTATATTTTTTAAACACGCATTCGGAGGAATTGTCGATCTATTTTATTATTTTCTTGAACTCTACATTTTTATCTCCGGAAGAAGCAACAAAGTTGTTGCGAAACATAGAGATAATTAATAAATGAGTTTTTAATTGACTGACCGCTTGCCTGCTTTTAATTTATTTTATCCAATATAGTACGGTCGATAATTTCTTTTAAATTATTTACATATATATATATATATATATATATATATATATATATAAATATATTTAGTGTTTATAAGAAATTAAAATTTATTTCTTATTTATTTTATTGGCCCTGTGCACGATTGAAAAAGACTTAATTATATATAAAAAGTCGAAACGTCGTTATTTAAATAAATTGAATTTCAATAAAGGTCTCTAAACAAAAAAAAGCTTATTATTTTAATATATGTATATATATATATATATATATATATATATATATGGTAAACTTAATAAGTCGGCGAATAAAGGTCTGGTTTATTACTTCAAAGTATATATATCTAAAGCAACCCTACATGTTTCGGCAATGATGCCTTTGTCAAGGATATAAAAAATATAAATGACAGAATATAAATGTCAAATAATTGAGTTGCTATGGTTTAAATTATTCAAAGATACATTCCAATAATAATAATAAGTCATACCTTAGTATTCCAAAAAATAGATAGCAAGGTGTGAACATATGTGTTGTTCGCTGCTAGCAGCTTGTGTCTCTTTCTGGGTATGAATTTGAGTGTTGGTTGCTGCTGGCAGATTGCGTCTCTCTCTGGGTGTGTGGTTTTGTATTTGTGTGAGCGCGTAAGTGTAGGGTTTTGTATGTTGGTGCGCTTGTGCGTGTGTTTAGTGACCGGTCGCGTAAATTTAGAGAGATCGGATAACCAGCCGTTGCGTAGGGCCGCCAACCCTTTCCAGGCAACTTCTTTACTTTTCCGAGCAGTACTTCGACGGCCAGACCCCCGCCCCAACGAGGCAAGGCGCAGATCAGCGAAGCGCACCCTGTACGGGGTTGCTCATCGCCAAACGAGGGAACACTCTTAGTGGCTACCTCAGTCGACGACGGTCACACTTTGTGCCATCTTAACTATTTCCGCAAAAGCGGGGGCAATGCACACACGTCGAACGTGTGTGTGCTGTTAACGGCAGCCTAGCCAGGTTGCCGCCCAGGACCGGTCCTAGTGGTGTGTGCATTGCGCGGCGCCGTGATTTACGCCGCGTAGCTTAGTTTCTCACTCCTGCTGGAAGGGCGGAATGGCACCTGACTGCCCAAAGGGCAGACCCCCCTAGAGTTTGGTAGCGCATATGCTAGGCTACAACCCAGTAGAGGACCACATCAGCACAAAACAGAAAACAGGGAAAAGCAGGGAAAAGCAAGACATGAGTTATTATTACGGAAATCATTAAGATGGCACAAAGTGTGACCGTCGTCGACTGAGGTAGCCACTAAGAGTGTTCCCTCGGTTGGCGATGAGAAACCCCATGCAGGGTGCGCTTCGCTGGTCTGCGCCTTGTCTCGTTGGGGCGGGGGTCGGGCCGTCGAAGTACTGCACGGAACAGTAAAGAAGTTGCCGGGAAAGGGTTGGCGGCCCTACGCAACGGCTGGTTATCCGATCTCTCTAAATTTACGCGACCGGTCACTAAACACACGCACAAGCGCACCAACATACAAAACCCTACACTTACGCGCTCACACAAATACAAAACCACACACCCAGAGAGAGACGCAAGCTGCCGGAAGCAACCAACACACAAATTCATACCCAGAAAGAGACACAAGCTGCTAGCAGCGAACAACACATATGTTCACACCTTGCACACATCTATTTTTTGGAATACTAAGGCATGACTTATTATTATTATTGGAATGTATCTTTGAATAATTTAAACCATAGCAACTCAATTATTTGACATTTATATTCTGTCATTTATATTTTTTATATCCTTGACAAAGGCATCATTGCCGAAACATGTAGGGTTGTTTTAAATATACGAGGGTATATCAGATATAAACGAGACTGATTTTTTAATGACTCGTACAAAAGTTTTTTGAATCGGCGAAGTAGGTGGCTATGTAGACAAAGCACTTAGGGTGGGGAGAGCAACGTCTGAAATTCCGTCGAGACCGTTCAGTAGTGCAGTGACCATGAGTGAGCAAACAGCGCACGTTTCCGTGGAGCAGCGGATAATTATTAAGTTTTTGACCAATGAGGGGTGAATCCAACAGACATTTTACGCAGATTGCACCCACAGTTCGGGGAGAACACTCTTTCACGACCTCGCGTGTTTGCATGTCATAAACAATTTTTGGAGGCCGGGAGAAAGTTGAAAACCAGAGCCACGTTCGACGCCCACGGACGAGCTTTACCGTAGCCAACATTGAGGCTTGATTTTCTTCATGATCGCCGCACAA
Organism: Melolontha melolontha; assembly: GCA_935421215.2. Lineage (NCBI taxonomy): Eukaryota > Metazoa > Arthropoda > Insecta > Coleoptera > Scarabaeidae > Melolontha > Melolontha melolontha. The sequence continues at coordinate 148,323,237 of OW285236.1, read as the reverse complement.
TTAATGCCCAATATTATTGCGACGTTTTGGATGCCGCAAAATTGTCTTTACGACGAAAAAGAAAGACGCAATCCGTTAAACATGTCATTCTCCTTCACGACAACGCCAGACCACATTCGGCAAACATTACGAGGCAAAAAGTGGAACAATTCGGCTGGGAAATCTTGGAACATCCTGCTTACAGTCCAGACTTGTCACCCTGTGACTACCATTTGTTTGGACCTCTTGGAGGCCAGCGTTTCGACAGCGACCAAGCGGTAGAGACATTTGTGCTCCAGTGGCTGTGTGACAGGCCTAAAAGTTTTTACGATAACGGGATTAAAAAGCTTCCAATCCGTTGGGAAAAATGTATTGCGCGGGCGGGAGATTATGTAGAAAAATAGTACATTTGTTTTGACCTTGTTCAATAAAGCATTAATAGTTTAAAAAAATCAGTCGCGTTTATATCTGATATACCCTCGTATATACTTTGAAGTAATAAACCAGAGCTTTAATCGCCGACTTATTAAGTTTACCATATCATACCAAGGTCACGAACATATTATATTTTTATATATATATATATATATATATTGTGTTTACAGTAATACGTTTAACATCACACTTCTTATATTAATTAACAAAACTAAAAAATATAGTGAGACACCAAGGAAAAATAAAATTTAACACAAAAGTCTATAAATTGACTTGATGAATAATAAAGGGAAAAAAATGGGATAATTAGCATAACAATTTCACTGTTCTAGAGTCCAACAGCCATTAAATTTAGGTTCCAAAGACACGCTACCTGTAATTGTATTTGGACTAGTCAAAAATAATTTAACAAAAAAGTTATCACGATTAAACTGAATATAACACATAAAATACTAATGCAATTCATTGGCCTTAAACAGTCACATACAGTGTATATGAAAATTTAAATTAGCAATAGCAAAGTAGTTTTAGAAACATGACTGCAGGCCAATTTGGAGAAAATCGATCACCCTGTGAACATGCCAAACCAGGGGATCTCAATAGAATTTAAATTATGAATAAATGAAACTTAACACTTAATTTGTTTATGAAATAAATTTTCTGTGCATTAAAAATTTATATCTTCTTCTTCTTCAGGTGCCATCTCCTCTCAGAAGGTTGGCTATCATCACGGCTATTCTCATTTTTGATGCTGCTGCTCTGAATAGTTCAATGGAGCTGCATTTATACCACTGTCTCAAATTATTTAACCAAGAAATACGTCTTCTTCCTATATTTCTTCTTCCCTGTATCTTACCCTGAATAATTATCTGTAGCAGAGCATATCTTTCCCCTCTCAACACGTGGCCCAGATATTGTAGTTTTTTTTATCTTTATTGTGTTCAATATTTCCTTCTCTTTCCCAATTCTTTTAAGTACTTCACTATTCGAAACCCTATCTATCCATCTTATCTTCAGGATCCTCCTATATGCCCGCATTTCAAATGCCTCTAGACGCTTGTTAGTGTCTTGCTTTAGCGTCCAGGCTTCCATCCCGTACAGCAGCACCGGGAACACGTAACATTTCAATACCCTGATCTTGAGACGCAGACTAAGGTCATTGCCACACAATACTTTCCTCATCTTGTTGAATATATTCCTGGCTTGGCCGATTCTCGTTCGAATTTCTTCTGTATATTCATTTGTGTCGGTAACAGTTGTTCCCAAATATTTGTATTTCTTTACTCTCTCTATTGGCTGTTCTCCAATCCATAAGCCTTCTTGATGTCGGTTAGACTTTGTAATAATCATGAATTTAGTTTTTCTAACATTTAGTGTGAGGCCGCTTTCTTCGCCATTTATTACAACCTGGTCCATTAATCTTTGTAAGTCTTCCAGAGATTCTGCGATAATAATGGTGTCATCCGCATATCTAATGTTATTAATAATTCTTCCGTTAACTTTTATTCCTATTGTTGTTTCTGCTAACGCTTTCTGAATGATGTTCTCAGAGTATAAATTGAACAACAACGGGGACAACACACATCCTTGTCTCACACCGCGCTTTATCCTTATATCTTCCGATACCTCTTCACCCAGCCTGACATTCGCTGTCTGGTTATAATACAAATAAGCTATTATCCGAATATCCTTGTTGTCTATGTCTTTAGCTTTGAGAAGCCGAATCAAGTCGTCATGGCGAACCCTGTCAAATGCCTTGTTGTAGTCCAAAAAGCAGATGTACAAAGGTTGATTAACGTCCATGCATCTCTGAGCCAGCACGTTAAAGCCAAATAGTGCTTCTCTTGTTCCCATTGCATTCCTGAATCCGAATTGAGAGTCACTAAGATCTTGTTCTAGTTTTCTGAATATTCTCTGGTGTATGATCTTCAGGAATATCTTGAGGGTGTGGCTCATCAGGCTGATTGTCCGATGGTCATTGCATTCCTTTGCGTTAGGTGTTTTTGGCAGGGCAATAAATGTTGATCTCAACCATTCTGTGGGAATGATGCCTGTGTTATAGATTGTGTTGTATAGATCCACCATTACTCCTATTCGCCCCTCTGTTATGAGTTTAATCAATTCTGTTGGTATTTCATCAGGACCTGGAGCCTTATTATTTTTTGCTAATTTGACTGCATGTTGTACTTCTTCTCTTGTTATGCTTGGACCTGTACGACCACTGCCTTCATCCTCCATAGCTTCGCGTCGGTGATCCTCGAACAGCTCCTGCACATATTCTTTCCACCTCTCAAGCTTTCGCTTTGTTTCAGCAATTATTTGTCCGTTTTTGTCTAAGAGAATATTACATTTATTTGTGCGCTTTATACCAGTTAATTCTTTAATCTTTTTATGTAGATTAAAATCGTCATTTTTCCTTTGTAACTCTTCTATTTCAGCGCATTTATCTCCATACCATTTCTCTTTGGCTTCTCTTATTTTCTTTCTTATCTCTTTATTTGTATTATTGTATTCCTCAATGTCTCTATTTTTTTGCAGTCGTCTTCTTTCCATTAACTTTAGTATCTCATTGGTCATCCAGGATCTATTGCTATGCACTACTTTCTTTTGTAGTATTTCACGACTGGGTGTCATTATCGCTTCTTTAATGGATTTCCACTTTTCGTTCGGATCTTCATCTTTATTTAACCTTATTCTGCCCAACTCCTCATTGATTTTCTCAGTTACCTGTTTTCTTATTAGTGGTTCACGTAAATGTGATATTTGTATCTTTCCACTGGTTTTCTGGGGAATGAGCTTTTTGAGTCTAACTTCAAATTGGGTTATCACGGGATTATGATCTGTTTTTACGTCAGCGCCCGGATATGTTTTGGCAGATTTAATTGCATTCCGATATCGTTTATTTATTAATACGAAATCTATTTGGTTTCTACTAATCTTATTATTAATGTTATCAGCTGGAGACTTCCATGTATATAGTCTTCTTTCATGGAGTTTAAAGTAAGTGTTTGTTATAATCATGTCCTGTTCTTGGCAGAATTGTGCCAATCTATCCCCTCTTTCATTCCTAACTCCCAATCCGAAGTCGCCTATTATGTCTTCCACTCTTCCTTTTCCTATTTTTGCGTTGAAGTCGCCCATAATGATCGTGACATCTCTCCCCTTTGTCGTGTGCAAGGCCCGCTGTACGTCATCATAGAACTGTTCTATTTCGTCTTCCTCTTTATCGGCAGTGGGGGCATATATTTGTATTACATTCAGCATTCCTTGGGCTATCTGTAGTTTTATCATGATCACTCTGTCTGAGATGGGTATGAAGCTCGTTACGTGTCGAGATAGGTTCTTTTCTATTGCTATTGCTACTCCGTTCCAATGCTTAGGGTTGTTGTTTCCTGAGTAGTATATCTTTGCCTGTTGTATATTTATTTCTCCTATGTCCGGCCATCTGGTTTCACTTAGTCCCATTATGCTCACATTCAATCGTTGCATCTCTTGAAGTACGTTATAGATTTTCCCGGCTTCATATACAGATTTGATGTTCCATGTGCCTATCTTAAATTTCTTCAGGTAACTCTTTGCCATATTCAAAACCGTCCCCCCCGGAGATCCGATTGGGGGACTAGAAACTCCGGAATATTTCGCTTTGAAAAATTTATATATGGTTGATTAATTCGGGATTTATTCTTCCCAAGAGAACGAGAAAAGATGTTCTCCTACCTTGCGTTGATAAGACTTAGTACAAAGAAAAGGATAACCCGCGTCCAGCGTCGACATCCCAGGATCGTTGCGTAGAAATTTATCTATAAATGCTCTTCATAGAAGTAAATATCTTCCAAGATAAGGTTTTAAATGGTTTCACCCAAATGGAAGCCAGTATGATGTATAAAATCACGGCTTATCACTCTTTACAAAAACCCTTCCAACAGAATAAAGAAAAGCGCAATGTTGCAAAAGTCTAGCTAAATGTAGGATGCCAGTAAAGATGAACACAAAAAAAACTTATCTTCAAAAGAGAACGATTTTGCTTAAAAAATCTGCCATACAGTGATAAGTAGCAGTCTGGTTACTCAACAGCCAATTTTACCACATAATGAGTATAATTATGGCACTTTAATAAAAGCCATAAAAATTCGTCAATATTGAACCACGTGTTCCAACACTTGCTGCTTCGTTAACATATCAAACGAGAAGTAGGTATTTTTCTCGAAGAAGAATGAACAAAATCCAAGGTACGCAGTTCGTCGAACATCTGTAATTTAGCGCTGACGTCCAAAATATCATAATGAAATATTACCAGATAGACAAAAATAAAATTGACTAATTAAGAAGAATGATTATTAAAATAAATATTAATTACATCCTATCCCAATATTCCTAATTAAATTGTCTTTCTAAAAATATTGTATTCAAGACAATAGCCAGAACTTAGGCACAATTGTGACATTTAAAATGCAATGAAAAGAATGGAAAATTAAAAGAAAATCCAGAAAATTTAAATTAATTAGAAGTTACTCTAAAGGATATAATCAAGGAAAAGAGATCTTAATTACAAGTCTATTATACACCAATTTAACTATGCATCCAATAGAAAACCACTCACACATGCAAATACGTAGATGTCACCTAATATATCAAAATGGGAAACAGGCCTAACCTCAATAAAAAAATAATGACTGCAATTCTGACAATTTATAAATACTTGAAAAGGCCAGCTATCAATGATAATATGATACTCAGGTAACGGTTATAAAATTTCAAACTTCTAATTAACCCTTGATTACATTGTAGAAGAGAACAACGAAGTTTCCTATGGCACTAAAGAATTACCAAAGTAAATGACATTAACCAACCCACTGAAATAAAATCGGATCGCAAGTACAACTCGAAACTCTACCATAATCCTAGGTACAATTACCACAAAAATTAACAGTATTAACGTCTTACAATTAACCCACCAAACGATTTAAAGTCAGTATAAACGCAAATAAAGAAATATCTTTACAAGAACAAGGCCTAGCACAAAAACGAAGCTATACAAGTACAATAGGAACGAGTGTGGCCTGAAAAGAAATCCTCTGGTCGATTGTGTCATCCCACAAAATATAACTTAGTATGTGGTAAATTAAAACATTTTTGCAGACAAAAATAAGCCAGATTGATAATGTTCTCTATACAGTAAGAAACAATTAGTAACTATATTCAAACACATAAAATAAATGCCAATGACCTATGTCGACCCACAATAATAGATATTCAAGCAAAAAAAAAAGTGATGCAATTAGGAATAGGAAAACAATTAATTAACATACGGAAGTTTTATCTATATATCGAATCATCCAAAATAATCTAACAAAGTGAACTAAAATAGTGCAGGTAGAAAAAAAATGTATGTGCCTATGTCATCAATATTCACCAATTTGGCCCTACATTATGTTGGAAGGAATTATTATACGTTGTTGTATATATAATTTTATTACCAGAATGAAATTTTACGTCTTGTATGTACTTAATTTACTTTTTTGTTATGATGTACTCGAATGCTCTGTTTATTTGTTTATATTTTTATGACACATTTAGATTTAAGCTATTCTTAGATAAAGATCTTTATTTACGCGTTTTCAATATCAATATTTATGTCAACACTATATATTTCTATATTTCGTACTGATATTTAATTGAATATTAATTGTTAGTAAGATTAATGGTATTTTTAAATGATTTATAATACAACTTAAGTGCATATTTACCAAATTAAAAATTTCAAATCTCTCTATTCGACACATGCGTGTTTAACTTACGTATTTGAAAGCAAGCGGAATACGACCAATGCGCGAAAATATTGCCCACAAGAGTTAGATATTGCAAGCCGTATTCCCGTCTACATTTTCTTCAAAAATATAGACTCACAAAATCAAGAAAATTTCTATATGCAGATGACTTAGCTTTATGCTCCAAAACCAAGAATTTACAGGATGGAAAATTACAACTTGGTCAAGATCTGTAAGCTTCAGATGAATATTATAAGAAATGAGCCTACAATCACTCTTCAAAATCAGAATCATGTGCCTTTCATTTGTGTATCAAGGAATCCAACAGGGAATTTGGTGGCAGTCGGATAAACTACAATCCTAACCCTAAATATCAGGGCGTAACGCTAGACCGGCCTCTAACATTCAAACAGGACCTCTATAAAACTGGTCAAAAGGTGAAGACCCGCAATATTATGCGCAATAATGCGCCGCCGGATAGCGGACGCCTCGCTGCAGCATAGAATGAATGGATTAAGATTATCAACGGCAACAATCTTCTCATACACGATGATTTGGAGAGCGCCCCCTGTAGCTGACTGAAATATAGGATACCGATTTGACTGGTTACGGAAGTTCAGCACCCCATCAATGTGAATAATTGCTAGATAGCCTTCCTCGAACAAAACCCTGAATTGAGGAACAGAATTTTAATTTCTAATCCTTCAGAACCACTGCTGGACGTAACCTTCCCACGTAGACAACGATCTCAACGGAATAGGTTTTGTACAAGCCAAGGAAGGTTCAACTCGATGCTGCACAAATGGAAACCAGCAGATACTAGCCTCTGCGACTGCGGAAATATAGAACAAACTATGGCCCACATAGTAAACGACTGCCCCAGAAGTAGTTTCCCAGGTGGTATCTACGAGTTGAGCAAGACAACTCCTGCAGTGCTGGACTGGTTGAAGTATTTAGATATTAGTGTATAAATTTGTTTTATAACCATTTTATTTTGTCATAAAAGTAATCTATACACTAGTATCTAATTTTCGATTTCGATTCTCATACGAAATAAATAAATTTTGAATATAAGTGGATTTTAAAAGCGCGCAGTCGTAAAGTATATACGAGAGTAGTGGTAGTTTCAGTTTTTGAGTTTAGAATACGTTCGTTATTTTAATATATACATAGCATCATCTTGTGCACCATAATACAATTATTAATTTCAAATTTAAATTCTTAAAGTTATTATTACAAATAACATATACGAGGAGGAGTTCAATAGTCTCTACCAGACAAAGAGGACTGCATATTATATTTTAGTCACCTCTTTAGGTCTGAAGTGATAATATTAGAGTTTGTAGGTGATAATAGACGTATTTTATTTTTATGTATTATATTTATATTTATATCTTATATAAATATTTATATAAATAGTTTTCACGAGTAAAACAATTAAATAAAAAGCTGTATGCAACCGACGGGGGTGAAAGGAGATTCCATTGTGTTGAGCAGTCTATGACGTAATCTAGCTTTCGTTGATCAAATATTAAAAGTAAATTTTATAAATATTTTTATCAGTTTTTGCATATGAAAAAAGCGGCCAGTGTTCTCCAAGGATGATAAGAGATCCCAGAGAATTTAGAGACCTGTAACCTACATGCATTAAGAAAAATTATCACAAATTCTTAGAAGGTCGAGAAAATTTTTGTTTAAAAATTTTCGATTCAATGCTTGAATAATAATACTTCAATAATTGAACAGAATCACACAAACGTATTTGGAGGGTGAAATCAAATCCTCGGAGACGATTTGTGTCATCTGTGCATTGCCATAATTCAATTAATTAAATTCAAGGAATTATTTGTAGGCTTTAGACTCATCAGGGAAGAAGTACAAAATTAAAGCATAAAAGTTTATAAAAATTAATTCTTCGATAATCAATACTAGGTGAGGGTAATAAACACCGCACTATATAATATTTGCTTACAAAAATTATTGTTATATTGAATGCTTTTGTACGAAACTGTTATTATTACTCGCATGATAAAATTAGTGTGAATAATCAGTTGTACTTTTAATTTATATACTAATTTGTATTTTAGATCACTGGCCACTATATATACCCCATTTGATGCTAAGCCTTGTATTGAGAACCTAAACACCCTGAGATAATTTACATATGCAGTGTCTAAGAAAAATATATATTTGGGTAATTTTTCATAAATAATTAACTTTACATTTGCCCCGGCAAGCAGAATACACAGCAATATGTACATAAATGTATCAGTAAATTATACGTATAGTCCAGACGTGGCCACTGAATAAATTTAACGTGACTAACAATGTCAAGTGTGTGTCGGCATAGACATTCAATTACCGCTTGATTTTAAAAATTTTGAAAAAAGGCTGAGATACTTTCAACACCAGTATTATGAAACACACCTTTTTATATTTATATGTTTATTATTTCTTGATAAATATTATGCTATAACATCTATTAAATGTCTATTGGCACCACCGAAATAATATAACACAACAAATATTAAAGATTTAACAAATTTATCGAAATTTTAGTTTGATAGATTTGCGAGATTATTTATATTTATTGACGGTTTAAATGATTCCATGTTTTTCAAGACATTTCCATTTCAAGATATGTGGGGATTTGATCGAACTGAGTTTCAAGTTGGTGCTGGAATTTCCCACCACGCAGTTTTCCACTACTTCCTCAAATCAACGAACGATTGAAACACACTATTTTTTATATTGACTGTATCTTAATCGAAAATATTATAAATAGAAAAGTTTCTAAGAAATGAAAGATTAAATCGTTGATTGACGAGGAAGACACTTGTTGAAACTTATAATGTTAAAGAATAAGTAATAATTTTGTCGCTTCAAATATTTTTTGTAAACCACTACAATCTCAGTTTTCATCCACCTGATAAACCATTGTATGATGAAACAATATTGTAGTGGTTTACAATAAATATTTGTAACGATAAAGTTATTACTCATTTCTAAGTGCTAAGTGAAAGATTGCTTATTTCTTCCATTCTCGAATTCTTCTCTTCCGACTCCATAATGAAATAGAGTATTTAGCAATAACATATATAAAGAGTTAGGATAATTAAAAATGAGTGAAAAGCTATTTCCATCAACGAGAACGTACAGACGCGTTTCGCTTTAATTGAAGCTTATCAATGTACGGTATCTCAAAGACAGTCACAGCTTTTCACTTCTCTACTTTGTGTATATATAGTATATCTCAAAGACAGTCACAGCTTTTCACTTCTCTACTTTGTGTATATATATACTATATATACACAAAGTAGAGAAGTGAAAAGCTGTGACTGTCTTTGAGATACCGTACATTGATAAACTTCAATTAAAGCGAAACGCGTCTGTACGTTCTCGTTGATGGAAATAGCTTTTCACTAATTTTTAATTATCCTAACAACCTGTAAGATCGTAGTCGCGACGAGGTGTGTTATACATGCTAGTACAAACTTGGTTTGTCGGATTGTAGTTATTAATACATCACATAAGGCGGCATTGACATGTAAAAATGAGATTTAATATTCATTAATTCTCATTTGCAGAAACTATATAAATAGTGTTCATATTATCCCATCTCGCTCATCCCAATTTTCCTATTATGTTGTTTTTTGTTTTGAACTTTCTTTTGCTTTTGGGAATCATTAGATTATCAGGCTTAAATAAGTCACTTCCAATATTTGCATGAATATTCTTTCAGATTATATGTAATTTCTCAATATTTAGTTAAGTACCTTTAATTACAATTAAGCGACAGCAAGATTGACTATAAAAACAGAATAATTTTTATGACTGCAATAACAATTCACCTTAAATTGAAAATACATATCTTCAAACAAATACATGTCGAAAATTGTAACTGCAAGATAGACACTAGATAGTGTATAATAGAATAAAATAAAAAGCGAAATTGGTGCTAATATAATGCTAATGTAATGATTTTATTTTACTTAATTATTTCGTATTACGAGCAACGTTCCCAAAATTCTAATTTTTCGTAAAATAATGATTAGAAATATTTGACCGCTGTAATGTTAGATTTACAACTAGCATCATTATTTTAACGAGAATTGCCTAAATATGCTGTATTAATGTGACGTCATGTTGTGGTAGGCTAGCGTCAATTATTCAAACAAATTTCATTTACATGTGCCATTTGTCGAATGTTTATTTGCGTTTATTTAAAAATTGTTTTGTTTTAAGGTTTTAATCAACTGATACAAGTAAGTTCATAAATAGTACTATCTAATATAATATTATTTTTATAAGTAAATTTCAACTCATCTGAAATAATTAGCATAATAACACCAATATAACATAACCCCCGTATAAAATTGTTAATGTTCCTATTGTTTTAGTGGATGTAAAGTATATTATTTCGTTTAGCATGGTACCAGACATTTAAAAAATGATATTAATCAACTGCAGCGTGTGGAAAATGCGTATACTAGCGGTCATGTAAAAAACATGTAGTAATTTGTTGCTAAGATTAACTTGGTCGTGTTTCGTAGAGATATACATGCCACCATGAAAAATAAATCACATAAAGTAAAGGTTAATTTATTAATACTTTGTTTATGTACCTGTATTTGCATTAATATGGTTATTAATTTTAGATGTCTATTGATATAAATGATAGCATAATAAATAGAAAATTCGTTACAACATCTAAAAATACTTTAAATAACATATAAAACGATTTCACATTCAAAAGTACCTAAACCTTATCAATTTCTTTCAAGTGTTTCTAATTTTAGACTCTGCAGGAAAGAAAAAATTTGCTCTTTGATTGCAGTGTTTACAATCTGGAGCCGAACATGTCACTATGATCACTAAAAGAACTGATATACAATAAAACAATGGATGTAATACGAATTGTACTTTTTATCATAGCAATATGAAAAATTTTATCAACATATCCATTTTTAATAGTTTTACCTCACGTTGTTAAATTTAGTTAAATTTAACCTAAATTAATAAACACCTACCAATAATAGGTTTCTTGTTCACATGAATGTTATGCATTATGATTATATTTACTTTTTGTTACTTAATTAACTAAAGGAATAAATTTAAACAAATATAAAATTTATCTTGTAGAAGTATACCATTGCATTGACGTTTGTTTGGATAATGAACACTGACCTTCTCTAATAAAATGGGTCTTCAGTAATAAGACTAATAACGCGTATTATCTTAATGGCGTACCAACATTAAAATGCAGTATTAAAAATGATTGTACATTGAAAGATGTAAACTTTGATCCACCTGAAAACTCTGTACAAATGTTAGAAGAATGCAGGATATCTAGACGTCAAATATAATTTTAAATCTTTATAATCAACACATAGCTATATATACTCTGATCGAAATTTGCAATAATGATCAATTGTTTACATTTTATATTTTCAGATGCACCTACGTGTAAATACGATAGGATTATAGTACTTGGCGCGTCAAGAGGTGAAAATATAGATGTAGCTTGTGAAATCGAAGCCGATCCGCCTTCCAAGACCTACAGGTGGAAGTTCAACAACTCGGGGGAAACACTCGATGTGGACTCGGAACGATTTGTGAAAACAAGTAATGGTAGTGTGAGTATATTGAGATATACGCCTGTACATGAAATGGACTATGGATTATTATCGTGTTGGGCTTCAAATTCAGTAGGGCATCAAATCAATCCTTGTGTTTTTCAAGTTGTTGCTGCAGGTAAGAGGCAAGAGCCATCATCTAGTGAACTTAAGTTTAAATTATTTATGTTAAGGACCTAATAGTAATTAATTATAGGAAGTACTGTAATAATCTATCTAGAGTAAAGTATGACTTTAACTTATTTTTTTTACTCTTACTTATTTACATTACTCTAAACAGTTTAAAAAATCTGCGACCATGGAAGGGGTATAATTAAAAATCTGAACCGTTATCATTATATCTAAATGCTTTCGCTAGCAAAGTTCGACTTATCTTTCCCAAGATTTTTTAAAGATCCTCAAAACTATCCATTAGATAAATGCAAAGGTACTGTAGCTGAATCAGCAAACATATGCAGTAGCAACTATATACATTCGAAGAGTCGTATTTATAATACCGTTTAAAATAGATCAACTACACAGATCTCTTACAGTATAATATATTTTGTATAAAACTAAAACATTTTTAATATAAAGTATTATGAAAAATTGTGTGGAGAACACAATACAACTTTATATATTTGTGAAAGTTACGCAAAGACGCAGACACGTGTTTCATCTTACTACAGAATCGTCAGTCTGCCACCACTGCAGAGATGCGTTCACAAAAACAACAAACACAAACAACAAATACATGAAGTTCTCCACACCCGATTTTTAATAATATTAAATATGATTAAAAATGTTTTTGAATATATACGAGATAACAAGTGTTCATTTGAAAAGTCAATCTAGTAGCATGTGATTTACTGAGAACATTTTGAAGTATGCCGTAAATTAAAATTTACTAGTTAACCTACGAAGTTGTATATTTTGACAGTTTCATACATACAAATAAATTACAAATAATAGGTATTTATTGAAAACTATAACAAATGTTGAAAATGTTGTCCTTCAAGATCAATGCACTTTAAAATCCTCCGTTCAAAATTTCTGATGATATTCTGCAACATTACTGGCTTGTTATTAATTTCCATGCATTTCTGTTCGATTCTCTGTAGCATATCATTCAAATTCAATATAGGTGTTCGAAATATGTTATTTTTTAGATAAGGCCACAAAAAGAAGTCGCAAGGTGTTAAATCGCATGAACGTCCAGACCAGGCAATTTCAGTATTTCGACTAATTATACGCTAATCAAAAAATTCTCTTAAATAATCCAAAGATTCTGCACTACAGTGACAAGGTGCTCCGTCTTGTTGGAAATATGCATTTTGACGTTCATCATCAACTGATTGACAAATGGTTGTAAAATTTCCGTACGGTACCTTTGAGCAGTTAACGTTCCCTGAAGAAATATTGGTTCAATGATTCGCCTTTGGCTTATCGCTGCCCAAACACCAATTTTCTCTGGATGTAGCGATTCTTCATTAATTACATGTGTATTTTCACTACTCCAAATTCTTGTATTTTGTGAATTTAGGTATCCCGTTTTATAAAACCATGCTTCATCAGTAAAGATGACTCTTTGCGAAAGTTCTCCAGTATTGTTCATATTTACAAACCAAGTACAAAACTGTAGTCTACGTGGGTAATCATTTTCTAACAATTCTTGTACTGCTGTGAGACGGTATGGATAAAATTGCATATCTTTTTTTAATAACTTGTGAGTTGTACCAACAGAAAGGTTTATTTGTTAACTCAAATGTCGAATAGATGTTTGTGGTTCATTTTCCATTATTTCTTCAACACGATTGACAACTTGAGGTGTACGTTTTTTAACTGCTCCGCTGGCTGATTTTCTTAAAAGAATACCAGTTTCAGAAAAAAGTTTTAAAGTTCTATCCAAAGTATTCTTAAATTGTATATAATCTATTACAAAATGTGGAAACTCAACTTGAACTGAATAAACCCATAAACCATCAATTTTATTACCACTTCGAAAATAAGCCTGGACTAAAAAAATTTTATGTTCTAAAGTAAAAGCCATTTTAAAACTGAGAAGAAATTTATTTAAACCAGAATCGACGCACGATTATTTTATGCACTAACTGATATTTGTCATTGACATTATCAAATTTCATTTGGATTTACGTTTACGGAACAACAAACACATACTAATATATTTGCGTCTTATTTTATCAAAATTTCAAATTGACCTCGATCGACTTTTCAAATGAACACTTGTTACACACATATAGGTTAAAATAAATTAAAAACGGACAAGCGGTCTGTCAAGTTTGTTGCGCCAAACCGAGTATATTGCGGTTCGTTGACCATCTAATTTTTTTTGTTATTTGGTCTTTGTATTGTTAAATTTATAGTGCATTGTTCTTTAGTTTTGATATTCTTTTGACTATAGTTTTTTGCTATATGTTTCGTTTTATATTTTTCATTTTTCATGCTTTAACTTTTACATATAAATTTTTTTAAAGGTTAATGTAACATCTTATATCTATGGCTACATTAATGTTTTAAATTTCAATCAATTTTAATGTCCGCGAACGTGACTTTTTTTTTGAAATCTACATTATATGAGTATTTTACTATTTCTTTACAATTTATTTTAACCAATTTAGTATGGTCGATAATTTCTTTATATATATATATATATATATATATATATATATATATATATATATATATAAATATAGTATTTTCGTGCCCTTGGTATGATAAGGTAAACTTAATTAGTCGGCGATTAAAGGTCTGGTTATTACTTCAAAGTGTATATATTTAAAATAATCCTACATGTTTCGGCAATGATGCCTTTGTCAAGGATATAAAAAATATAAATGACAGAATATAAATGTCCAGTAATTGAGTTGCTATGGTTTAAATTATTAAAAGATACATTCAAATAGTAATAATAAATCATGCCTTAGTATTCCAAAAAATAGATAGCAAGGTGAGAACAGATGTGTTGTTCGCTGTTAGCGGCTTGTGTCTTTTTCTGGGTATGAATTTGTATGTTGGTTGCTGCTGGCAGCTTGCGTGTCTTTGGGTGTGTGATTTTGTGTTTGTGTAAGAGCGTAAGTATAGGGTTTTGTATGATGGTGCGCTCGTGCGTGTGTTAAGTGACCGGTCACGTACATTAGAGAGATCGGATGACCAGCCGGTGCGTAGAGCCGCCAACCCTTTCCCGACAACTTCTTTACTTTTCCGTGCAGTACTTCGACGGCCCGAACCCCGCCCCAACGAGGCAAGGCGCAGACCAGCGAAGCGCACCCTGCACGGGGTCGCTCATCGCAACCGAGGGAACACTCTTAGTGGCTACCTCGGTGAACGACGGAAAACGTTAAGATGGCACATTGTGTGACCGTGGTTCACCGAGGTAGCCACTAAGAGTGTTCCCTCGGTTGCGATGAGCGACCCCGTGCAGGGTGCGCTTCGCTGGTCTGCGCCTTGCCTCGTTGGGGCGGGGGTCGGGCCGTCGAAGTACTGCACGGAAAAGTAAAGAAGTTGTCGGGAAAGGGTTGGCGGCCCTACGCACCGGCTGGTTATCCGATCTCTCTAATGTACGTGACCGGTCACTTAACACACGCAGGAGCGCACCATCATACAAAACCCTATACTTACGCTCTTACACAAACACAAAATCACACACCCAAAGACACGCAAGCTGCCAGTAGCAACCAACACACAAATTCATACCCAGAAAAAGACACAAGCTGCTATCAGCGAAAAACACATCTGTTCTCACCTTGCTATCTATTTTTTGAAATACTAAGGCATGATTTATTATTACTATTTGAATGTATCTTTGAATAATTTAAACCATAGCAACTCAATTACTTGACATTTATATTCTGTCATTTATATTTTTTATATCCTTGACAAAGGCATCATTGCCGAAACATGTAGGATTATTTTAAATATATACACTTTGAAGTAATAACCAGACCTTTAATCGCCGACTAATTAAGTTTACCTTATATATATATATATATATATATATATATATATATATATATATATATATATATATATATAATAACTTCGTGACCTTGGTATGATATGGTAAACCTAATCAGTAGGCGATTAAAGGTCTGTATATTACTTCAAAATATATGTATTTAAAAAACTCTACATGTTTCGGCTATATACGCCTTTATCAAGAGAATGCAAAATATGAATGACAGGATATAAATGTCAAGTAATTAAGTTGCTATGGTTTAAATTATTCAAAGATACATTCTAGTAATAATAATAAATCATGCCTTAGTATTCCAAAAAATAGATAACAAGGTGTGAAAATATGTGTTGTTCGCTGCTAGCAATTTGTGTCTCCTTCTGGATTTGAATAATTTAAACCATAGCAACTTAATTACTTGACATTTATATCCTGTCATTCATATTTTGCATTGTCTTGATAAAGGCGTATATAGCCGAAACATGTAGAGTTTTTTAAATATATATATTTTGAAGTAATATACAGACCTTTAATCGCCTACTGATTAGGTTTACCATATATATATATATATATATATGTGTGTGTGTATATAAAGATAATTATTGTGTGACCTTTATATGTTATGTTAAATTCAATTTGTTATGTTAAATTCAATTTGTTCGCGATTTAAGGTCTGGTTTTACTTCAAAATGTATATATATATTTAAAACAATCCTACATGTTTCGGCAAATGATACCTTTTTCAAGGAATATAAAATATAAATGACAGTATATTAATGTGATACATTTGCAGTTGCTATGGATAAAATTATTCAAAGATACATTCCAATTGAATAATAATAAATCATGCCTTAGTATTCTAAAATAGATAGACAACAAAAACAGGGAAACGCGAGACATGAGTTATTATTATGTATGCGCCCGTGGAGCGTCTTAAGATGTAAAGCTGTCGGCATTCGCCCTAAACGAGAAGGAAAACCACGAAAACCTACTCGGACAGCCAGACAGGAATCAAAACACGCAACTGTCAGCATGATAAGCAAATGTAAATTGTAAAAGGTAAATTGCATTGTTCATTTCGATTTTGAAAACACACAGATAATTGATAAAGAACAACACACAATGAAAAGGGACATTAAAGAAATGATTATTATTAAACAGGAAAAAATTCAGTTAACAACTGAAGTGATATAAAAAATTTAAGCAATATATACTATAACTTAATTATGTAACGATCTGCAATTTACCATCATAATATATGTTTAGGACATTTAAAGTTTTTAAAAATCACTATTACTATCTTTATATATAAACGATACACTCTTTAAACGTATTCATTAAAGTCTAGTGATCATTCTGCTGTAGATATATAGTTTACCTATACACATTGCGCCGGTAATTTGGTAGGCCAGTGAGTGCCTTTTCGTAAATTGACAACATTTTCGTCATGATAAGTATATTGGTGACTTCAATCATATTTGGAAGCCTACTGTCAAAATGTTGCCCAAATCTGTCAGATAGATAAATTTTTACAATCGCTTTAAGTAAATCATTTTTTTTGTTTTTGTCATTAATTAAAATGGAGAAAAAATAATTTAGTGTATTAACTAAATATTATTTTTACATGGAAAAAACATTTAGGAAACTGAACAAAAGTTACATAAATAGTGATGAATCTACTCATCATAGAATGATGGAATGATATTAAAGTGTTTTACTGCTTTCAAAAGCAGTGATCTCAGCACATAAAGATTCTGATGCCTTCATTTACAGTAACTTCTCCAGAAATGATGAATAAAGTATATGCCTGTAAAGAGCAACCTCCAAATAAAAGTGTGTGAAATAGCTAATACCGTAAACATTTCAACCGAAGGAGTACACAATATTTTGCATTAACATTTGAAGAAGTAAAAGCTATCCACAAGATGTGTGTCGCGTTTTTTTTCTGAACAAATGCAAAGTCGAGTTATAATTTTAAATGACAAATAGCTAAGTCGATGAACAAAATCTAAGAGGACGTTTTCGTCAATATGTTACCGTAGATGGCATGTTCCAGAGGCAAAAGCACAGTCATAACAATGGATTTCTTCAAATGAACGTGCTCCGAAGAACACAAAAACCATGTTTTCGGCCAATAAGATTATGGTCACGGGGTCCGAAGGTGTAGTTCTTATTGACTATTGATAGAAGAGAAGTAGAATAACTTACCAAAATTGCGCCGATGTTTTTATGTTCAACCGAAGAAAAAACGCACTTATTCAGAAAAATGTTTTGCTCCATCATGATAACGCGCTCTCTGATTCATCCGCTATAGCAACCACTAAATGTTGCAAATTAGGATACAAATTGCTGCTTCCTGTACCATATTAACCAGATCTAACTCCGAGTGATTTTCTTCTGTTCCCAAACTTTGAAAATAGCTTGATGGAAAAAGGTTCAGGACAAATAAGGAAATGATAGCCGTAACGAAAGCCTTTCTTTACAAGCTTAGGGGCTTAAAAAATTGGAAAGTTGGTGGACTAAGAGTATAGGATTGGATGGAAATTATGTTAAAAAATAAAATATATTTGTTATTGATGGTAACTTCATGGATTACTTCATATTTCTCTCATATAAATCAAAGAAATCATTGACTCTATTTTTTCTAATATTATTTATAGACAACATACAAAATACTTCATTTTTTATAGATATCTAATATATGCGGGTGACTTAAACAATTTATCTCAATTTGCTTGTAAGATGGTTAAGAGTAAATGTGATTTAACTTCAAAATTCAACCTTTTCAAATCCAATCTTCCCAATAAAAAGAATGTGATTTCTTTAATTATAAATTACACTAAAAAGAATTAACTCTTTCAGGCCAAGAACAAAAAACTTTGATCTACTTTTTATTTATATATTTACCACATCTTTCTCAAATATTTATTCTAATAACAACAAAATCCCATATAATACTGAAATACTAAAACTTGTAAGCAGTATACCTACTTCAGATAATTTTTAACCCTGTTTATGTAAGCTCATCTGTCCTTATCCCCATATCCAAGAAAAATCGTGTCTCCTATCTTTGATTCTTCACTATTCTTTTGATGAAAATCAATATACAATAGCATGAGCGGTGTCTTAATATCTAAATCTGATGAACACTAAAAATGTTGACAATACTTTTGTCATTTAGCCACACGGTAAAGCAAATCTAATGGGTTTCTTAGACCACCTAGACAACCCCTAACATTTAACAATTTCATTGACAAGCCCTCAGAAATGCGAACCCACACAATTACGAAACCGAGTACACTATATAACTACAAACGGGATTAGTACGATTCTAAGATAAAACAACGCTGAAACCAATTTTGTAACATCCTATCCAATCGGATAAATTCTATCAGCTCCTAAAAAAAAGACTGCAGTAATTTTGTTTTTCAGGTTTCTAAGTCTCATATAGTGAAACATCCTTTGTCTCAAGAATTTTTCTTTAAACCTCAAATTATTTCTTGTTATATATATATATATATATATATATATATATATATATATATATATATTTAAACGTTAAACCAGATTAGTATAAAAAAGCTATTCTAAAAATATATTCATCCTAATATATACTATATACATATTAGGATGAATATGTTTTGAAAATAGCTTTTTTCTACTAATCATAACTACAAAAAACTCATTTTTAGAAAATATGTATGATTTCAATAAATTGAAGAACAATTGTACAGTAAAATATAATACCTAAGATTTTTTATCCCGTAATAGAAAATACTGAAAATTGAAAATAAAACACATTTCACATCAAAATGTCTTGCAAACGAATGTTCTATACACATCCAATGAAACAAATAATATTTATTTATTGTATAAGTGTTTTAGATAGCATTTTATCCACGTACGCGAAAACACCAATTCGAATTTCTGAAGTGAATAAAATGCATCTAAAATACGCATGCAATAAAACTTTTTATCCACAATCACCACATTAATCGAATGGAATTATTCGAAATTTAATTAAAAAATATTCGTATTCATAAAATAAAATGTGGCAGGCTGTCATACTTAGTGGTTGCTATGGTATATCTTTTCATTATTTTACTAGTGGATACTCAGTTACTTTATATGCTACATATGTGTGGATAAAACTTCTATTATAATGAATATAGTGTGACATATACCTACAAATTTATAAATGTTTGTTCTCTTTTATATCGCACATTGACAATGTCCTCTATGGGTGAATATGGGAATGTACAACTCTGATGACATATATTCAATTATTATAAAAAAAATCATGATTTCTAATACTAATATATTGAGTTAAAAATAAAGATACAGTATTATGAAGTCGGGATGACAAGAAGCATTTAAAAGAATTCGTTTGTATCAACTTTTTGTGAATTTAACTAAAAAAAGCCCTCAACATAAAAACCAAAGAGAAAAATGTAGATAGATATGTGTATTTGTTATTTCATGTTATAAAGAAAACCGGTCTATATTCCCGTTGGTATTAGCTGACGTTCCTGTCTTCTCGTCATTGTATTTTAATACTACAAAATTATAAATTTTATTTTTTTCATCTATAAACGATATTACTTTATTTATAATATTAATATGTATAAAGAAATTGTGGATGAATGTCTACTCTGTCCATTCACATTTTTAAAACTATATACACATTCTATTATTCTACTTCTACTAGAAGTTTAATTACTTATTTCTTAGCATTCTATTATTATTATTATTATTATTATTATTATTATTATTATTATTATTATTATTATTATTATTATTATTGCAGGGAAACCCTTTGTAGTAAAGAATTGTACTCTGTCCAATCAAACCAGTAGTTCAGTAGAAGTGATTTGCTTACCTGGTTTTGACGGAGGTTTGTCCCAATACTTTCTTTTGGAATTATACTCCGCCAACTCAGCAATACCACGATACAATATGACTTCCACCAGAGAACCATATTTCTTCCTAGATAATCTGGAACCAGATATAACGTTTAGAATTGTCGTTTTCGCTGTTAATGCTAAAGGAAGAAGTAATGGCGTTATTTTAGAAGAAGTAACATTTCGAGACGCCGAGAAACGAACAGGTAACAATATAATTTACATTACATTAAATACTTGCTTTGTTTAATTTAATTTTCTATTTAATATTCAATTATAAAATTATTATGATTATAATGTAATTATGTAGAGCACAACATTTGCTTTTATTGAATTATATTTCAATAGAATATAAACGCTCTCTAATACTAATAAGTAGATTATAATTCATTGTAAAAGTAAACAGGGTTATTTAAAAAAAATGGATTTCTAATAATCTTTATTCAGAAAATCTAAGTATAGCAAGATCTGTTTTATTTTTAAATGAGTGGCAATCGAATTTATTAAATACTAGTGCAAAATAATCTTAGTCTTCAAAGACTTCAAGTAATTCTTTATTGTATCGCCAAAAAAATGTGTTATAGATGTTCTAAAACTCATTATCGTACAGTGACAATTATGACATTTTATATATAAATTAAATATGTATTATGAGAATTGATCTATTACGTATTGTATGTAAACGTCATATCAACGTGATTTCAGACGTCCAAGCAATTGCTTAAAAAACTCTACTACATATATACGGATGTCCTTGAAATAACAGACAACATATGAAAAATGGAAAGATGCAACTATATAGAATATGAATTCAAAATATTTTGACTTAATTACGACGCGAAACCCAGAATTCAAAAACCAACACTGTATGTTTACATACGTAACAGCTGTTGATGTTATAAAAGCTATAACTTCCTACATGCTAAAGTCAATACCTCGTACAAAATAAACTTTTTATACATTTAAGAAAATAATTCAAATTAAATTTTAAAAATCATACTAAAAATTCATATTTTATATTTCTTACGTCTAACAAAGAAAAGAAGCAATAAATATAAAATATGAATATCGGATTCAGAATGCACCTATTGGATTTAAAGGCGGCAATGTTTATATTTATAAAACCGATAAGTTTTGTTATGGTAAGGGTTCGATAACCTGAGTCAACTGTTAAAACTTTATACTTGTTAATCTTTAAAGACGATATATTAAAAGAACATGTAAGATGTGTGCTTTACGGACATTTAAGTTTTGATTATCGATTATCTTTAATCGAAAAATTATATCGAGCTCGACAATAACAAAACTGTATTGTGGGACAGCTTTAAGATATCGTCTGCGATAATATTTACGATATATTCTGTCGCACAGTGGCATAACAAAATTTCTTTAAATATCTTTGTGATTTATTTCTCGCTTATGCGAGGGAAGTTTGAGTATATATTCTATATAATTTAATCTTTCCATTTTTCATACCTTGTCTTTTTATTCCAAGGATACCCGGTATATACCGGGTATCCTTGGAATAAAAAGACAAGGTATGAAAAATGGAAAGATACATATATATATATATATATTTAATGACTAATTAATTTCTCGGATAAGCGGTCTGTCAACTAAAAAACTCATTTATTTTAACCTCTATATTTCACAGCCATTTCTTCCTCAGGAGACTTTATAAAAACAGAGTTAAAAAATGTAAATCTATTTTAACATGTTTAGCGACGTCCACTGCTAATTTTTAACTATGTTTTTGTAAAGTCTCCTGAGGAAGTAGCAAATGGCTGCGAAATATAAAGGTTAAAAATAAATGAGTTTTTTAGTCGACAGACCGCTTATTCTCGTTAATTAATTAGTCATTATTATAGTACAGTCGATAATACTTGTAGTTTATTTCAAATTATAAGAATATAACTTTGAACGGCTCTAATGGTTTTATTGCACCACCTTCTGTGATGATAATTATTATACCTGGTCTCCTTATTGAACGGGTACGGTTTACCTATTTGCAAGGTATGAATCTAGGGGCCGTATTTACTATAAATTAGGGCCCTATAATATAATAATAAAACGCTGTTAATTTCAAGTATATAATAAAAGAATCTACATTGGGTTTATATACAAAGAAAAAATTACAAATCGCGTTAAAAATGTGTAGTGGATACATATAGATATATAAAGCTAATTTATTTGTAATACACAACAAAATTTGTATGTGTCACCGCATTTCATAAATCATCTGTGATTGAGTCGTCTTGCAAATCGGTGTCTGTGTCTGAATCGTATTGCAAATTTATAATCAAAGGTGCTACTATTTTGTACATGCGCATATATTCGTCCTCTTTTGCTATTGCGTGTTTAACAGCATTTTTCCAATTTACAGCAGTTACATGTTCCATAGCATTTTTTATGTGTGTTACACTGCTTTCACTAAATTTCGGTGTTTGATTTGTTCGTCTTATGGTATTTTTCAGTTGGGCCTATATTAATTCAATGGGATTGAAAATGCAATGGTATGGTGGTAAACGCAAAATTGCATGTCCTGCTTCTTTGGCTCTGTTATCCACATAATAATCCTTTAAATATTATTTTGTCTTCATCACCTCTATTAATTGTTTTTTTTTTGTATAATGATCCTCAAAATATAAATCATTTGCTTCTAAAAATGTTTTAATATCTTTCTTATTATTACATTTTGTAGGAACTTTGGTTTGCTGTCGAGAATGATACGGAGCGTTGTCCATCACTATCACACTATCTTTTAGTAAATTTGGCAGCAAAGTGTCACAAAACCATTCTTCAAATAAAGCTGAGGTCATATCTTCATGGTAATCTAAACTTGAGGATTTAACATTTTTAGCAGATAATAGCGGCTGTCCGATCCATACTGTTTCTGACTCAGCATGAAGAATGATTATTCTCTTCCCTCTCGAAACCGGCGCGTCAAACTGACACATACTTGAACTATCCACCCAACCTTTGCAAATTGTGTCATGGGTGTCATACCACGTCTCGTCTAAATAAAATATTAATCGTCCTTCCTGTCTATACCTTCTAATTGCCGTTAAGTATTCATATCGAAATTTCTGTAACCTCGGACTTTCCATAATTGTGCGACGTTTGTCTATAGTGCCAAACTTAAAACCAGCTTTCTTTAGCGTCCGCCACAAGGTTGCTTTAGAACACTGAATATATATAGGCTCATCACTGATTCTTTTATGTAAGCAGTCAAGTGTAGATACAACATTTCCTCTGAAGAAGGAGTATACTTGCTGCCTAATAGTATCAATTTCATACTCTTCAATTTTTCTCGGTCATCCTTTGTCACTTCTTTGCTTTCGAGGCCCTGCGTTATTCTTAATTATTTTATATATTGTTCCAAAAGGCACCTTGGTTAATTGCGACGTTCGTTGAATGTTCTGGGTTTGTAGTTCGTTATTTTCTTCCATCAGGGTATGATGGACATTGAAAATTATCTGTTTTGCATCTTCTGATATATGCTTTCTCTGTCGTGCTCCAACAGTATTATCACTATCCACATCATAATCACTAACACTTTCAGCAAAAGGTCGCCCCATGTTCGTTAAGTATAGAGAGAAAAATCAAACATGTATACAGCAGTAAAGATTAACAATAAATGATAAATAGACTCAATATTAGATGTAATATATACCAACTCTCCTAACTATATTTACTTAAATTTTGTTTAATAAATATAAGCACTTATTTCATCTAAATTGCAGTAATTACAATTTACTTAAATTTTGTCATTACGGACATCAGCAGTTTGTTTGCGTAAAAGATAATCGTATTGAGCGGCCAGGTAGTTATTGCCGCAGGTGGTGAAATAAAAGCATTAGAGCCGTTCAAAGTTATAATTCTTATAATTTGAAATAAACTATACAATATATATATATATATATGGACCAGTTCTAGTTTATGAGTCTGTGTAAAAACATCACAAATACTTGCTCAATATAACAAACTTTGTTATAGCATTTAAATAGAATGTTCGCAGAATGTAGATTCAGATGTTATATGGAACTAATATTTCTTTTTCTTGAACCACTTAATGAAATTATTTAAACAGTTTAATCTGCTCAATTTATTAAAAAAAATTAATTCAGTAAATTAAATAATTTATTAAGCGTATTTTTTGTTATGCATACTCATTTATATATAAATAGTAATATAATTATTCTCCAGGTTCAGCCTTACTATTTTAATTTAATTTAGAACATTTCACTGTCCAAGATGTCTGAAGCTTAGACGGCAAAGTTTTGGAACCTGAAGAATCTGACAGTATAATCAATAAAATATTGAATATCATAAAAAGGACTTGAGGAATTTCGGAAGAAGATAGACGATCTTTTCGGCTATGAAAACGAAAATTATTCACTTTTTTTATTTTGTTGAAATTACTCTAAATAAATTAATAACTGTGTGTAATTTCATTAAATGAAAATTATGAATATTTATCAATATCTGAATTTTTTCCATTTAATTTTTGTAGCTACTCTTGTCATAAACCTTCTATACAAAATTAATTAGTAATACTGTCCAGTACTCAACTGAATATCTAAATAATAAATTTTAATTGATATAATTCAAATTAACTATCAGTGAGATGTGGCATTTGTCAAGTATATTTACGCATCAAGAAATTATTAATTAGTAACAATAATAAACTAATTACTTAAAAGCATTATTATAATTACAATGAAATAATTACTGTACAGTTTAAATACTCCAATGATTAGCAACTAGTGATCGAAAATTTTCAAATTTAAGGCTGACTCCTTATTTAATAATACCTACTATGAATGAGCCAATATGCCGTTGTCTTTCGGCAGAGAATTTATAAAAGATCTTGTTAATACTATTTATTTATTTATTTGTACACAGCAAGATAGAAAAATAGTACACTTATTATTTAAAATAAAATATCCAAATTTAATGTAATATTAATAATAAATAGTAATTCTAACAGCAATCAAAATCAGACATCTAGATGCCTATAAAAAATACATATCGTTTAGGATTACATTAAGCAGATATAAAGGACCTATTTCATATCTTGAAAAGATCCATTCCAGGTAAAAGCACCAGCGAGTATGAAATGAAAGGACATAGATCGACAACAAAGAAACATCAGAACAATCTAAATTATTTTACAAAAGTTAGAACCCAAACTTAATAAATGCTTTACACCTCCTGCTCTCCAGCAATTCGGGTCCTAAAAGTTATAATCTTTCTGTATAATTATATAGGTTTTTATCAACGTTTATTTAAAAATCGGACACTTAATTTGTTTGGTTTGAATATTGCTTTTTAAGAGTACATAGGTGTCTATTTGCTTCTGTTTACAAATCCGTCAGTGCCATATTCAGGTTTGTCAAAATATAAGGTTAATATGCCACATTTGAATATTTAAACTAAAGCCCAAATAATTACATTACTAGAAAAAGGATCGTCACTTAGAAGATTAGCGAATAGATTTTGCGTGGGGAAGAGTATCATTTCAGATATCAAAATTAATACAGCGTTGGGGAGTTATTAATAGAAAACGAGGCTCCGGTGGTATCCGTGTGTCAACGTCTGGGAACATGCGCCAGGTGTTTGTTGGATTATAGGCGAAAGATTTAATAGTAACAATTATATTAGAATATTAGAAAATGTTTTTCTACCTTCGGCAGAAATTATATGACAGGTAATAGGTATGCGTATTTTTTCTTTTCCTGTAATAGCGTAGCTATTCGAGAAGAAACACTTTGCATCGGCGTAGTCGGTTCTGTCCGTGAGATGTCATGAAGTTATCTGGTGTCATCTGATAGAACAAAATTTGCTAGTGTACTACAGTCGTTTGTCTTCGTAAACCCTCCATTGACAAAGTCGTTAGACAGAAACGCATGTGTCTGGTGGTTGAAGCAAACGCTGGTAAATATGTACTGTGTGTCCATGTATATACAGATACAAATTTGTTTTTATACAGATTTGTATTATTTTGAATAAAATTGATGCTAAATGACTGGCCTGATGCTGCTATATATATGAACTGACTGCTGTAGATATGAAGGTTACCGATGATATTGGAATAATCCGATGCCTATGAGACAGGTATCGTTGAGTGTAAGAGTATTCAGAGATGCAACTAAGAGGCGAAATTCGACAAATGTCTCTATCCTGCTCTATGCATGACACACGGCGCTCTCTTTACCCCTCAGGGTCTGTGTGATCTTGACGGATAGTGACACCTAATCGGCTGTGGATTGTGAGTGGAACTATAATAGTTGCATTTGCGTAGACGCTTTTTTAACGCTTATGCACAAATAAGAACTTGCGTATTTTGGAGAATTCTGCCGCAACATGTCAAAATTAAGATAAAATTATTTTTCCCTTTATTGTACTATTGATATGATAAAGGGAAATATATAGGTACATACCTAATATATTAGAATATTTTTATAAATATTTAATACTTTAACAATTAGATTTCACAACCAATCATTATTTATCAATCAAATGTTGTTTTTTGCTGTTTGGAAAATCAAAAATATCATTAACAGTCTTTAAAAAGGATTCAGTATTTATAGCTGAATCACTATTGAGCTGTTTCGTAGAATGAGCCGTTAGGATTGCTGCTGCGACTGTATTAGAAATTTAATGGAATAACATTTTTAAATAATAATTTTTGCTTTCCGCTCTCATACGAGGGTGGATCCCTTTGCTGCACCCCTGACCTACTCACAATAAAAAATTCGCAAATATCTTACTTTTATTTTTAAACATAGTCTCCATTAAGGTTAACACATTTTTCCCATAGATGTTCTACCATTTCTAAATCTTCTCGAAAAAAATATTGTTCAACCTATGCAATTTACCGCACATATCACGTCATTATCTGACGGAAATCGTTTACAACGCAAGTGTTTTTTTTAAGTTTTGGAAACAGTCGGTAATCGCTGTGAGCCAAATCTGGCAAATATGGCGGATGCTCAACTAATTCGAAGCCTGCTTGAACTATTGCAGCTCT
This sequence comes from Melolontha melolontha, assembly GCA_935421215.2. Lineage (NCBI taxonomy): Eukaryota > Metazoa > Arthropoda > Insecta > Coleoptera > Scarabaeidae > Melolontha > Melolontha melolontha. The sequence goes on along the minus strand of OW285236.1, from coordinate 148,295,533 downwards.
TGCAATGGCGGACCTGTGACTGGGGGTGTTATCCTAATGCAAGAGGACAACCTTTGCGCAACTTCAGCCGACGTTTTTCTGATATCACGTAAGTAACGTAATTTGGGAATTAAATTGGCATAATAAGCACCTGTAATTGTGGCGCCCTTCCGCAGGAAATCTACTAAAATTACGCCTTCAGCATCCCAAAATACGGACAGCATGATATTCCCTGCTGAAGATTGCATCTTAAATTTTTTCGGCGATGGTGAACCTCGATGCGTCCATTCCTTATTCTGTATTTTGGTCTTTACATCATAATGATGGATCCAGGACTCATTCATTGTCACTAATCTCGCAAGAATATTTTCTTTGTCGTGTCTATACCACGTTAAAAGACTGCAAATGTCTTTTCGTGTTTCATTATGTGCATCTGTTAACAGTCGTGGTACTCATCTTGCAGACAATTTTTTCATGTTCAATTCGGCTGTAGTTAAATTATATACCACGTGGTATGAGACCAGTATCTTCAACTATTTGTCTAATAGTCACACGTCGATCATGCAGCACGAGATCATGGACCTTTTTAACAGTTTCTTGGATAGTGACGGCTGTGGGCGCTCCACGTGCATGTTCGTCTGTACACGCCTGTCTACCACATTTAAACTCTCGACGTTACCTTTTATCTATGTCATATGTTGGGGCGAAGCAAAGAGATAAGCCATCATATATATGCGATGAATGGAAATGCTTTTCGCAAATTAAGGAATCTTTTAAGTTACTAATATCATTTAGAAATATAGTAATATTACCATAGTTCATTTGCCAAGTTTTGACTCTATCTACATCCTTTATGGAAAATTGAAAAAAAACAATTATTTTTTCTACTGTTTATCAAACAATTGGTCTATAGACAAGTGGATTTAGATAAATTCATTTTCAAAAAGAACTGAACAAAGTCTTGGATCAAACTAAAATAAATGTCGTACATAGTTTAATTAACGTAAAAACCATAATGCCTGATTTTATTTAAAACTTAAATTTCCGTAGCTATATTTTCTCTTTACAAAAACTATGCAAACGTTTTTTGCCGATAAGTAATAGATCATGGAAATGAAAGACATACTTTTTCATGCTAAAAATATTTCTGTTCCCAGACATATGAAGCCTATATGTATAAATACATTTTTAAAAAAGATATATAAAAAGGAACTTCTTTACAATATTTTTTTTAATTACTTTGTTACTTTGTGTTCTTATATATTATTATTTGGTAAAATAACACATTTGCTTCAAGAAATATTGAATATTAAGAAATTAAAATGTTTGTTTTTAATTTTCTTTTATACTTATATAGACATCTTATTTATATTTATGTCCATTTAAAAATATTATTTTGCTGAGTATATTTATACTTACAATTTTTTTTGTTCAATAATATTTATAAGTCGCAAAGTATCGGATACGAACCATTACATAAACAATATCTAAACCAAAGACATACTACTAGTCATTTATAAACATGTAATAGTACCGAATTTATTGTATATGTTATCGTATATCGCAAATTTAATTTCAGAATTGTATATCTCAGCACGGATTCTACTACAGCGCCATCTATCCCTCAACGAGTTTAGTAAACGCTTCTACATACGTACGTTGCGTCTTTTTATATTCTTTCACTCAGCGCAGGTATGAAATCCACTAAATGAAGGACCACCAATCCTATAAAGCAGGCGCGGCTCGTGATGACGTACTGTAGGGGCACATACAATGATGCGAGTGCCTCGTGTGTTTACAAAGAAAACGCTACAGTTAGTACACGAGAATACACGAAGCACTCGCATCATTGTACGTGCCCCAACAGTACGTTATCACGAGCCGCGCCTCCTATAAAGTATAAGTTTGTGAAGCAACAATTGGTGACGGACACGGTCGAATACTTTTGAAAAACCCACATATACGGTATCCGTTTGAGAACCTCGTTCCAGTGCGTCGCTAATAAAATAGTAAAATTGAAATGTCGATTTAAGTCTATCACTTTCCGATAATGCCAGGGATGAGATCTGACGCAGTAGATTCAAAAATTGTAGAAATATTTGGTAGTAACAAAATTGGAAGAAAATCGTTAGCAACAGATCGGTCCCCTAATTTGAACATTGGAAAAATATGAACTGTCTTCCATTACCTGGAAAAACATCTAAGTTTGTAGAGAGTTGTTAAATCATTTTCAAGAGAAGAGCTAAAGTGTAACTGCACATTTTGAGAAAATATTCAGAAATGTCATCCGGTTAACTTAACTCTAAATAAATTAAGCTCTAATTATTACTAAGCTATAAACGTTGATTATTGTTGCGCTTGGTGATGTTATGCGCTAGCTACAGCCTTGCAATAAAAAGATATAATTAATTCATTCATTCATTATGAGTAAGAAGCGAACAAAATAAGTAGAATATATAAGAATAACTCCCACGTATATAAAATGGCAACTAGTAACTCCCAACGGACGACTTCCAGTCTGGAACTTACCATGTTATGCTAAATATTAGGGAGCAAGGACATATGTATTTGCGTTCTTTAAATATCTTCACGATTTATAGACGGGTGATGAAAATATTGTTTAAATTATGTGTATTGCGGGTCTATATAAAATTGTCTTAAACACATATTTCTTATTTTATGTAAATCAAGGTTTTTCTAAAATGTGATTTTAATTTTTATCTTTAACAGGTTTACTATGTCGCCTCAAATGGGTGGGGGAAAGATTCACTGTTATATACATATTTATCTGGTATTGGCAATGAATCACGAAATACACAAACCTATTTGTTAGGAATAACTATGAGCTTATGTATTTTGCAAAACTTCGTTAATCACAAGATTTTGTTAATTTAATAATATATATTCCGAGCATATAACTTTGCAAAAAAAAAACATACTAACCGAAAGTATTTATTCCATTCGTCTTATTTACTGTATAAAAATTACAAAAGAAAAAACGAAATGTATTTTGTAATTATAATTTATTTTAAGATGTTCAGCGACATATTTTAAAACAATAACGTATTTAATTATTCGAAACAAAAACTAATGGTTCTGAAAACTTGATTTACATCGTCTTAGGTCTTCTAAAAGGTGTTGTAAGGCTATAGTGCCACCAATATCAACATTTACTGTAAGATGTTCTTATAATTTTCTTATCTCGAAAAGTTACACTTCGTGTAATTGTGTCCCGTAAACTAATATTGAGTTGGTTAAATGAAGTGGAAATTGCAAGATATATTTTTTAGGATATTGTATTTTAATATTTATTATTCCCATATCCATTGCTTGCAATTTTGAAGTCACATTAGTCGAAAAAATATAGTTCTGTAGCCTTAAATTTTATTAGCAGATTTTGGGGACGTGTGGAGGGATTATAAATTATCAGGATCATGTTTTCTATGTTGCGTATTAAGCGACTTGGCCAACTTAAGCAACCATTTCTCAACAATTTTACGTCATCCAGGCTTTTTTGTTAAGATCATACTCTACTTTTAGTGAATTATCGTTTTTAAAACACTTAGATTTTTTATTATTCCACCAACCAGTAAATACAATTTTTCTATTCCAGTCATATTAACAACCAACTTAACGATTATCCTTACTTCGCTAGACTTGCCTTAGGAATATTTATCGTCTTTAAAAATCAATGTCTTCTTTGGCAAACACTTAAAAAGGAGTCTGGTTTCGTCAGCATTAGAAACGTTTTCCTTCTAAACCATTTTTCGACCAATATTGCTCGTATGAAAATTTGAGTGACCTAAAGCATATTTCTCAGTTTTTTCTTTATTATTATACCCGATATCAGCAAGTTTATACCACAAATCAATTTCACTCACTTTAAAAGAGCTTCGTCTAAGTTGTCATAAAAAGAAAGCTTTTTAATTTTTTCTATCAAAACCCATTTCTTCACTGTGTTTAAAAATGCTTTTACTGTTTCATAAAATTATTGATAGGCTACTAGCAGGTACACTAAATTTGAGCCCAAAATTATATTTTTTAACGTCCTTTTAATCTTATTCAAGATTTTTACTTTTTCGGTGAAAGTTAAACTTTTTCTTTTAGCACTCATATCTTTACTCTAAATAACAGACTGATTGTATAAATGAGGCGCTTTTATAGTCTATATACAGTTCCTCTTAATAAAAATAACTGGAATGAAGTCGAAAGGGGAATAGGAATGATTTATACATTCAAAACTTTTTTATGATTGAGAATTCGAAACCTTACAAGTCCCTTATTATGCGGCAGATTGTCTAGCAACGAGAAGCAAATTCAAAGAAGCGCATACGATTACATGAGATAATGAGAGATGAGATTAGGAGGAACCCTTATTTACTACAACATTGGTATTTCGGTGTTGGTAAAAGTTTGTTACATCATGATTTCTTTGATTAACTAAGGGTTTTTAAAAATTCACTAAATCAAGACGTTTGTTAATTCAAAGCTCGTTATAAAAAGGTTCCATTGTATATTTATTGTATTCCATTGTATATACAGTGTTAGTAAAAAGTATGGAATCCCCTAAGTATCTCTACAAAAAGTTCATCCTTTTTAAATAAAATTGTCTATACCTTTATAAAAAGTATTCTAAAAATAATATTAGATTTGCTGTCTCACTTCCAATTTATTATTTTTATGGAACACCCTGTATATTTTTATATTTTTGAATCCCTTGTTAAATTCTGGTCACAGTAAACCTCCACATTGCTGCTAAAATTACAAACAACCCTTCTTGGAAATCAGTTTTCATTAGTAACATCATGAATGAATGAATTGGTAAAATAGCTAGTTTCCAAAAACAAATCCTTTAAACTCGAGATTTTAACAATTTATTTTAACAAAAAAACACAATGATTTGCTGACTAGATTAAATGTTCAAAATTTTGTCCTTTTACTAACTGACAATATCCTAAACGGTCTTCAAATTCGAGCAAATAATTTTGTAAAACCGACCGAAATTTATAGTAGTAAATTTCTCATGCGTTCCTTCAACTCATATATATTTGCAGGTCTACTTCTACATGCTTTATTTTTTGAGATAACTCCACAAGAAAAAATCGAGAGGCGTTAGATCAGAACTACGAAGTAGCCATTCAATGGCACCCCTTTGCGCTATCCATCGACCAGGAAAAACTTGATCCAAATGCTGCTGCACGATTCTAGAATAATGCGCAAGTGCACGGTCTTGCTGATATCATATGTTCTCAGCAGGAAGTAGTGGATTGTTTGGATCAGGATAAATCCTAGCAATAGCGAGTGCAATATTATTTCCTAATAAATCCAAATATTGAAGTCCATTAAGAGTACCTTCAATGAAGGTTAAAAATGTTGCTGCATCTGAGAACACAATTTTTCTGATTAAGTTGCTACTTGCTACGCATCTGTTCTGCAAGTTTCAACAAAATTCTATTCTGCGATCAGGGTCGTCTTCAATTAACTCGAGACAGAAGTGAAATTTGTAGGGATTCAGCTTTTCTGATATCAGTATATTCCTAACGGAACTCTGCATATATCATTATCAAGAGCTAGCTGTGTGGTTGATGTTTGTGAATTCTCCTCAATTACTAATAACACATCCAACTTGAAGTTATCATTTGTCACCGATTTTGGCTTTCCATACTTAGGTTCATTTTTACATGATTAGTTCGTAAATAACGACTTACAGCTTTTACAACGGCTGATTTTGTGATTTTATTATCTGGATCAAGTTCATTAAACAGATTCAACACTTCATTGTAAGAACACTGTTCAATCAGGAACACCATAATAGACAAAACAAGAATAACACACACCACAAACAAATAATATTAACAACAATAGACGATTTTTAAATAAAAAGCTTTTAAAAATTGTACTGTACTAATAGGAGATTACTAGACAAGTCATTTATTTGACAATTAAAAATAGCCTTGTCGTTTGATAGATCATACATGGCTAGATTAGTACAAAACGTACAATTATTCATTAGTTCATTTACTGTTCAATAAAAGTATGAATGTGAGGCTTTGAACATTTAATCTAGTCAGCAAATCATTGTTTTTTTTTGTTAAAATAAATAAATTGTTAAAATTCCGAGTTTAAAGGACTTATTTTTGAAAATTAGCTATTTTACCAATTCATTCATGGCTTATGCTATTACTAAGAAAACTGATTTCTCGGAAGTAATGTTTTTAATGTCAATAACAATGTGGAGGTTTACTGTATCCAGAATTTAACAAGGCATTCAAAAATATAGGTATAGGGTGTTCCATTTAAAACACCAAATCGGATGTCTATTTCCGGTATAACCGGAAGCAACACAGCAAATCTGATATTTTAGAATCCCTGAAACAAAGGTATACCCAATTTTATTTAAAAAGAATAAACCGTTGCAGAGATACTTAGGAGGTTCCATACTTCTTCTAACACTGTATATTATAGACTATTTGTCAAAATATTAATATCTACCAAATATTAAAACATTTCTAGAGGAAAGGACGTTATGATCCAATATCAATAAAGTTACGTCCCGCAATACAGTTTATTACCAATATTCGATATATTATTCCTTCTTTTATTAATACTGCTTTCCTTTTCTGGTTATATCTTGTATCTCTATATAGTCCTATATATTAGTATTTCTAGGAAAATTATTATTGAATGAATGGTAAAATGGTGTGTATTATTTATTAATTACATGCACTTTTGTTAATACAGGTCATGTTTGTATGTAATGTCGAGAAACAACTGTCTAATAGTGATCAGTATTTCACATTTACATTATCAAAAACGTATTTCTTTTTATTATGAAATAAATAAAACTTTATAGATGTGTATTCGAAAAACGAATGATCGAACATAATTATTATATGTCTATATATATATATATATATATACAGATATATATATATATATATATATATATATATATATATATATATATAGTAAACTTAATAAGTCGGCAATTAAAGGTCTGGTTTATTACTTCAAAGTATATATATTTAAAACAACCCTACAGGTTCCGGCAATGATGCCTTTGTCAAGGATATAAAAAATATAAATGACAGAATATAAATGTCAAATAATTTAGTTGCTATGGTTTAAATTATTCAAAGATACATTCCAATAATAATAATAAATCATGCCTTAGTATTCCAAAAAATAGATAGCAAGGTGTGAACATATGTGTTGTTCGCTGCTAGCAGCTTGTGTCTCTTTCTGGGTATGAACTTGTGTGTTGGTTGCTGCTGGCAGCTTGCGTCTCTCTCTGGGTGTGTGGTTTTGTATTTGTGTAAGCGCGTAAGTGTAGGGTCTTGTATGTTGGTGCGCTCGTGCGTGTGTTTAGTGACCGGTCGCGTAAATTTAGAGAGATCGGATAACCAGCGTTACGTAGGGCCGCCAACCCTTTCCCGGCAACTTCTTTACTTTTCCGTGCAGCACTTCGACGGCCCGACCCCCGCCCCAACGAGGCAAGGCGCAGACCAGCGAAGCGCACCCTGCACGGGGTTGCTCATCGCCAACCGAGGGAACACTCTTAGTGGCTACCTCAGTCGACGACGGTCACACTTTGTGCCATCTTAAAGATTTCCGCAAAAGCGGGGGCAATGCACACACGTCGAACGTGTGTGTGTAGTCAACAACATCCTAGCCAGGTTGCCGCCCAGGACCGGTCCTAGTGGTGTGTGCATTGCGCGGCGCCGTGGTTTGCGCCGCGTAGCTTGGTTCCTCAGCAGGAGTGAGGAACAAAGCTACAGCATCCTAGCCAGGTTGCCGCCCAGGACCGGTCCTAGTGGTGTGTGCATTGCGCGGCGCCGTGGTTTGCGCCGCGTAGCTTGGTTCCTCAGCAGGAGTGAGGAACCAAGCTACGCGGCGCAAACCACGGCGCCGCGCAATACACACACCACTAGGACCGGTCCTTGGCGGCAACCTGGCTAGGATGCCGTTAACAGCACACACACGTTCGACGTGTGTGCATTGCCCCCGCTTTTGCGGAAATCGTTAAGATGGCACAAAGTGTGACCGTCGTCGACTGAGGTAGCCACTAAGAGTGTTCCCTCGGTTGGCGATGAGCAACCCCGTGCAGGGTGCGCTTCGCTGGTCTGCGCCTTGCCTCGTTGGGGCGGGGGTCGGGCCGTCGAAGTACTGCACGGAAAAGTAAAGAAGTTGCCGGGAAAGGGTTGGCGGCCCTACGCAACGGCTGGCTATCCGATCTCTCTAAATTTACGCGACCGGTCACTAAACACACGCACGAGCGCACCAACATACAAAACCCTACACTTACGCGCTTACACAAATACAAAACCACACACCCAGAGAGAGACGCAAGCTGCCAGCAGCAACCAACACACAGGTTCATACCCAGAAAGAGACACAAGCTTCTGGCAGCGAACAACACGTATGTTCACACCTTGCTATCTATTTTTTGGAATACTAAGGCATGATTTATTATTATTATTCGAATGTATCTTTGAATAATTTAAACCATAGCAACTTAATTATTTGACATTTATATTCTGTCATTTATATTTTGTATTCCCTTGACAAAGGGATCATTGCCGAAACATGTAGGGTTGCTTTAAATATATATACTTTGAAGTAATGAACCAGACCTTTAATCGCCGACTTATTAAGTTTAGCCTATATATATATATATATATATGTATATATATATATATATATATATATATATATATATATATATATATATTATATATATATATATATATATATACATATATAACGTGTGTTCATTTGAAAAATCAATCTAGGTTACTTTGAAATTTTGATAGAATAAGACGCAAATATATTAGTATATGTTTGTTGTTCCGTAAACGTAAATCCAAATGACATTTGATAATGTCAATCACAAATATCAGTTAGTGCATAAAATAATCGTGCGTCGATTCTGGTTTAAATAAATTGCTTCTCAGTTTTAAAATGGCTTTCACTTTAGAACTTAAAATTTTTTAGTCCAGGCTTATTTTCGAAGTGGTAATAAAATTGATGGTTTATGGGTTTATTCAGTTCAAGATTGCATGGTAGAATTTCAAGTTGAGTTTCTACATTTTGTAATAGATTATATACAATTTAAGAATACTTTGGATATAACTTTAAAACTTCTTTCTGAAACTGGTAGTCTCTTAAGAAAATCAGGCAGCGGAGCAGTTAAGAAGCGTACACCTCAAGTTGTCAATCGTGTTGTAGAAATAATGGAAAATGAACCACAAACATCTGTTCGACATTTGGGTCAACAAATAAACCTTTCTGTTGGTACAACTCACAAGATATTAAAAAAAGATATGCCACTTTATCCATACCGTGTCACAGAAGTACAAGAATTGTTAGAAAATGATTACCCACGTAGACTACAGTTTTGTAATTGGTTTATAAAAATGAACAATAATGGAGACCTTTCGCAAAGAGTCATCTTTACTGATGAAGCATGGTTTTATAAAACGGGATACCTAAATTCACAAAATACAAGAATTTGGAGTAGTGAAAATCTACATGTAATTAATGAAGAATCGCTACATCCAGAGAAAATTTGTGTTTGGGCAGCGATAAGCCAAAGGCGAATCATTTGACCAATATTTTTTTCAGGGAACGTTAACTCTTCGAAGGTACCGTACGGAAATTTTACAACCATTTGTCAATCAGTTGCATGATGATGAACTTCAAAATGCATATTTCTAACAAGACGGAGCACCTTGTCACTATACTGCAGAATATTTGGATTATTTAAGAGAATTTTTTGATGAGCGCATAATTAGTCGAAATACTGAAATTGCCTGGCCTGCACGTTCATGCGATTTAACACATTGAGACTTTTTTTTGTGGCCTTATCTAAAAAATAACATATTTCGAATACCTATATTGAATTTGAATGATATGCTACAGAGAATCGAACAGAAATGCATGGAAATTAATAACAATCTAGTAACGTTCCAGAATATCATCAGAAATTTTGAACGGAGGATTTTAAAGTGCATTGATCTTGAAGGACAACATTTTCAACATTTGTTATAGTTTTCAATAAATACCTATTATTTGTTATTTATTTGTATGTATGAAACTGTCAAAATATACGACTTCGTAGGTTAAGTAGAAAATTTTAATTTACGACATACTTCAAAATCTTCTCAGTAAATCACATGCTACTAGATTGACTTTTTCAAATGAACACTTGTTATATGTACATATATTAATATTTATACTAATGGTTAAATATTTATAGTAACAACAAAATAATTCAATTGACAACAACTTTATGTCAAATTATAAAAACAGAACAGGTATGAGGTGTGACAATTAAATAACTAGAATTCTTGCCAAGAACGCTGACGACTTCGTTATGACTCAGTACTAAAATTCCACAATTTATGCGCATGTTTGCAACGGTGCAACGTCATATGACGCGTTTTACATGTCGCAGATAGTTTCAAAATTAACTGTGTAATATTGCACGTTGACAAAATGTGCGATAACAAAATGGAGCAAAGAGTTTTGTTATCAAATTCTTAGTGAAATAGGAAAAAACCGTTGAAAATTTTAACTAAATTGAAAAATGTTTACGGAAACGAGTTTCTATCAGAAGCACGTTTTTACGAGTGAGCGGCCCGATTTAAAGCCAGTCTTGAATCTGTGAAAGACAGACGACGAAAGGCAAGGGGCACCAGTCACAGTGCACCCAGATGAAAACATAAAACGTTTGCAAGAGCTAGTGCGCTCTGATCGTCAACTAACCATTCGGATGTTGTCTGTAGAACTAGGCATAAACAACGAAATTCTGCGCCAGATGTTTCACAATAATTGAAAGATGCAGAAGTTGTGCTAAACTCGTTCCGAAGACACTCAAGCGGAGCAAAAAGAGCTTGTCGATTTGCCAGGATTTCGTTGAATGCATCCAAAACGAAGGGCTAGGTTGGATTGAAACCATTGCAGCTGGATACGAAAGTTGGGTATTTTAGTGTGACCCCGAAACTTGAAGACAGATAAGCAGTGGGTAGAGGAGGGGGGATACGTCCAATAAAAGCCAGAATGTCACGGTCTCAAATCAAGACGATGTTTTTTTTTCGCGAGTCAGTAGAATCTGCTGCAACGCACAACGCGCTCGCAGTTCACTTTCTAGCAAACGCCCCCGTACAGTTCGCGTAGTGAGTACGCCTTCCCTTCCTGTTGGCCAAACGGCTCCAAGTTGCCTTGAAGAAGACGTACGCGACGCTAAAGCGCTGCGCACAAGGTCGCGATCCTCGCGTGCTGTGCTCGCGCGGGGCCGTCCCGCTGGCGGCAGAAGGCGCGTACGTCCTTGCTCCATCCATTGTCGCCATGCCCGCTGCACTGCCGATAATGACCGCTCGAGACGGCGCGCGATATCACGGAAGGATACTCCTGTCATATGCATCCCCACAACCATTCCTCGCTCAAACTCACTCAGATAACGCGAACGGCCTTCCATCATGCGCAAAGTACGACTACAACTACCCGCTTCCACCACACTAACAATAACCGGTTTCTCCCTCCCCGCATCGGTCTCCACGGAGACAACATATTGCAGATGTCGGAGGCCCTCAGTAAAAAATACAGCCATAGAAAAAGTCAAAACTCGCTGCGCAAACTCATCTAGAGGAAGTCTTAATGCTCCGCTAAATCTACCCATTTATCTTGACACGTTCAGATTATACAGGGTGTGCTCGTCACTTTTTTCCATCATTGCATTAAGTCATCACCACTTAAACCATAGGCGTGCGAGAAGATTTCGATAAATTGCAATTTTTGTTAACTTTAATATATTTCTTTTGATACTATCTTACTATTGCTTAGGTAACATAATGTGTGTAATTTTATTGTAAGGTTCCGTTACGAATCTGAGGTAGAACTGAAATTTTGATCCTAGGTATTAGGTAATTGGTAATCGCTTGATTAACCAAATTATCATATTTTTGGGGCATTTTGCAGTTTAATTCAATTTATTTTTATTTTATTTTTGGAACAAATTGCTGATTTAATACAATTTTATGTAAAATTTTTGTATTATGTTGGTTGATATTTTGATGTCATAATATACAGAGTGTTCATTATTTTTAATTGTCATACTATTTTAACTTAAATTTGGGGATTTCTTGATCAGGTTATATTATTATTGCCGGCTTAAGAGACACTTTGTTAATACTTGTTTTTTTTTTTTTTTGTTAGTATACGAATTAATTATTTTCGATTCATTACTTTGAATTTAAGTACCCCTCCCTTTAATATATCTCGACGTTTTGTTTTATTTTTAGTAGTCTGTAAGCGCATGTGCCTACGAACGCGCAACCCTTTTTTTACTTTTCACTCTCGAGCCTCGGTGCGTAAAACTAAGTGGCGCTACCTACCATCCGTTTAATCAATCCACACCATCTCCACTGACTAAGGGCATACACAATAAATAGAGACTTCATTTTAGATTGTGCGTTACGACTACCGATCTCGGCATTTTCCGAACATCTCCATTACGCTAAGACTGCGCCGGCGCGCGCACGGTATCAATAACAGAAATTGTTTGGATTATGTATACACATACGCGACATTATAAAATAAAATGAACCGACTTAAATTGAATCGAAAGAGCCGCGTGTAGGTCTTTATTTACCCACATATCCAGATATCTACAAATTCTTAATTTAATGGGTTGCAGAGCAAAAATTGGCGTGGTTTTGTACTCTGACATAAGAAACATGCAAGGGCATGTTGAGACATGTCCACTCAATATTCGACAGAACAATATTTTTAGTTGTATCTTTCTTATATAAAAATAACTTTAAAATGTTGTAAAATTGAATATGTTTTTTGAAAAACTATTTAAGGAAATATCTCAAAATCCTGACGCGATTGAGCAAATTTTAAATCAGATTCAGTATCAGCATGACAAAAGACATAAACTACACATATTGGAGTATAAGAAAACCAAACTGTGTTGACCAATGTAATCTAACTACTAAAGTTAAAGTTAATAAGAAATTACTTTCAGTGATTTTCATTTCAAGTTTCTATACGCCACTCATATCCATGTCTTTTACGCACTTTTCTATGTGACATTTTAATTGTTTGGTGTATTTTTCTTTAGAGACATTCCTATTGACCACACAGCTCAACTGTTCAAAAAAATTATCAATAAAACGAGATTGAAAGTTTTTGGGGTTTAGATTTTTTTACACATTTACTGTTAAGATAGTTCAATTTTGTTTGGCAGAATGGGAAAATACTTTGTTCGGTGAGAAGACATTATACAGAGAATGATATTTTTGAATAAACGTAATGAAGTTTTTAAACAATACTTTCGGTAAATGTTTTGATTGCAAGACCATCACTAAAGTATGTCTGCGAAATACCTTGTCATGGGACGCATATATAGTTATAGCAAATTTCTCTTTATATTTAAATTTTACTTCACGAGATATTGTAGAAGAAGCACTTTTTCGCCAAGTTCCACATTTTCTCTGTTCCTGTTTTAGTAATGGTATATATTGTGCTGCGAGAAGCATCTAGCGGCGTAAAAAGTGATAAACACAATACTTTTTCACGAGATTTTTTTTTTTTCATAAAAATTGTACAAGGCGTTTTAGTAGATCAACTTCTTTTCTCAATTTTTTTAACGATAGTAAGAGACACTTACAATTTTGTAACGTAATTAATAAGTGTAATAAGGTATTACAATATTTCTGTCTGATATTTAATTTTTGTGTAAAATTTGTTGTATATAATTATTTCGTATAATTGTTGAATATATTGCTTTGTGTTTTTGTTTACATTTCCACCAAAGAATGAAAACTGATAATGTATTTTTCAATTATGTTAATTAAAAAAAAACATTTATTCTTGAATTTCGTAAACGTTTTATTATATACACTATTTATGTTAATTTTAATTAATTATTTATTATCTTTGCTTCACAGACTGAGAATGACCTTTCTAAAATGTAATATACGTATCATTAAAATATGTCAACCCTAGTTAATAACGGTTTCACAAAATTCTTTTTGAAAAATTAAATCTTGATTTCTTTGAATACTGCGCCAGTGTTTTCACAAAAGCGTGACAGAAGGTCTGTCTGACACGTTGTTTAGTTTCGTTACAATATAATTTAATAAAGTCAGTGATCGTGTTAAGCTTTAAAATTAAAACAGTTATAAAACCCCTTATCATATTAATATTCGTCTCCTAAATACGTATTTCAACAACTAAGTTGTCAGTCTTAATAGATAAAAATAACAGCATTGTAAATGGGGCCTAGTAAACCTGACGCAAAAATCGGGAAACACTTTACAAGACATCCACTGAATTTTAAGAAACTTAAATTTACGTCAAAGTATAAGCTACATATTGTGACTTTCGAAATTTATTATAGTTATTATAGTGCTCGACTCCAAAAAAATAGTATAAATAAGCTTTACTTCAATATTCAAGTGCAATTGTTAGAACATTTTTAGAATGATTTTGTGGAGATTTCACGCATTCAAAGTTTCAAGGCTCAACATGTTGTCCATATAATAATTATAAAATAGAAGTATAGAAGTAAAGAAAAATATTTTTCTTTCTATAAGTAAATAGCGATGATGCCTTTAGAATGCTCATTTACTGAAATTCATTAAATTATTCAGTTTCCAGTTAGACACTAAGAAATTCGCAGGTGAAATGCAGACAATGGATAATAAAGTAATTGAATTGTAAGAGAGAACATTATTCACGCTATCAACGAGTGAAACCTGCATTATAATGTCGCACGTATACACAGTATACATTCAGCTATGTTTTAAATTAGGTAAAATTCTGTATATACAATATAATATATTTATAAATGTGCGATGTGAGTTTCATCCACGTACGAGCCTTAATATGATATTGAAATATTTATAGTCTTAAAATGCTTCAATTTCGCTCAAACTTATAAATATCTGAAGTATTTAATTATAATTCTGATTCGACTTTAAAATAATGCATAAATAACAGCAATCGTAATACGGATTTACTGTACACTTCGAGCACGATTCGAATCATTCTCTTCAGGTGCACTACTTGAATGTTCAAAAAAATAGACGTAGCTGAACTCTAATGATATTTTTCGTTACTAAACATACATTATTGAATTGTTCACTAGTCGTCTAGTGTGATTTACTGTACCCTCCGAACACAAACTAAATATTTTCATATGATAATATAATTTAAAAGAATTAATTAAAGAAACTAATCCGAATAAACAAATTTACGTTATTTACTGGGTCTTACAACACCCAGCTCGATTGCTTACAGGTAGCTCCGTAAGTACGTAAAGAATATCAATATACTTATCAAATTTAGAGTACGTCTATATAATTAATAAAAATAAATTTAAATCGATTACTTCAGATGGAATGTGTTTTAATTTAATTCTAATACAGGCCTTTCATCCTCATACAATTTAGTCTTATAGTAAATTATTAAATAGAACTAAAAATTATTTGAATATAATTAAATTAGTACCAATAGTGATTAAATTAAAAGAAAAATTGACAAGAAATTTCTGACTCAAAAGATAAATATTAAGTAACTATCAAATACTAAATATTTAGTACGCCATCAATGCGTGTTGATGGTTTAAAACATGATTAAAATGTTACAGAAAGCTCTACGAGTAGGTATGTGATCTAATATATAATTTTACACACTAGCTTAAACGAAGGACGTAATCAGAACTTCGTTTGCTACTGCATATTCTCGCGGAGAACGTTTCTTCTTCTTCAGGTGCCATCTCCTCTCAGAAGGTTGGCTATCATCACGGCTATTCTCATTTTTGATGCTGCTGCTCTGAATAGTTCAATGGAGCTGCATTTATACCACTGTCTCAAATTATTTAACCAAGAAATACGTCTTCTTCCTATATTTCTTCTTCCCTGTATCTTACCCTGAATAATTATCTGTAGCAGAGCATATCTTTCCCCTCTCAACACGTGGCCCAGATATTGTAGTTTTTTTATCTTTATTGTGTTCAATATTTCCTTCTCTTTCCCAATTCTTTTAAGTACTTCACTATTCGAAACCCTATCTATCCATCTTATCTTCAGGATCCTCCTATATGCCCACATTTCAAATGCCTCTAGACGCTTGTTAGTGTCTTGCTTTAGCGTCCAGGCTTCCATCCCGTACAGCAGCACCGGGAACACGTAACATTTCAATACCCTGATCTTGAGATGCAAACTAAGGTCACAAGAGAACGTTTGTCAATGTATAAATCAGAGATAAGACGAGATAGGCAACTCAATACAAAATTTTAGTTCGGCAAGATTGAACTGGTCAACTCTATTTGAAGATGGGTCAGAGGGCACGCATAACGCAAATACCGGGAAAATTGAATAACGCATCTCCCTTTATTATTTTTTTGTTTTTCTATAATGATGTATCTTTAATAGATATTTAGCCTGCGAAGTCAATATATATAACACAACTCTTAAAATTTATATTTTATATTACTGGTGTTATTAATAATATAATGGCAATTTATTACACAATTACACCTTTACAATAAACTGTTATAAGCCTCTGGTGTATTCCCTACATGTTTACAACCAAATTTTTCCGTTTCAGATAAAAATAACTAAATATAAATAATTAGATGTATTATGATGAAAATTTAACATTTAAAAACTAGTTGAAAAAAGTATTTTTTTAAAATAGAATTACAAAACATTCAAGTAAATTTTCTAAAAAAAAAACTCTTATACATGCTATACTTACAGCTTTTCTTACTTCTAAATTTGAGGGAAAATAAGGCATTTCCTCTACTTCTGCTTCTTGACATTCGCAAAATTAAGCAGAGATCTTGCGGTATTTGTGAAAAAATGTTTATTTACAGCGTATATATGTAAATACTAAAATTAAAAATAATATAAGTAAATAAAAAAATAAGTATTAACCAAGTTCTTACACAAAATAGTATATAAATTAAGTTATTTCTCAACAGAGTTCTTACAAATCCACAATAACAAAACAAAAAAGTTAACTTTGTCACATGTAATCAAAATAGGAAATATAGTGAGGTTAAACAGGTTATAAAATGGTGATGGCGGGTAATGTTGAGCGCACGCGCAGTAACAAGATATGTTTGTGACGTCACGATATACACTAGCGCCATCTCAGTCATCTTCAAAAAAAGAAAGAGGAAGATGAAGTAATTCATATTTTAAATAAAAGAAAATGATAGAAAATTTAATCAAAATAGCACCGTTTTTGCTATGTATTTAACCACCTCGACTTATCTCTGATATAAATTCCACTTACTGTTCGTGAATTTTCCGGATACAAACGAAGGACGCCTTCGGAACTCGTTTATAACTGCCTTGGGAATACTAAGGGGACTAATAAGTCAAATTATTCATAAATACATATTCAAATTATTACATTATAGCAAAATATAACATAAGACATGACATTGTCTTTTTAATTAAATATCATGTTTCTTTAAATTAAAACTAAAATAAAAATAAATATAGACATGTATAATACCTGCATTACACTCAAAAGTTTTGACAGTGGAAAGATACAGTTGATTCCTAACTAAAATTATGGAATTATGATGTTCACGCTATGTGCTTAAAGAAACCATAAACAAATATTTAATGTTCTTAACCTAGCATAATACTTACATACTCCTTAATCTGATTATCGATGTCAACACTACTACATTTACAAATAAAATTCATCATCTATATTTATATACGTGTCCACTTAAGTATGAGACAAATGGAAAATATTTTTATTTTTGATTTCACAGAAAACTTTATAGAAAAGAAAAGTTCGTGCATCCTAAGAAACTTGATATTTTGTATTCAGGGTTGCGTTGTATTACTTGGTTAGAGTAAAAATTAAAAAACATTGAAGTTGCCGTAAGAGTACGCTACACTTATTTTTAAAGATATTAAAAATATTCATTTAAAAATGTTGTTTCAAATTTCAAAATATGCTCAAATACGAATTGTTATTTAAAATTTCGAAAAAATAAAAATTAAATTATCGAGCAATAATAATAGCAAATACGCAATAGTTTTTAATATCCATCTATGTGACAGTAGTTCTATGGTTGTCATTTGTATTGTTACTTTAATAATAAATTTTATGTAATTGCACGTGAAATCATTTACATTCGATATCAATTTTTTATCGCTGAAATGCAATAGAATGAAACAAAAATCATTTGCATATAACTTTATGAAAATACATTTTTATATTACAGAATAAATTTGAAATTAACAAAAACAACAAATTCAGAAATACAAACAAAAAAAAAAGCTATTCAAAATGATGCCCCTCTCATTGAATGTATATGTTTGTACGCCTGTTGAAATCCTCGCATGCATGTTGTAACACAATAGGATTATTTCTTAAGAACAGTACCGCATCTCCTATTTTGTTTTTCAATTCTTCTAAATTCTGAAACGGCCTTTCTGAATATACTTTATTCTTTAGCCATCCCCAGATAAAGTAATCCATGGGGTTTAAGTCGGGCGAGCGCGCTGGCCATGGAAAAAGTCCATTTCGTCCCATCCATCTTTCTCCAAATTTTTCATTTAAATAGTCTACAACTATTCGTGCACTATGTGCAGGTGCTCCATGATGCATAAACCAAAGGGTTCTTATAATATTTAGTGGCAATTCGTCTAATTCGTTATCGAGGTATGTTTGTAGAAATTCCAAATATAGTTGTGAATTTAATGACGATTGAAAAAAACACGGACCAAAAATTTTTCTGTTTAAAATTCCACACCAAACGTTTACCTTTTGCGAATATTGATTCTTGCAGGGAATTCTAAAATGTGGGTTGTCAGACGACCACCAACGACAATTTTGTGCACACACAACACCATTATAAATCGTTCCAACCTCCGTATTCAGTATACGTCTTATGGGAATTTGTTTCATGGTTGCCAAATTATCCAATCAGCTGTACATTACCATTTCCGGTTAATTATTTGACATTTCACGCGATCAAATCATAACCTTTATTTACATTTTTTGACGTTGAAGGTGCAAAATTATTGAGATTCATATGACATTTTGCTTATTATTTTATTAAAGTAACTAAATTTTAACAGAGTGCATAGTAAATTCGCTGCACGTAAAATTATAGGAAAGAATACTACAAGGAAAATAGCTGTATTTCAGTATTTATTAACAATACTACACACATTTCTAAATTAAAAACGATGATGATCCTTTAACAAATAATAGTCTCCACTTTTGTAAAAAAAAGAACTGGAATCATACAAATACGTATATAATACAATAATATTTAAGAAAGGAATAGCAATTACACACACATATCTATGTCTCATGTTATTTTAAGTCAGTCGAGGAATCACTTTGATCTTCAGATGATGACGAATATGTTACGTGAATAATTAATTCTTCGTCGTCGTCTTGCAAATTATCCACTATCCACATTTCCTTTTCAATATTTTTTACATGCTTGATGTAGTCTTGCCAATTATTAGCTGTTACAGTGCTATACGCTCTTCGAATTAATTGCTCCATATCTTTTACCTTAAGTGCGGTATTATTCATTCTTGCGTAGTTTTTAAGTTGTGCCCATACCATTTCAATGGGATTTAACTCGCAATGGTAAGGTGGTAATCGAAGAACTTCATGACCTTTTTCTTTTGCAAATTCGTCAATCCTACTTTTATCATATTGCGGTTTAATTTGGGACACGCAATACAGTAAGTCCCTTTTTAGCATATCGTTACTGATTTGTATTTGTTTTTCACTGAGCCAATCAATGATATCGTTTTTCCTCCATGCTGCTGTTGGAATTTTTTCCAATTTTCTGCAGTGATAGGAAGCATTATTAAGAACAATGACTGACATCTGTGGTATATTTGGAAGTAATTTATTTATAAACCAATCCTCATATGTTTCTGAATCCATCTCATGATGAACGTCGGCAGTGTTTTTCTTGCAAAGAAATGTATATTCAGCACCAGGAACAAACCCATTATCACCACCAGCATTAACTAATGCAAAACGAGGTCCAAGCCCGGTTGGTGATTTCAAACCAGTGCTTAGTCCTTGAATAAAAGCTTGTCGACTATTTTGAATAGTAGTATCTGTCCAAGTTTTATTTACCGCATGCCCTATATTCACCCATGACTCGTCAGTGTATATAATAGTTCGACCTGAAATAATATAGAGTTACAGCCATGTCAAATAGCAAGAAGTAAATGGTACCTTCTTCTCTAAATCTTTTGATCTCTCGTAAGTATTTGTGCCTCCACCTAATAATCTCATCTCGTTCAATGAGTATACTTTTTGTCCTACTTTTTTAAATTCGAAACCCATATCGTGTAACAATCTATGCAAAGTTGTTCGAATGAAGTTAGGAAGTTCATCATCAGCATTGACAGCAGCAAGAATTGTATTTAATGTAGGTGGCATATTCTGTATAAAAAAAGCCATGTACTTTACGTCGAATAGCTGCTTGCGTGTTCTCATCATATGTATGTAGTCATCATTTAGTTGTATGCCTTTCCTTTTTTTAGTTTTTTTTTGACTTGATAATAAACCAGTTCGTTGCTCCTGTTTTACATGATATATTGCACGGTCTGAGATATCCAAAGCTTTACTTGCTTCTTGAACGGCAGCATTCACATTCATTGATTTATTGAAATAATTGAAAACATTTGCAATCATACACTTCTCTTTACGGCTAAATTTGTCTCCTTTGCGCCGTTTTCTTCCTACAGGCTCCATTAATGCAGTGAAAACTGTAATTACATTTATATTATGTTATAACGTTTATAAAAATCAATAAAAATACCCATATTACCCTGTGCACGCTTGAAAAAGATAGAAGTGTTCTGAAAAAAACAATTTGTACAACTATATAAACAAATTAACTATTATAACGAAATATTTTAAAAGTAGGACGATGGCGGTTGACAGTTGATATTAATAGACAGATAGATACTGTTGTTGATGCCGACAGCATATGTCAATAAGTTGCAACATAGCAACCGAAAGTGAAGATAGCGTTAATAACAGCAACTAAGGATAGTAAGAGATAAAAGTTGCTATTATATCCCATACTGAATACGGAGGTTGGAACGAACTATAATAGTAAAGGTTGCTTCATAATCATCAGTAAACAAAATGCTTTTCAAAAACGTTTTCTGCGTTTCTAATATACCTTGAATATCCAAAGAAAATTCAAATCTATTGTTGTAGTTCCGTTCCTGCTAAGTTTGAATATATCTTGGCTTATAGGGGTGATATCTATTGTTAACCAAAATGTTGCTTACTGATGATTTTTTAATATCCAAATTGCTTGCAATTTTTCTGACAGGAATTTTGGGATTTTCAATTACACTTTGCATAACACGTAAAGAATTTTCGAAATGTCTCACTTGCTTTACCCTACTTTTTTTTGTAACGCATTTCTAAACTACCAGTTGCTTTAAACTGATTTAAAATTCTTGAGACGCTTTGGAAACTAATAAATTTGTTGGGATGCCTTTCATTAAAAATATCAGCTGCGTCTCTACATGTTTTGTAGTTATCTCCGCAAATAAGAATTAATTCAGCTCGCTCTTGGATAGTTAACCGTTCAGCCATAGTTGGTAGGTAATAACTTAATGAATTGTCTTAAAATTACTTAATTATTAAAGTGACAGCGGATCTGACAATCACATAAAATTTATTACTAAAGTGACAATACAAATGACAACCATAGAACTACTGTCACATAGATGGATGTTAAAAACTATTGCGTATTTGCTATTATTATTGCTCGATAATTTAATTTTTATTTTTTCGAAATTTTAAATAATTCGTATTTGAGCATATTTTGAAATTTGAAACAACATTTTTAAATGAATATTTTTGATATCTTTAAAAATAAGTGTAGCATACTCTTACGGCAACTTCAATGTTTTTTAATTTTTCCTCTAACCAAGTAATACAACGCAACCCTGAATACAAAATATCAAGTTTCTTAGGATGCACGAACTTTTCTTTTCTATAAAGTTTTCTGTGAAATCAAAAATAAAAATATTTCCCATTTGTCTCATACTTAAGTGGACACGTTGTATATCATTCACAATTATATAAAGATTTAGCATATTTATTACCACCTCTTTTCTTCTAGACGCTTAAAACGATACACAGGGAAAATGTATATTACGTGGACACAATGTTCACCAATATCGACAAGTATTTATCTTGCAAAAGATAGAAAATATAATTATAATATTGATTTACAAGATTATATCTATCAATCATAGAAATTACGAGAGCGTATTCACTTATACGGTCTCAAACAACGCCAGACTGCATTGCAGCAACGAAAAGATGAAAGCAGGGAAGAGTCTGAAATTCGCATTTGTTTCGCACCCTCCTGATTTAACAGCTTCATATTCCTGGTTATTCGCAAAGTTAAAAGAGGTACTGAATTGTTAGTATTTCACTGAAGTCGGGCTGCTATTCGCAATTGGATTAATAGTAAACAAGAAAGGTTTTTCATTGATTCAGCGTTTAGCTGCGTTGCAATAAATTATAATTACGTGGATAAAAAAAAGTACATTATTAGTACAATAAATTTATTTAATTTTGAAACTACGAGTAGTTTCATTATTTTGTCTTTGCTTATTCATATTTTATATAGTTGGAGACATATTAATCCACCCTCGCATTTATACTGAAAGTATTGACATATTCTTTTAAAATAAAAATATTGGATCTAGAAGATATGGTTGGAAGAAACTTCTTCAATAAATAAACCTTTATTGGTAGTTATATTAGTAAATTAAGCTAGATTTAAATAATTTTAGTACATGAGATGTTATAGTCACACTCTCTTGCACATTACAAAACACAGTAACTTACATTTTATTAAAAAAGACCTATATGTATTTATGTACCTACTGTGTTTGGACGCATGTTTCAAAATAGATTACGCTCCGCTTCCAATAAAACACGGTATATACCAGATACTGTGTTTCAGTAATTCAAAACACTTTTAAATTACAGCAAAACATAGGTGTCCTTGCCAGTTGCTATGTTTTCAGTTATTATTTAACCTCAAAAATGTAACGACGCTGGTTTGTTTTGTGTGGTTGTTTAGTTCATATTTTTTTAAGAAAATACTGAAACAAATAAATTATGATGGCATCACGTGGTAAAGCAATGGCAGCTATGCGTTTAGAAAACATGTAAGTAATATCTCTAGTACAAATGATACATTGTTAAGTAAAAACTTATTATGCTTATTTCTAACCCAACTCAATTATATTTTTCATTTGCTGCGATCTTTTCTGTGATTTAGTTTTGTGCAGAGAAGAAATGATGCAATTGGATGTTTATGGATGTAATAATTGCCATGAACCTCTAGGGGAAGTTTTAAGTTAACGGTTTCTATTGTAATAGAAACAAACATCATTTCATTGTCAACCGTCTAATTATGTTTTTCAGGGAATCAGAAAATGAGACTAATAATGCAAACGAAATAATTAATGTTAGTCACGACAGCGTTGCTGATCTGAATTTTGAGATGGTAATTGACCAAAATGGCATTAATACCAGCAGCGACACTGAAGAGGAGATATCCGAAACTAAACAATTACAGCCAGATCATGATATTTCCTACAGAGAAGAACCAAAATTGAGGTGAAATTCAAACGTTTGAATCATGAAGATAAAGTTGGTCGTGACAAATTGAAACACATTATAAGACCCGCTTGTCCAGAAACTTGTAGAAAAAATGTAGTGCTGTATTCACTGATGAAGACCGAGTAAATATATGGGAGAAATATCGGTGATTACAATATTCACTAAGGCGAAAATGGTTAGCTAAAAATGTGCAAATAGTTCCAGTACAGAGACGAACTGTAACAGCCGAGAACAATAATTTTGTAAAAGAAGATAGTAGAAAATTGTATTTCTGTAAAGATTATAGAAGAAGTGTGATGGTTTACCGCAAGTTATTCCTAAACACTTTGGGGTATTCCAATTATTCGATTATAACAGAATTGTATGCGGCTATGAAAAAAGAACCACTATTATCTGCAGTAACAGAAAATAGAGGAAAAGCTAATTCTGCAAGAAAACACGATCGATCGTTAATTATAAATCATATTAATAGTTATGAGCCGTGTGTTAGTCATTATCGGCGACACAATGCCCCAAATATAAAGTATTTACCAAGGAACCTTACAGTACGAGCAATGTTTAAAGATTTTTATACAAAACATCCTGGATTCTGCAAAATCAAACTTTACAGATAAACTCTGAAGTCCATGCACATTTCTGTGACCTCGCCAAAGTCCGATGTTTTTGTTGACTGCCTTACCTACAAAATTTCTCCATGAAGACCAATGGAATATCCATAAAGACAAAGCTTCGAAGGCGACACAAAAATACAATGAGGATCTTTGGTGCCAGAAAATAATGGTGTAAGAATCTATTCCATGGTCCTTCAGAAAGTAATATTGATTCCCATCATGCCTGGCATAAAAGATTCATAAGTCGTCTTGTAGCATTTAATTTAATGTTCTACTGGCTTAAAAAAAAATTGTCATTTAAAAATTTCTATTCTATCTGGTACGAGTGTATAGCAAGTCGAGACGGCCATAATATTGTTTATGCTTTATTTAAAGTTTTTGAGGTAGAAAGAGACCTAAAGGAATTCATTATTTGGACTGACAATTGTACAACCCAAAATAAAAATTGGATACTGTAAACGTTTTTGGTTTATATAGTAAATCAAGATAATATCGGGCCTGACTGTGTTACCTTAAGATATTTAACAAAAGGTCACACATATATGAGTGTAGATGGCATTCATGACAATATTGAACAAGAAATAGCAAAACTTGGTGACATATAGGACTATAAAGATTTCAAGGGATCAATGCATTATTCAATAAAATTGTCATGTACTAGATGTAACAGCATTCTAGAAGTGGGCGAAAAAAGAGGCGACCTCGAAAAAACAAAGAAGATCCCTTAAACGGATTTTTGCTCAATGATTTGCTAGAAATGCGGTTTAAGAAAGGTTCCATTTCCAAAGGTTATATTATTATTAGAAAACAAAACAGATTTTGATCAGCCATATTACTCCTCAATCGACTTTTTCCAAAAAAAGTTCGGCCAAAATTAAAAGTCTTGAGTCTTATCGATACGGGGAGTACCTAGTAAAAGAAATAAATCATAGTCGCGGTTCTAGAACTCCTAATGAAACCACAAAATCGTGTAGATTTCTGGAAAAATTGACATCAAAACGATTCTATTTCTGATTTAGTGGAACATTTCGATATTCAAAATATTGATACTGTTTTAACTATCTTACTACCTACACTATTATTATACTTAGGTACCGTCTCTCTGAACCTGAATTATTGTTTATTGTTCATGTGAATCTAAATAAAATAACTCATTTAAATTTCCAAATATTTACATTTTCACCAACAGATACTATGTTTTGAAGCAAAAAAAAAACGATTTCTCCAAGTCAAAACACAGTATATGCCAAATCAAAGGTCACAATTACAATTTTAATTTTTCAAATTTAAAAATAGCCGAAATTACGTCGTGTAGTAAGTTATTGAAAAAGAAGCTGTAGAAAAATATTTGGCATATTCAATGCATGTTTTAAGGGCCGAAGAAAAACACTGAAAACGCAATAACTCAAATTTTTCATTTTTTCACTTACTCTGTTTTGTCATGGAACAGCCGATTTCATTATGAATATCCTAAATGAGGGACAGTTAAATAGCAATATGTATTATATAGTTCATTATTTTTAAGTATTATATTATTATGTTTACATGGTAGATTCACCAGAAATACTTTACTAAGTACGTTTTTCTAGATTTTTTTATAAAATAAGATTTTATACCTAACTTACAAATAATTAGAAATAAATCTTTCACAAAAGTTTTCACTACTGTCCATACTATTCTTTTCGCTACATACATATATTTGCTTTAGATATGTGATCTCCTACAACACAGAAATAAATATCTTTATTATTTACAAAGAAAAACTCTACGTACATGTCAATCCACTAATTTTGCCTAAACATATGGAAGGTACTTTTCCTAATTACATTTAATAATTACAATGAAAGTATATATACAGCAATCGAAAAGTTTATTCTTATAAAAATGTTTAATAAAAAATTAAAAATTTTCTATTGTAAATAAATAACAAATAGACAATGAATAATAAATGCTATGCCAATAAAAATAAAATATCAAAAAGAAACGTCGGAATTCCTCAACAATTCCCAACAAATAGAAGAAATCAAACTTTATTCTGAAATATACGAATGTACAAAATTAAATGCTGTTTATCAGGGTTAGCACGTTATTGCATTACCCTAATATACTTGACATTACGAAAAGTTTATCATTATACTGGATCTCAGCAACCAGTAAAGCTTTTTTGATGTGTTTTTTTTTTATAATCCCCATATATACATGGCAACTGACATCTGACAGCGTTTTTCACGAAAATGCATTGGGACCCCAAGTTCGGAACATCTCAATCAGTCAATTTTGAAGCTAGACCATCGCGGGTGGTATCAGTGGATTCATTTCGGCGACTTACACTGTTACGTGTTCGTAGACACTTCATTATTTCTACTATTTATCTACCTGTATGTTCATATGCTGACGTTCATATATCTGCTAAAAAAATGCTTGCGTATTAGTTTTCTTCATGGCTTTCTTCCCCACCTCGGCTATCGAGTGCGAGAAATCTTTCGGGGAGATGTAGACTGATACCGCTATCGATCAGTTATAATACCGCTCTCGTTCATCATCGTGGTTGCTTAGTTATAGAGCTTTAAGTATCTCTTAATGAAGGGTATTGTTTTTGTAGCTCTCCTGCCTTCAGGGTTTTCTTAAGCACCACGTTAATTTTTTTTGGAAGCACCAATTACCCGTAGGGGATCTTTTTTGGACGAGAGGGTATCGTTTCACCCTAGCGAGATAGATTAGTTATTATAAAAACCATTAGAACATTAGAATTCTGGTACGTAATTTTGAAAATCATTTAATTTTATTCGTTTTTTTGGCATCCTTACTACAGATGGTTTTTTGTACGGGCGGCGGACGTTACCCAGTTTATTAAAATATCTACGTAGTTTGTTTCCACGACCAACCACAAGAGATTCCACATCTGCATGATACGAAAGTCAAGAAGACAACGCAATCAAGGCTAATTACCCACTGCGCAGACGGACAATCGAGCTAAGAACTTCATGTTTTTTATTTATTTTATCATTCTCTCATTTATAGAACTCATTTTAGTTTATTTAATTTTTTTTTGTATACACACTACGTACGTAATTTACTAATTCAAATTCATAGTTTAGCTTAAAACTTGTGTGCAATCCCTTAATACGTTATCATAATAGTCAAATTTAGTATTTCTTTTACATATTCAATTTTTCTTTTCTTTATTTTCTACTACGTAATTCCCTACAAAATATCGATTCTTTCTTTTTTATTAACTTAAAAGCATCAATGACTATTTCTTTTCTTCATTTGGTTTGCTATATTTAAACGCTTAAATTTAATTTAGAATACAACGTAATTTCACACATGTTCGTTGTTATCAAAAACACAAGGTGTGCATAAAATATACGATCTCTTCGTGGAGATTTTCTTGTGGTTGACGCAATGTCGAAACGTGTATAAGGATAGGTGTTTTTTTGTATACACGTTCAGATAAATTTAGTTTCTAGTTTTTGTAATATATTATTTTAAATTACGATTTACCTGTTCTCATTTATTCGTTTCGTCTAAATTAAAAATTAACTCATATCTAAGATATTGAATTTTTCCCTATTTTTTTTTTATTGTATTTCAGTAATTAATCATTTATACATTTCTAAGATATTATATAATCTCACATATTCTTGTTCAATTTATGCTTTATTCAAGTTTGTACATTTTTTAACTTTTATTTTATTTATTGTATTTTAAAACATAGGAAAACCTCCAGACACATACCGGGTCTACCCAATAGATAGGGCTTATAATTTGTATTTAGTTGTGAATCAGAGAAATGCGTATTTTGACGGGGTTTATTAATTTTTTCTGGGTAGAGTTTATACCGTTTATTATTTATTGTCTACATACATGCATTTGTTATTTTAATTACTTACATACAGTACATACCGGTTTCTATTATAGGCATCTTGTCTGATTATATTTGGATATACATATATTAGATATTTCTTTTGTTATTTTGTTCTTGTCTATAATAGCGATTTAAAGAAAGCGTTGTCTTAGTTGAATTCGAATCTTCTATTTTGTTTTTATAACGTTTCGGGCGGCCTGGTGCGCCATTTACCCTCCGCGTGGCTTGCAATTTTTTGTGTTATCGTCATTTTCCGAATTTGCGGCGTCTAACGGTACCAAATTCGGTGGAGCCCTTGTCCTCCTCTTTGTTTTCTGTTTAGTACCTCTGGCTCTCCCTCCCCTGGGCTAAGGCTTTCTTGGTAGCCGGATGGTCCGCTAGACATTGGCTGGAGCGGGTAGGTGGGACAATCCACGTCGCCCGAAACTTTGCTTATTTTTTTCTTTCTTTTTTTTACCTTTTTTTTATGTAAATAGTTTTTACACCGTAGCAACACTTAATTATGTCTTGACTATGGATAATTACAAACCCGTAGAAAAGATGCTTCAAAAAAAGTGCAGAAATGTTCTTTGCCCCTCGACTTTCTTTCAGAGAAATGGATATTTCTCGAACGGCGGTATAATTTCCAGAATCTCCATAGTCGATAGCATTGGACATATTTTTTTCGGGTTGAAAAAGCATTAGCATAAAGAGATATATGAAAATATATGCAAATTTCAAAGGTAAAGTTCATCCAAGTAAGGAATCCCGGCTATTTTAAATAAATGGCTGAAAATGTGTGAAAGCAATCCGCATTATGTGCTGAAGATGATATTTTTTTTTATAAATCTTTATTAGAAGCTAAGGTATTAACAATCTTTGGGAACACCGCTAGAGAAATTTTGAAATTAGTGGTTATCACGTCCTAGTTCAAACCCAAAGACGGGGTGTATTTATATTTTTTGTTTTCTTAAGTAAGGCGAGACAGATATTTCGAATTTTAACTTTATTTTGTAGTAGCTAGTAGTAGTGTTAGTAATATGTAATTACTTTGAATAGGGCGTTTATCTCACAGGGTCTCGCAATGGCTTATGGTCAAGCCATTGCCACCTAATTTACAAGTCGATTGAAATTAATATTTAAAACCGCTTGAACTAATGTTTACTTATATTATATATTATATATTATATATTATATATTATATATTATATATTATATATTATATATTATATATTATATATTATATATTATATATTATATATTATATATTATATATTATATATTATATATTATATATTATATATTATATATTATATATTTCAACAGGATCTTAAGCTCCAAGCGACTTGAACAATCCCATTGAACAAACACAGTCCATGATAACAGATGGGTAAATTTATTAACAAATAGTTTACCAGATGGCGTATATAACAATGACAATCTAGTTTGTTTATGTTTATATTGTGTTTAATATAGATTTGCGCGTACCCTAATTTGGAAGGTAAAGTTCACCTGAATGAAGAATCTTGCTTATTTTTTAATAAATGGCTGAAATTTTGTGAAAGCAATCTACATTGTTTGCTGCAGATCACTTTTTCCACACTTTTTCCGTTTTTAAAAACCTTTATTAGAAGCTAAAGAATTTCTAATTGACCGTGGTCTAGTGGTTACGACGTTTGCCTGTGGACTACATAATCCGAGTTTAAGCCCATTAACCAGACATTTTTTTAAATATTTGTTTTCTTATTTTATTATGTAAAGTGAGTCAACGATTTCCAATTTCAACACTATTTTGCGCTCCGACCAAGCTTTCATTAGATAAAAATTAATTAATCACTTATAATTATAAGTTTATTTAAAACCTGCGAAACCCATAAATTCCGATATTGTTGAGCTCTTTGTCGCTCTTCATAAATTACAATTAAATGTCGCCGAATTTTTAAATAATTAACGTACTACAAGCTAATGTAAGCTAGATAAAGGTAATTATTAACTTTCGTAAGTTAGGAATGATATACTGCTATTTTGCTCTTTAAATAAAATTTACACATTACCGATTTTTGCTTTAATTTCTCATAGCTTGTTCACTGAAAATATAAACGTTCTATGAGTCTAACCAATTCCTTTTTTGGTATGTCACAATTTAAAAAAATTAAAAATGTGATGGTTATAGTGTCCAATTTTTTGATTTTCTAAGAAGAACATTTTACAGTATGAATACCTTTCGGATTTGCTCTTCCCCAACCATGTGTCTGCATGAATTTGATAGCTCTGTAACTAGTAACCTTTCTTTGTCAAAGTGCAATTAGTATATTCCCCAAAAAAGTTGTAGACTAGTTTATTGCAAAATGCCCCAATAAGAAAAAAAGTGAATATACTTCTTGTACTTGAGTCTTTAAGCTAATAAGCAAGAAGGTGGCAAGCTTATAAAAACTGTAGATTCCAGACCCCAAAGAGTCCAAAAAGAATGTTATAAATGATACCAGAAAAGGTATATTTCTGAGCTTAGCAACAACACAAATTCAGCAGACTCGTTAGTAAATAAATACCTGTAATTAAAATTAGCACAATTTATCAATTTTGTGTAATCTTCATCTTCAGCTTCTGCTGGTCATCTTCATAGATCAAAGCGGAAAACTAAAAAGTATTAGTGTTAGCTAAGGTATAAAGGCATACAAGATACAAAAGTGTATTGGATTCTAGGTATCTAAAAGCTTCAGAAATCATGGCTGTATGATTTTTTGTGACTTTTTTGCACAACTTTTATCAGCTTGCGACCTTGCTTATTTGCTTAAAGACTCAGATACATGAAGTATTTTTCCTTTTTTTTCTGTCCCATCGGGGCATTTTGCAATTAACTAGATATATAATAATTAACTATTGATGCATTATTATTATGCATTATGCATTATTTTCTTGAAACAATTTCTTACCCGTAATTTTTACTTCTTTGTCAATGTTTTTGCAGGATGGTTGAACCCCAGATCTGCGATGAAAATTTAAGGCTCAAATTTATTTTAGGACCTTGGTATTTGCCCTTTTAAATTACCATTTTAACATATTGTCACTATTTTTTTAACTACGTTAGATTTAGCCCTATATGCCCTAGCGAATATTTAAAAATTTAAACATTTTTGGTAATTTATTCATCTTATAAACTAACTATTGTAATGTTTGATGAAAAGTAACAATAAAGTATTCGAAGAGTGGCTAAGTTAACAATTAATTACCTATTTTATTTACATCTATAATTCTGTTTTTTTGTAAATTAAAATTTTTACATATACACTCGAGGATATTCGTGGTAGGATGGTACGAATTGCCGATGCAAAATATCCAAACATTCTTCTATCTCACTTCTATCTCACGATAACTTAAACTTACATAACTATCGAACTTAAGCATCCTCCTAACATCATCAATATTCTCATTGGCAACGGACGAAATAGGGCTACTTGTCATCGGAACATCTTTATAACCGAAGTTTCCTCTCTGGAAGTCCTAAATCATTTGAATACGACCGCGCGATATCAATAATCATCTCCTAGTACAGAACCTATTTCCTTCAAATATTACTCAATTTCACTCCACGGGAAAAGTTGCCCAGTACTCCGTTTTTGACCAAAGATGAGCTGTTTATATTCTCACAGCTGGGGAGCTACTAACCCAGAGAAATCAAGAAGCCGGGTACAATGTAGGATTGAACAGACCTCCATCTGCATTAAAATTGTCATAGCATATAACAGACGAGTACCTTTTGTGTTTTACGGAAATAGTGTCCCTTGTACCAACACTGTGAGAAATTGGGCATCAATAAATTCAACCCAGTTATCTCAAGACCACCAATGGACAAACATCAAAATATACAATTCAGCTGATTAATAATCAACTATTCTCAATATCCCTTCTTTAAAATAATAGGAAATGTCAGTAATGATGAATCGTTCTTTGACGAATCTTTCGTGGCGAACCATAGGTGGTTAAAATAAGCATTTTGTGGGTACTTAAATTTCTTTCAGTCGTGCAACGATAAAAATGTGTTGTTACACTCCTTTTTTTAGTTGAACTATTATTGAAAACGAAACTACACATATGCTCCTCTAATGTGATTCCTTAGCTAAATACTATTCGATGGAATGGAGAATGATAATGTTTTTGGAATTGTCAGAGTATTTCGCGATTCGTTACAAAAAACGTAATACTATAACAAATGCCGATTATTATGAAAGTTTACATCAATTATGAGAAAATATAAAACGAAAAAGAAGAGAAAAATTGAATTAAAGTATGCAATAAAGTACTCGTACACAATTCTGCTGTCGCATAGGCATTTAAAAGTGGTGTTCAGAAAACTTTGTCACCCAATCTCAACTTCTCACTTAAGGATAACTTTTTATTTAGAAATTTGAAGAAAATATTTACAGGAAAAAAACTTCACAACGATAATATGTAGGAACGCGATACCAATTATGAGCATCTTAACTCGCTAATATTAATAACAAATACTAAAAAAAATTTAGATTATTGAAATAAAGGTATTTTAGCTAGAAATTATTACACCGAAAAGTACCAAAGCAAACAATACTTCCTAAGACATTTCATGTTCATAAAATTTATATTCTGTTGCAGTTCTTCTTCTTCAAGTAATTTTCAATCAATACTGTTTGGGTTTTATTATTTTTCATGCTGAATAATAATAAAGCGATTTGTTCAAAAAACTTGAACTTGAAAACTTGATTCAAGTTTGTATATGTTATAGAAAGAATTTGTCGACGTGATTAATGTTTTAAAGTCTACTGAAAATTACTAAATTTATATCAAATAAATAAGTAATTTATCTTATCACTGAAGGACAAAGAAACGTGAATGTGTTTACGTTTTTGCTGGGAAAGCCCTCTTGCAATTTTATATTTCATTGTGCACTTGCATGAGTTTATTTTTGAAATAAAATGTTATTTATGTAGCACTTAATAAACCTGTTATATGTTATATTATTCCATTACTAATATTTTCGAATGTAAATAAAATGATGGAAATTTTACCCGTTGAAACTTTTAACAGAAAATCTTACTTTTTCAAATCTACATACAATTTTCTAGCCTTAATACACATATGACACAAGTATAGACGCGAGCGGGCTTTGAAGAATGGAAACTGTTATCCTTTGGGATCTGTCTTCGGTATCTGAAATTCGGCGTTGCATGAAAGTAACTCAAGACGTCAGGCGTGGAAGAACGATATGTCTAAGTCACTGATAAGCGCCAACATCAATGACGCTGCTATTGGCGTCCCATACTAACCTCTCTTCCTCTTTTGTCGCTCTACTTTTATTCCTCTGTGCCACCTGACGATACAAATGGCCGATTTTTTTCTTTCCTTGTGCTATTGGTAAAATTGAAACAGGAGATGTATGTCAACCCCTTTTCTATTCAGAATATCGCTTCCTATGAACTTTGTGGAAAACATTTTACAGAAAAAATTAGACAATTAAATTGAATTCTAAAATACGAATTTATATCGAAGATGAATACTATTTTCTTTCAAATTTCAATTACAGAATAACATAATAATATATTTTTTTGGAAATCTTTATGAGCTACACTTAAAAATGGAGATTTCCGTTGATAAATACATAATACAAAGTATCTACTACAGATAAAGTGATGAAAACATTATCGAAAACTATGGACATTAGTCAACTAAAGTATATATACCTATATCATAGCTAGATGGATAAATAGCTGACTAGTATATACATAATAGGAAGTGTGCGTTGTTTTCCCCCGAAAGCTATATAAACTTAATTAATTACAATTCATTAGTATCTATGTCTTTTACATAAATTATTGGCACTTCAATGTGTCTAGATTACGAATTTAATCTTTTTCAATAATTCATCCTACGCATCAGTTGACGTTTTTCAAGTTACCAT
This sequence comes from Melolontha melolontha, assembly GCA_935421215.2. Classification (NCBI taxonomy): domain Eukaryota; kingdom Metazoa; phylum Arthropoda; class Insecta; order Coleoptera; family Scarabaeidae; genus Melolontha; species Melolontha melolontha. The sequence continues at coordinate 148,261,473 of OW285236.1, read as the reverse complement.
TTCATTCATTCATTCCCGGATTTTCTTTCTCCCCCTGTGATCGTAGAGAACAGACCGTTAAATATAAATGAGCCCACGTGTAGGAATTCATCAACGTGGTGATCGACTCGACGGATATTAAAAGATATTTCCAGGAAAGGTAAAATATTTCGGGAAACGAAGAGAAGCTAGCCTAAATTGAGATGCATTAATTTGTAGATTTAAATTCATTACTAAATAAAATTTAAATTTACACTATAGCTACATAAGAAAACCTAAAATATAATTACAAAATATTAATTATATGTACAGACTTTTACGATATTCAATATCAAGCACTTTCTATAATTTTTATTTATTTTTAAAATCGAGAAATATATTGGTAAATAATCAATATATATATATATATATATATATATATATATATATATATATATATATATATATATATATATAATTTGTAATGAGGCTAACCATGTATGTGTGGGGCCTATAGCAAAAATACAATATTAATGTTTAAAATTGTTGATTTAGAATAAGTTTTTACTAGAACTGCATTTTTCACATGCCATATCAATTAAGTTAACGCCGCGTTTTTAATTTATCTAATTTGTTTCGCTTAATTATTGAATTCCTTGTATCCATTCACTTTAATCATTTTCATTTACATTTAAATTTTCCTTAAGATGTTTAACTTAATTGATTGGAATTATATATCACATAACATGATAATGGTTGTTTCTAATTTTAAAATTGTTACGGCAGGAATTTTCCTTAAAATGAGTATAGGTATAATATGGAGATTGTATATTTAAAATAAGTTTTTGTTTACTGTTAAATTAATACTATATTATTATTGAAATGTTAAACGTTTAGGTGTAGTGATGTATTTTATTTGAGGAAATTGTTGTCAAGATGAAATGTATATAAACAACATTGAAGTTAAGGTGCCTGGAGATTTAATGAAAAACAAAGTGAGCAATTATTATTGAAAAAATTGGGATGACACGTTGAATTTATCAAAAAGTGTTGTTAAAGGTAAAAAGTGATTAAAAGTCCTTAATATATCAACAAATCCTTACCAGAAAGATTTCTAATGTGTTCCCGAATCACTAGAATTGTTTTTTCCCTGAAAAAGAAGATTGCTATATTTTGAACCCGTTGAGGTCAGTTACCCAAATCTCTAACATCTAAGGGACGTTTACCCGGATCCACTACTGCGAAGAACGACACAACTCCGACACCTATAACCTGTTCCTAGTGTATCAAGACTTGGACACCATTTACTCATACGGAGAAACTACCGGCTTTAAATCTAAGTATTGTCTGAATAATCTCCTAAAATATAAAACTTTAATAGTCACAATTCAAGGATTGCTTAAATTCTGTTTTATTAGCAATAGTACTCTTTACCGTTAGTAACCGAAAAGTGCAGTTCTTTTTACTCTGTTTACGCATTTCCTAATATAATCATTTGAATTATAACAATTTCTATAGTACACTTAACCTCATTATTATATCTCATTGTTTCTCATGTTTTTACTTGTTAATGTTATATTTTATGTCTATTTACACTCACCTTTTTAAAATTGTGATTTGAGAATTTTATTAAACCTGTGATATATACCATTTATATTCTTGTTTTATTCATTTACTATTTTAGAAATTTATCCACTTGGAATGTTTTTGCTTAAACGGTTGAACATAATCTATCATAACACCGAACCGACTTTACGTAAATCTTGTTCTTAATAAACTGAGCTAGTCATTTCATGTTTTAGATACTCTTTAAATACTTATAAATTTCTATTGCACGTGTTTAATTATAGTAATCAAAACCATATCTGTATCACTTTTGACAACTGTCAACTTTTGACAACTGTTAAATCCAGTATTACTATATTCTTTTATATTGATTCCGTGTTTATTAAACGACATTTTGGCTCTTTATCAATATATATATATATAGACTATAAAGTATTATCGACCGTACTGTATAAGTAAAAATTTCATTAACGGGTGAGCGGTCTGTCAAGTAAAAATAAAACTCCTTTATTCCACTCTATATTTCATAACGCATTGGTTACTTCATCAGGAGTGTAATTCAGAGTTAAAATTTAGCAAATAACGGCACTAAATAATTTTAATTTTAAATAATAACTAAGTAATTTTTACTTATATATATATATATATATATATATATATATATATATATATATATATATATATATATATGTATATCAATATAATATGTATAAATATGTATCAAATGTTATTACAAAATTAAATAGATATATATATATATATATAGGTAAAATTCCTTTGAATGTACAATGCTGGATCAAATTTACTCTAATATATACATAACTTCACTGTTAATAAAAACAGAATTTAGGTCAATATATCAAATAAAACGATTTATTGCTACGTAACGTTTCCAAACTATATTTGTTTCTTTATCAGACCTAATAAATGAATAACAAATTAGCCATACACAATACAATATGCAAATGTACTTACACTAGCAATTAAAAACTTTTAAGCGATTTTATAATAGAAAGAAGGAAGACATCAATTAAAATTAATATCTAGTTATATTTTAGATATGACAAAAACTTATTGTGAATATAAAACATGTTGACTAGAAACTTTAAGACAATAATAAAAATATAATGGTTTGAAGTCAGCGCACTTTCATCAGGATGTTTTGTGCGTAAAAATTTAGTCGAAAGAATCCGGTGAACGCGATAAGAGCAGAGAGAGAACCCAGATGCCGTAAAAAAATTGTATATGTTACAGTGAAATGAGTTGAAATATACGAGGATCGGAAAAGAAAATCAGGCCAGAAATAACAAACAGTTTAAATTAATTTGATTTTGATATATTTCATGAGACCATTGTAAGCATTGGTGAACGTGTATGTGTGTTCTTTCGTATTGAGATTATTGGTGATTTTTTTAATGGCTAAATTTACGTTAGAAAGATAGATTATTGGTGCATTGTTATCAATTTATGAACGTAAATTTATAAAATCAGTCTCGCCCAATTTTCTTAATGATAAATGTTACTGTAGGATTTTCAATTACAGCAGCCATTTTGAACGACCAAAATAACACGAACGAATGTCCTAACGATTCTCCCACTAGCACTGCCAGACTCACACTGAACTAGACTACACCACAGCGCTGCGATCGCGACGATATGCCCACTCCTCTGCTCACTAGGCGGAAACGGAACTCAGTTTACGAATCGCCCTCTTATTTCTGAATAATACAATTTAAAAATGGGATTCAAAAATTTCTTAGTATTTGCAAAGTGTAACAATTTAAATAAACATAGTCATTAAGCCATGTTTTACTAATAAAGATAAAAAATCATAGAACAAATGAGAAATATTATTATAAAACTAATGTGATTTAGAATTCAACCTTCGTGCGTTTTGGTTAAGGAATAATTTAGAACATCAGTGAATATGTTTTGCGAATTTATTTTCGGAATTCCGTGGCGATACTTAATTTTAAGATTTTACAGATTTATAGTAGGCAATTTTCTTAGGCGTTTTATCCGAGGAGATAGATATACCTGGGAATTTGATAGTATTTTTAATGAAGAAAGATTTCATTTTATAGGACAAAACACTTTTAAGAACAGTGTATCATTTTTCATTTGTTCAGACTTTGTAGAACTAGTTTCCACAGAACCAAAAAATCGCAATATTACAAGTGGATTTATTTCTCTCAGCAACCTTACAGATAATATTCTCGGTAGCGGAAAGACGACAGAGACTGACCAGTGGTGACGCTCTTCTCCCAATTTTCTTTTAAGTTGCGCACCAATCCTCTTGGATCATTTGTCATACTAATGAATTAAGGAATTTAGTATACTCCTAGTTCACAATCAAGATATGCGAATTTGATTCTACGTTTAACTCGGTCGTAATTCGAGTGGTTTTATTCCCGCGCCTGTCAATTCGGAACAATTACACGCTACAAATGACTTGCTATAAATCACTATTTCATTTGTTTGATTTCAGCAAGCAATAAATTTATCTTAATTGCCTGAAATACAGAAAATGTTTCCATTACAAGTCACAATTTGATAATTATAAGTAAACTATACATAAAATATATTTTATAATAAATAATTAAACTTCGCGTTACTCCTTGTTCAGATTAGATCGATTCAGAATACAAGAGAATAAATTCAATGAAAATCAGTTTGGTTTACTTTTAATTGGACGAATTTAAGCACACCAACTGATTTGGTTAAAATTTACTATACTATACTATACTATACTATACTATACTATACTATACTATACTATACTATACTATACTATACTATACTATACTATACTATACTATACTATAGTAACTGAAAGACAATTTAAAATATTTTTAATCTCTACAAAACATGTCGATGTCTTTCTTTATGTTTGCTTCTTTTATTTTAAAATGTAAAACTACAATTAAACATAAAATTAACTCCATAAGTAAATTTGCTATTAAAAATTTCGATTGGGTGATTAATCAAATACTTCACAACACGATTTTTAAGAAATTTAGAATACATTCCTTTGTTATTTTCTCATGTAAATATTTAATGTGATATTTATGTATGTGGTTCGAAAATGATGATGGCGAATTATTTAAATAAAAAAATTCATTAAATCATATTTTGTTACTAAAAAGTAGGTTATAGATGATAATAAACGTTTATTGAATTTTAGTAAATGAGGGATGAAATCAAGCAAACTTCGTTCAAAATATTATTTTTCTGTGCAAATCGTGTTTAGTTTTCTTATATTTAAAAAACGACAGCAGATGGATTATAAATTTTCATCATTACGGTTATCGAAGCGGTCTAGAAGTGCTTTTTGAAACTTAATTTTATGATTTTTGTAAGTTTTTTAATTTGAAGTTTAAACATTTATTTTCATATACATAAATATATTATATTACAGATTGTGCATAGTTCAACATCTCAAAGTTCTGACACATACAGAAGTTCTTAAAAGTTCTTTTAAGTGCTACAGGTTGATAATCTTGTTGAGTTAGCGTCGTCGGTGGAGCAGTATTCGGCTGTCTTATGCGATTTGAATCGAAAAATAGAGAAATAATTAATTATACTAATTGAATTGATTCAGCGTTTACTTGAAGATTCTGAAAAATGTATTATACTAATGCGAAGAAATCTGCCTCTCTCAATATCTAAAAAGTGTGCCATGAAGTTTTCATAACTGCTATTAAATACTAATGAAAATGAGCAAAAATACATTTTTAAAAAAGTTAGTAGAAAAGTAGTAGCTAATTTTAAAGTTAGCTGTTATATGTTTGATAACTCAATGTGTATACTATTTGAAATAATTAATATTACCTATTATTGTAAACGAAGTAGCCATAATTTTAGCTCTAAGCGAAATAAAAATTTTCGAATATAATACAATTGTTATATTTCTAAAAATAAATTTAAAAAATATAGTAGCTATAACATATACACCTTCGAAATGAAACCTGTACAGCAACATATACATAATCTAGGCCATTGATCCAGTCCAACACGTAGTCAATGTACTCAGCTGTAATATGGTGAATAATCTGGCGGACTTCTCCGCTTTCGCAAGTTTGTGTCTCAGTCGGTCCCCATTTATAGAATGAGTCACGACAAATTCCATGAGACGTTCTCATTCTATTGATTGTCTTAATTTCATGGCAGGGCAGCTCCATTCCTGGTAAGGGTACGGTAGGATCGATGATACAGGCCGCTTGAGCGGATTTCAAGGCTTCCCAATACTCTCCATTTATCATTTGGGTCGACATCTTCTACTATAAGTTGTTCTGCTAGCAGTAGTAGAGGAGATCTAGACAGGCCAGCATCAGACAGGCCACTGTGTACTGAAAGGGATTCGATATTATTTTATTATATTCTCTTACCAGGCTTTCCTGTCTCCGGATGGTGGAAGGTGCGATATGGGTTAGAACCGGGAGCCAGGATAGAGGTGTACTTTTTAAACAACCGCTAATTATCCTCATGGTCTCACTGAGTTTGGTGTCGATCTTCTTTGCGCGGCAGCTGTTCAGCCAGACTTCCACGCAGTATTCAACTACCGAGTAGACAAAGCTTAGAGGTGACGCTTTAATGGTGGATGCGTTCGAACCTCAAGCAGTACCGCAGAGGATTATGTTATTTCTAGTGTTTATTTTAGTTACGGTGTTCTCTAGATTTTTTTTTATATGAAAGTTTTCGATCCATTGTTACTCCTAGATATTTTGGGTAAGGATTATAACTAGCTAGTTGTTATTGAAGTACACTTGCGACTCTAGACGGGTTTATTATTGAGGCGAAAGCACGACACTTAAATTATTAGTTCCCTCTATGGTTTTACTCCAGCATGCAAGAGCCAGGTTATCGGCATATCCAAACTTTTTTGACTTTGTGTGTGGCATATCACAAATATATAGATTGAACAGGACAGGTGCAAGTACCGATCCTTGAGGCAGTCCATTATTAAAATGTGTCATTTTACTCTTGCTCTCTCCTGTTATTACTTAAATGGACCTGTAGCAAAGTATGTTGTTTAACAAAGATGTTATTCGGTTGCATGGTACACGTTGAGAAATTTATAGAGAAGGCTTTCTCTCCAGACCGTATCATATACCGCAGTCAGGTCAACATACACCACAGTTGTTTTCGGCCGCTTTTGAAATCCTGCCTCAATGTGCATTGTTAAGCCGAGCACCTGGTCAGCACAACTACGGTTGGGTCTGAATCCAGCCTGTTCAACGCGAAACTGTTTTCGTTAATGTGGAAATATGGAGAAAAAAGAATTCCTAGTGTTAATTAAACTTTCTTTACGTGGAAAAACATTTAAAAAAGCAGAGGAAAAGTTACGTAAATATTATCGTGAATGTAATCCACCCTACGGAATGATTTTAAAAGTGGCCATGTGAGCGTAGATGATGCAAAACGTCCCGGACTGTTATTTACTGTATTTACTCTAGAAATGGTTAATGAAGTCAATGTAAGTAGTGATTATCAATTGAAAGCACGTGAGATAGCTAATGAAGTAAACATTTCCATGAAACGGGTATGCAATAATTTGTATAAACATTTAAATCTGAAAAACTGTCACGAGATGTATGCTTAATGCTGATCAAATACGCGCTCGCATCCAAATATCAGGAGGTTGGCCTTCTTCAACGTAATACAAGGGAATTCTTCTGTCGATATATATCACAGTAGATGACATTTTAGTACATAATTATACTCCAGAAGCGAAAATACAGTTGAATCAATGGATTTCCCTCTAAGAAAGAAAAAAACCGCTTTTTCGGCCGATAAGCTCATGGACACAGTTTTTCGAGATTCCAAGGGTGTTATTTTTATTGATTATTTAAAAAACGATAACTGTCTAATATTATATTGATTTGCTGACATGTTTTTATGCATAATTGAAAAAGAAACGACCGCATTTATTGAAGAAAACCGTGTTCCATCACGATAATGCGCCTTCTTATTCGTCCGCTGTTGCTACAACAAAATTCGTCGAATTGCTACCTCATCCGCCATATTCACCAGATCTGGCCACCTGTGATTTCTTTTTATTTCCAAATTAAAAAAAAAACTCGATGGTAACGTATTTCGGGCAAATGAAGAGGTTATATCTGAGACAAATGCATATTTTGCAGAGTTGCAGAAATATTATTTTTTGGATGATTTGAAAAAAGTGGAAACTCGCTGAGCTGAGTGTGTAAGACTTGCAAGGGGATTATGTCGAAAAATAAAATATATTTTGCCCTAAAAGAAATATTTCATTGAAACGTCACCCGTCAAACTGCCCTCGTACCATATCGTAACTATTATCGTGATAAAATAAAACAAATTCTAATGAATTTCACTTTTAAAAAGTGATATTCATTAAAATTTGCTTTATTTTATCCCGATAATAGTTATAATGGAATTTCATCAAGTAAAGGCTGAAACAATCCTACATATCGTAACACTATATACATATATTTCATACGATATAGACTAGAATTGGTGTAACTTACTTCAAATTCATATTTTAAAATTATCGCAATAGATTCGTTAATTTATTGCGATAATTTCCTTTCGTGACCTTTCGTGATTTAAATGTAGCTTTTATAAACTCGTGTCTTCGAAGGTGTTCATTATTTCATAGATTCATTTTCTGTTATTGTTCTTAATACAATTTAAATTATCTTTGACAAAATATGAATATAAAATTATTCTATTGAAAAATTGTATGTCTCTTTCATGCAAACCTATCTACTGATTGAAATCGTTAATGCTACCTCTGTATCGATATTCAGGATTCGTCGTAAATGTACCAGTTTCCTTATATATTCACAACATAAATAGGCTCCTAACGGCAATCTTTCGAACACATTTTCTCAACAGTCTGCGAAAGTTCTTCCCTAGGTACCATTTGTCCTGGATTTTTAACGAGTTCGCATAAATATCTTTATAAATAAAGATAAAAGGAAAAACATAAAAAACAAGTTTTTTAGTTATCTGCGCTAGACGGAGAAATTATTGTCTATATATCCCAGAAACGTACAAAATAGGAAGTTAATTTACAAAATTAATGAAATTTGTTTGAAGACAGTTTGTCACAGGTAAGTTGATTCACATATATGCACTATTAGGGCAATGGAAAATAAATTTCACAAGTTTGATCGAATTAATTATCTTGTTTTTGAGAGCACATATTTAAAAAGTTTAGTGAATTTCGTTTTAAAAATCCAATGTCCCTTCTATTGCTAAATAAATTTCATGTTATTAATTTTATCAAATACGCTCATTATATCTATATACGAAATGTGTGTACTTTTCGAAGAAACGTATTTTGAATGTTTTAGGTCTTTAATATTTTTAGAAAACAGCAAACAATGTCAAATATATTTCTAATTTGTGAATGGCTTCGGTAATTTTTAGGATACAACAGCTTTCCAGGGGCATACTTTTCGTGGGCGGTCTGCTAATAAACATAGCAGCCAACGTGCCAGTACCAAGCTAGTCTCAGTGAAGACGACGGGGTTCCTCTCGAAACGTTGCTAAACCCGACTACATTTAAAACTAAAAGGGGTCAACTGCGAACCAACTTCGGCTACGTGAAGAACGTATATGCGATAACGTAATCACTAGCATAAATCCCAAAACACAAGGAAGCTATTACTAAAAAGCAATAACCAAACAACAACCGAGTAGTATACCACAATATTTATTGGGAACGTTTTTACCTTAAAAACACATTAACAACCTAATACATATAATTTTAAATGGCTCTGTATATAAAGTTCGAAATAGTAATAACCAACAAACGATCAGAACATATTGTATATATTTATATCAAACATATTAGCAAATACACAATACTCGAATAAATGAATATATATATATATATATATATATATATATATATATATACCGTGTGTCCCAATTTCGATGCTCACCATTGGTATCTCGGTTATTAGAAGATATAGAACAACGGTTAAATGGGGAATGTTTTGCAGAATTCAATAGTCGCGGCAAATCTCATTTCAAATTTGACCTAACTTTTTAAATTTTTAAAATATTTTGAAAAATCAAAAATTTGCCGATTTCGTTATTCCTCAATAACTCGATAACGCTTAGCCTGACCTCTTCTAAAGTTTTACATTGTTCAGACACTTTTTTAAAACAAATTATTTGATACAAACAGAAACCCCCGATTGTCATTTGTTTTTAAGTTATTACCACTATCTTTTGTTTTTCATATGGCGGCCATATTGGATTTTGGGTTTGTTAGGTAGTCCTCAAAATGTGCTTTTCAACGATGTATAACATGCCTGAAAAATTTTTATTTATAAGGAAAATATTAATAAAAACGTAAATTAATCTTTAATATGAAATTAGTAGGCTGAAAAATTAAACACCAATGTCAAATGAAAGTGAAAAGATATTTTAAGTAATATTGTAAACAAACGAAACGATAAAAAAATTATAGAAATAAAAAGTAAAGATACAGAACTTAAAGTTCACATTCACTTAAAGAAATTGTTCAATATGACGACCATTCTGTTCCACACAATTTTGACACCTTGTTCGAGTAGAGTTACAAACTCTACGTAGCGTGTTTCCGTTTACTGATCGTAGCACCTCTAGTACTCTTTGTTCTAAAATTTCCCGAATTTCTGGCGGTTCAAAATCAAATACTTCGTTTTTAGTGGTACCCCATAAATAAAAGTCAAGCGGGGTAAGGTCGGATGATCTCCCAGGCCATTGCACGGGTCCATTATTTGAAATCACTCTCTCATTAAAGTTTTCTCTCAAAAAATGTTGCACGTTACGAGTGTTATGGGCCGGGCAACCATCTTGTTGGAACCAGATGTTTTGCATGTTCTCGGGATTAATAATTTGCCTCAAAGCAGGCATTATCTCGTTTGTTAGTAGCTCCAAATATCTGTTACCAGTTAAATTGTAATCAAAGATGAAAGGACCTATTAACTGATTATCTAAAACGAAAAAAAGAGTTTAAAAAACAAAAAAAATGTAAACAAAATATCATACCAATTAAACCGCACCAGACATTAAAACCAAATCGAACTTGAAATCTTCTTTGATTTACCAAATGTGGATTTTCAGTAGACCAATGATGATAGTTATTCCTATTGAACACTCCACAACTGGTAAATCGTGTTTCATCTGTCCATAGTATTTTCCTAGGAAAATTAGCGTCATATTCACATTTTTGAAGGTACCACCTGCTAAACTGTAATCGTCGGAGATTGTCATTATCACTTAAACTTTGTACAATTGTTGGTTCGTAAGGGTGATACTTGTTTTTCGTCAAGGTTCTGTGAACAGTAGATTTTGAAATCCCTGTTTCTCGTGTCACACGACGAACTGATGTGCTGGGATTGTTCCTAACGTTCTGCAAAATATTATTTAGACGTGTATCAGCATCATTAACTTCATAGTTAGCTCGTTTTTGTTCGAAGCTTCCAAAGTTTTTTAATTTGCTAACTAGTCTTCTAAAAATTGTCCTGTGTGGCTGTTGTCTTTCTGGAAAACGCTCTGCATAACTCGTGCACGCATTTTTAGTGTTTCTATTTGCTTTGAAATACACGTCCAACATATCAACTTTTTCTTCGTTTGAATATGTATGTGCCATTATTAATACTTATAAATCTTAATACTTGACAATAATTACTTATCACTAACTACAAGTAGTTTTAATTAACTTATCTCTGCAGCACTAATTGTACTTTGACAGGTTATCGTTTTGTTTCATTGTCAGAATACATTTGTAATTGACGTTTGACGGAACATAATGTCTTTGCTAGTGATACACGCTCAGAGGTTAGAATTATCTGACATTTGATGTAAAACCAAATACAAATCTCCCCACTACTTTTAATACTGCGCGAACTTACCCCTCTTCGCGCCAACTTAATTGGCGTTTGCTATACCTAGAAGTGAATGTGAACGTTCCAAACCTAATGAGATCGGATCACCCTGAATCAACCTTGGAATGAATTGGACTAACTCTAGCGACCATACAATCTATAATCAAGATTATCCATTATTAAAGGAGATTATTTACCTTGTACATTCTGGAGGGCTCTACACCTGCAAGATTTGTTAGGATCGTGACCATTTTTCCCGTTTGGGTAATATTCAAGCTGTACGTCAGGAAAACCAAGATTGATTGCAAAGATTAGGTGTCTATAGACGAAAAATTGTGAAGTTAGAAAATATTGAGCTAAGTCTGTATTATTTGGTTTACTATCAAAAATTTCAAAAATAATCATCTAAATATTGTAAGTTTAAATATCCAAAAGTTTGTTGCATATCTATTGATTCATTTAATTTCCCACCTACAAAAGAAATCCACACATAACCTATAAACATTATAAACTATGTTTCGATAAGAATAGTTAATCCACTGTTTGTACTGAATAATTTGTTATTTAGTTAAATATTCAATTCATATAGATAAGATTGACTTGATAAACAGAGTCTTAAAATATTAAATCAAGTTGTTCGTGTGTTCGATAAGTTTATAAATATAATCATACTAACCTACATTCACCGAGATATATAGAACTAACATACCTTTCTTGCCAAATAAGAATTTTTCACTACCCTGGAGATATTTAGAGAGCTCATGGTTCATTATTTCTACTAATTTCATTAAACAACAGCTATTTTTTTAAAACAAAATACTATTTTGACATGATCGTTAACTTCGAACATTTACCATCTATAAATTGATCCCGCGCAAAAATATATGTATTAATGCGTGAGTAAATTCGAATTTAAATTAATTTTATATATTCAAGTTTAACGTTTTCCCTTTAAAAACTCTCTTTAGTAGACGTTTTAAGAGAGAAATAGATCGAACTTAACGATTATATAAATAGAGAACGATATTAAACACCACATAAGTTCTAGGTGGTGATTCAAATAGCAATCACATTTACAAATAATTAATTTAATTAGTTTCCAACGTGGAGCGAATTATTCTATATTTTGGCACTCCAACGTTTGGCTCGAACATTTCTTTAATATATATATATATATATATATAATATTTTCGTGACCTTGGTATGATATGGTAAATTAATCAGTCGGCGATTAAAGGTCTGGTTTACTTCAAAGTATACAAGGTGTGTATAAATTGGCGGACCCACTACACGTGGCGACATTCTTGGTCAAATTTTGAGTTAAAAGTCCTGATCCTAAAACGATGTATCAGGCTTCCTTTGTCTTCAGAATGAATTTGACAGTAGTAATGTATTTGACAAGAACAACATTAGGCTGCCTACTTATTGTTTTACAACGTTGTCAGATGTGTTTTTCGTCAAAATAAGTTAATAAACAAATATTAAAAACAACCTTTAAAATCAAAAAGAAAACTTTAACGAAAGGATAATAACAACAATTCTTATTTCTTCTAAATTGTAGCTCTTTCTGTCAACAAATATCGAGTAAAAATGCTTATTTCAAGACAGAAAGTCTGAACTTTAGGAACCTCGTGCAAAGATATGAAGCCATGGTACATTTTCGTATTAGGATTTTGGATTCCGAATTTAACGAAGAACATCGCCGCGTGTAGTGGGTCCGCCAATTTATACACACCTTGTATATATTTAAAACAACCCTACATATTTCGGCAATGATGCCTTTATCAAGGATATATTCTGTCATTTATATTTTATATCCTTGATAAAGGCATCATTGCCGAAACATGTAGGGTTGTTTTAAATATATATACTTTGAAGTAAACCAGACCTTTAATCGCCGACTGATTAATTTACTATATATATATATATATATATATATATATATATATATATATACATATAATTTAAAATAAAGTATCGACCGCACTATATTGGTTAAAATAAATTAGAAACGGGAAGCGGTCTGTCAATTAAAACTCATTTCTTAATTATCTCTATATTTCGCAACGAGTTTGTTGCTTCTTCGGGAGATACTACAAGATTAATGAAAAATGGCATTAATTAAATTAGTGTATAAAGCAGTAGTAAAATACTTACAAAATGTAGAGTTCAAAAAATAAAAGTTACATATACAGACATTAAAATTGATTAAATTTAATGCAATAATGTAACTATAGATATGAGGTGTCAAAAATAGATGTATATGTAAAAGTTAAAACATAAAAAATATAAAAACGAAACATATAGCAAAAAACTCAAGTCACACGAATATCAAAACCAAAAAACTCTGCAATATAAATTTAACAATTCAAGGAGCAATTAATAAAAAAAATTTTTAGATGGTCAAATAACCGCCAAACTGAGTATATTGAAATAAATAATACTTAGTCCAACAGTATCAGATCTATAATTAATGTTGTTTGTGTCTCTGTTAATGTAGACCATTTCTAAAAAGGTTCTTTTTTTAAGGTTATTTTCAAAGTCTAAGATCTTAATGTCGACAAAATTGAATGTACGGTCACGATCAAGTACATGGTTCACCAATGCTAAAGATCTCCTTACAATACAGACATCACTTTTATGCTGTGTAATGCGCTGTTTTAGCCATTGCGATGTCTGACCTATATAAACGCCACGACAATTCGAACATGGTTTCCTATAGACGACACGACTGTTTAAAATGAAAGGTGTCATGTCTTTTGTTTTACTGTACAATTCTTCAAAGTATATGTGTTGTATTTAGCTACTTCAATGTTATTAAATTGTTTGAAATGTGATACAGTTGTATGAGTAAGACCGCCAATGTATGGGATTTTTTTGTAAATCACACTGTCTGCAGGAACGTCCTCAGTAGGGCCATCATAAAAGTTAGTTAATTGTTAAATTTATAATGTATTGTTTTTTTATATTCTTGTGAGTTTAGTTTTTTGCTATATGTTTCGTTTTATATTTTTTTAATATTTTATGTTCTAACTTTTACATATACATGTTTTTTAAAGGTTGATGTGACACCTTATATCTATAGTTACATTAATGTTTTAAATTGAATCAATTTTAATGTCTGTTTACGTCACTTTTATTTTTTGAACCCTACATTTTGTAAGTATTTTACTAGTGCTTTTTACACTAATTTATGTAGTGTTATTTTTCATTAATATTGTAGTATCTCCCGAAGAAGGAATAAACTCGTTGCGAAATATAGAGATAATTAATAAATGAGTTTTAACTGACAGACCACTTGCCCGTTTCTAATTTGTTATAACCTATATACATTATATATATACATATATATATATATATATATATATATATATATATATATATATATATATATATATATATATAAGTCGCTCCACGAGCGCAAATGTAATAATAACTCATGTATTACTTAGTCCTTCGTATTTAACGTCAAACTATGTCATGAAATATTTTTACTAGAGACTGGACACGAGAGGTTGATGACTCATCGCCCACGAGCGTACTATTGAACATTTGTATTTTTAAAGTTTTTAATTTTATTTATATAGTTATACTTATAATAATAAAACGGGTATATATACGGCTACAAATTACGAAATACATTTTTATTTGTTCATTTTGTAGTTCAAGTTAAGTAAAGGAGTTTTAATATTTACTAGCAATACTTCTCAAGGTTCTCTTCTGTAAAATTTGTTCTCCTCGAATGAAATACATCTTTGTAAATAGAAAATGTCCTTTCGAGATCGCATCTGGTTATAACGGGTCTTTCATTAAGCGCTTCCTATCTTTAAATTTAAATAAAACAAAGTGTGTGTGAGATATCATCGAAATTTTTTATTCGTTTGAAAGACCAAATGATGCCATTATGTGTGGAATATAACATCGTTCAAATGTCCGCCACGGCTTCTCTGGGTGGAGCGCATCCGAAATGTCCAATTTTCCATGACTCTGGCCCATAAATCAGGCTGAATTTGACCGATGGCATGGGTTATGTTGGCTCTGAGGACCGCTGTGGTTTGTGGCTTATTCGCATACACCTGCGACTTAAGAAAACCCCACAAGAAAAAGTCTAACGGTGTCAAATCGCACGATCTCGGTGGCCAGTTCACACCACCTCCACGTGAGATGACCATGCCCTCAAATCGCTCGTGCAGAATATCCAATGTGGCATGAGCTGTGTGGCACGTAGCGCCGTCCTGTTGAAACCACATGCCGTTGGTGTACAGATCATCCAATTCAGGCCAAAAGAAGTTGGTAATCATCGACCTATAGCGCTCGCCGTTGATAGTGATGGCCTGGCCAACGTCGTTCTCAAAGAAATATGGACCGACGACGCCGCCAGCCCAAAATCCACACCAAACAGTGACTTTTTCGGGATGCATTGGACGCTCTTGGATCCCATGTGGATTGGTTTCGTCCCAAATTCGACAATTTTGTATGTTCACGTACCCATTCATCTAGAAATGGGCATCATCGCTGAAGATGATTTTTCGATGAAAATTAGGGTCAGTTGCCAACTGCTCCAGAGCCCATTCTGCGAACACACGTCGTTGTCTATGGTCGTTTACCTTCAGTTCCTTGGTCAGTTGAATTTTGTACGGGTGCAGGCCCAAGTCACGACGCAAAATTCGCCAAGTTGTGGTCTGCGAAAGGCCGAGTTCTTGTGAGCGACGCGAAATCGACTGCCTCGGATTCTCCTGCACACTCTCACGGACAGCGGCGATGTTTTCGGCAGATCTTGCGTTTCGTCGACGTACGGGTGTTGGTTGATCGTTTACTGAACCAGTGGACTCAATTTTATCCACCACATTGCGAATAGTCCTCTCGGTAGGACGATTATGACGACCGTAAAATGGGCGAAGCGCGCGGTACGTTGCCCGAACAGAACACCCATTTTGATAAAACAATTTTATTATTTGCACGTGTTGTTGAATGCTGTATCCGTCCATGGTGATTTGGCAAAACAGACTGAATAAATGACAACTAATTTGACAGATGTAGCGTCAACAAGATGAACGTTATCAACTGTCAAAGTTCGGAAGTCCCTGTTGGAAGACACTATAGGTGCATACTGGAAATATTCTTTTATTTCCGCGTATTTTGCAGTTAGATGTTGTGGCATTGTCCCCATACACAATTGCCGCAATGTTAATAAATCTGGATTTCTATTAAAAACTGCTTCTAACTTTTGCCAAAGGCCACATCCGAAGTCACTTGGAATATTTTTCAAATGATTAATAGTCACATCTAATGTGGTTATTATTTATGTGGTATTATTTATGTGGCATATATTTAATTTGAGATTTTGATTTTAAAAATAAGTGATTCGTTTTGGAAAATTTACAAAGTGTTCCTGAAGACAATACAACTGATTTTTTAAATGTGGAATTTGTGTTAGTTCCTTGCACTCAGAAATACTCCGAGCATCGTCATTTAAACATGCAACGAAGTTTTGTAAACTATCGAAATTCTCTGCATAAAAACTAGTAGCTTCCAACCATGTCCCCCATCTAGTTATTACTGTAGAGGGAGGCAGTGACAAAGATGGCAGTTTTTCTCTGTAAAGAGCTACTCTCAATGGTGCTCTTCTGAAAACTTTTTTAAAAGCAGATACAAGTCTAAACATTACCGCAGATATCATCGACAATGTTCAAAAAGAATTTCTTAATCACCTTGGCTATTATCTAATTGTTAACGGTGCTCAGTTCGAACATTTAATTTAGACTGATTATGTTTTCATTTTTAATGTTTACGACAATATTACTTTCTTTATGCACACATTCCTTATGTAGACGTCATTCAAAATTACCTTGTCGTAAGTAAAAAAATCGGCTCTTTCTAATTCTGTAATGAAAAATGGATATTTACATTTAAAAAAAATTACGTCATATAGGTTTTTTAAGATACCCTGTATATTTCAGTTTCACATACGAAAACTCGAAACTAAAAATAAAAATCGACGGGTACCAGGGTTTTTTTTGAAAAACTTCCCTTTTAATTTTTGATGAATTTATCCGCTACTTTATGAATGCATTGTATATCAAAACGGTATTAAATACACAAAATATAAACATGCCTGTATCAGGTGTTAATAAAGAATAGTAGACGAACGCCGAAGATATTCGTAAACGTAACAAAAAATACAAAATCAATGCGAATTTTAATTTTAATGAAAGTGACGGAAACTATTATACGAGTACAAATAATGAATACACAATATTAAGAATAGTGATTAAATACCAAAGATAAAAATGCTGTATACAATATTAATTACTAAACGTTCAAATATCTCATTAAGCATCAATGGCAAAAGTGATATAAACTAAAGTTACGATGTAGATATTATTAACGCTTATTTAACAATTACATACGTTGAAACATTACAAACGATCTGGAGATTACGAAGAATCTGTAAATATGTGAATATTAATTAATACATAAAATAAGCTGTATATAGGAAACGGATACAACTTAGCTAGTGTAGTCGTATGCAGATATGATGCAATAACCACGCGGAATTTCTAAATGGCGTCTTTATTCTTCAAACAAGGAATCAGATAACGGCTAGTCTTGTTTCGAATAAAGTACAACGTCAAAAGGGTCACCAGTATCTTGGTGTTACTAAGTACCCTTATAGATGTCATTGGGCATCGATATATATCAAAGTCAATAGTTTCCGTGTACATAAATCCAACGACAATCGGTGCTAAAACTAGCTTAAAAGTTTATCCAATTATCCACCTTACCGGTGATTTCTCGACAATCTCACGATAACGCAATACTAAATGCGGCTTCAAACTTTTTCAGACGCAACTTGACCTTACGATATACAAACGGCAAGTAAGTAAAATGGACGTTTTAACGAAGCATAACATACATGCGCACATACACCCGATAGAAACACACGTGCAACCAACGCATTCCAAATTTTCATACGGCGGGTTTAAATCAACCACCCGCCTGACACCTGCTACCTGACAAATGTGAAACTTAATTATCCGTCGATTTTCAACAAGCTGCCTTCACTAGATATTTTATTGCATATTGTACATTGCAGTTGTGGAAAATCGTGCAATTCATTTTTTTCTTTCATTTTCCAATAGATTTAACCAAATCGACTTGCTTTGGCGCTTAATTAATTTAGCTTAGTATTTCATATCGGTTAAAAATATATGAACTAATATTGTGTTCTTCACACCCGATTTCTAATAATATTTTATATTATTAAAAATACTTTTGTAATTATAATCCATTTATCTTAACAGTTATAACACTTACAAGAGGTATCAAGTAGATATATTAATCCTGATCACGCAATAGCAAGAGCAGTCTTTAAGCGCTGTTTTACTATAAAAGGTTTTGCCGTTATATTTGACTACCAACTTTGCTTCATCGACCATATTAATAAAATGATTACCAGATATTTTAATGCTTCTAGTTTTATATACAGAAACTGTAAATATTTTTTAAATGTAGACCACTATAAATTGAAGTGGAAACACTTATCCGATGACCTTTTTATTCTGTGCAACAAGCAACAGTTAAGTATCCTAACAATATCTCCAAAGCATAAACAATTCTTTTACTTATCAAATAACAGAAGAAATATTGTAGTAAAGTCAAAACTATATACTATATCTTTTGTTTAATTTCTTAAAAAATCAACATGAAATTTTTACAATTGCTGATCCTTTTAAATAACAAATCTAATCACGAATGTTTAATTAGCTTAGAACTTTTAATTTACTTTAAGTGATATTAACTCATTTTTCTATGTATTTCTTATCTGTACGAGAGATATTTAACGGGAACATAATGTTTAAATGAGAAACTATTATTGGTACAATCACTTTTTAACTCTATACACTTAGATTAATGGCGTTTAAACTATTTTATGCTTTCCAAGGAGGATCTTAGAAGCTCTGCAAAATAGGCTTCTGATTCAGCGATAACCTTCACATTCGATGCGCATCTGCGTCCGCTGAGCAATATTCTCAGGTTTGGGAATAAAAGAATCACAGGGAGCCAGGTCAGGTGAATGTGAGTGATGAAAGAACAAAAGGAATATAATTCGACCAATTTACAATTGCAGATTAATGAGCTGCTGCATTATCATGCTGAAGCAACACCTTTTTCTTCGTCAAATGTGATCATTTTTTCACTAATTAAGCATTGAAATTTTTCAATAAATTAACATAATGCGGTCTTGTGTCCGTTCTTTTTTTTTCAAATAATCTATATAGACTATGACATGAGAATCCCAAAACACCATACCCATAACCTTTACGGCAGATGGAAAGTTTTGCCTTCTTTGTTGTTCGTTCAAGAACTAAAATTCATTAGTTCAACTGTTCTTTCATTTCTGGTGTGCTGTGGTGGATCTATGTTTAGTGAAAAGTCACCGAACGCCAAGAAATTCGTTTGAATTGGCTTGTATAAGGTGCTGCCCAGAAATTTCTGGAATTTGAATGTGGCGCGCGAAGGAATGGTAGTACAACTCTATACCATTAGTGGTACGAGCTACGTCTATACTAAATCACCCTTTATGTTTATATTTATTCTGTGACACTACTATGTCTCATGTGAAAAAGCAAAGAAGTGCATTAAATTCTGCTTAAAACTTGATAAAACAGCAGCGGAAACTCTGAAAATACTGAAACAAGCATTTGGTGAGGATACTTATGAGTGATACAAGCGTTTTAAAAGTGGACCTGTGTTGGTTGATGATGATGAACGCTTCGGTCGTCTATCGGCGAAACACACGCCATAAAATGTGGCAAAAGTGCATGATGCTATCCTGTAAGACCGAAAGAGAACAATCCATAACATTTGCAACATTGTCGGCTTATTGTACGGCGTTTGTCAGCGTATTCTATCCAGTTAACTCAACATTCGGCGTTTTGCTGTGAAATTTGTGCCAAAGTTACTAAGTATTGAACAAAAACGTCGCCATGTTCATGTGTGCGCAGAGCTGAAAGAAACTGCCGAAGGGGATGCGAACTTCAGTACCAGGATCATTACTGAGTGCACGGGTGCACGGATATGATTCCGAAACAAAGCTACTATTATCGCGGTTGAAGACGCCATCGTCACCATGACCGAAGAAAGCACGGAAAGTTTAAAGCAGCGTCAAGTCGACTTGTTGACTTGCTTGTTTGACGCCAATGGCACCATGGAGAAAGAGTTTCTCCCATCAGGTGAAACAGTTAATGAGCGATATTATTGCAGTGTTTTTCAGCGACTAAGACAAAATTTTCGACGCAAGCGGCCTACCTACACCACGACAATGCACAAACCCACACAACAATTTATGCGTGAGTTTCTAGGCTCAGCGAAGACCGCAGTCCTACCCCCTTCCCTACTCCCCATATCTTGCTCCTTGTGACTTTTTCTAGTTTCCGAAGTTCAATCATGGACAAATCACTGGGATTGGTGTATTCATTCGGAAGGAGAGTACTTTAAAGGGAACGGTAGTGAATAAGTTGTCTGAACAATTTATTGTGTTTTTTTTTCACATTCCGGGAAGAAGGTAAAACCGGTTTTGTCAACAGGAAGGGTTATGGCAACTGTTTTTCTTTTTTTGATTCCAATGGAATTATCTTGGTCGACTACTTAGAAAAGTGGAAAACAATAAATAAAGTATTATGCCAATTTGTTGCAACAATTAAGCGATAAAATCTAAGAGAAACGGTCTCATTTGGCAAAGAAGAAAGTGCTTTTCCATCAGGATAACGTACCTCTCCACAAGTCTGCGATTTCAATAGAAAAAATGTATGAATTTGGATTTGAATTAGTGCCTCAGTCGCCCTATTCCCAAGATTTGTATACCAGAGATTATTATCTCTTCTCAAGCCTGAAAAAATGGCTCGGCGGTAAGAGATTTTCGTCTAATTCCGAGATAATCGCTGCTGTATATAACTATTTCGAGGACATGGATTCATTGACCTACATGAAGGCATTACTAATTTGGAATATTGTTGGGATAAGTGTGTTGAGCGAGCAGGAGACTATATTGGGAAAATAAAATATTTTTTGTCAAAAAAACTTGCGTTTTATTTGTTAGGCCACTTAGTTTCCGAACCAACCTCGTATTAGGAATAAATTACAGACTTTTTTTTCCTTGAAGCGTGTAAAGAAACAACTAATTTAATATATCTACTTGAAATTTTATATTTAACATATATTATATATAACTTATATTGGCAATAAGAATTATTATTATAAGTAGTGGAATGTACAGAAAAATTATAGTACTCAGATATAATATATAGATATAATGAACATTCCGGTAAATTTCTTGACAATAAAGTTCGTCTAATAAATCATGACAAAAGAAATAAAAATATATTAAATTAATATATTTATATTTATTATATAGAAAAAATCGTCGTAGACTGTACAAAAATTCTTAACTACAGTCTTTTCAATTACTTTCGTAAGCAATACCAAAAACAATGCCCTGAATATTCTGTAGTTAGTATGTTTGTTCGGTAAGTGATAGATCACTTGCTTCGGACTTTCCTTATCTTGATCAGCGTAAGACGAAAGTGACTCTGCTTGTCTGGCACTGTTTATGTCAAACGTATACAACAAATTCCGATGAGAAAAACATCTCACTACATTTGTTGCCCAAAAGAGGCACGCCGACGATGAGGAAATGGATTACACATTACGCATAAAGTACGAGTACAGGTTTGACATATGCGGTGGGCCGGCCTAGATATGGTTACTTTCATCGCACGCTGATGAGAAGTCCGAAACACGTGTACATACATTGAAGTCTCCAATGCGAATTGGTATTCATTGTGTATTCATGTGTACGTATACATTTATGTTTTAACATATACATATTATCGTATTTATACACTTGATGTTAGTAAACATCGATATGCTATTCTTTGCATGGTAACATATACATAAAAATAAAAAATTCATAAAGGAAAAATAAAACTCTAACATAATACATCGAACTATCAGGAATATTTCCCCAATTCAATTCCAAATATTAATTGATTGCCTTCAATAGAATTACATTGCACATCGCGACAGATATCGTCGTTTCCGTATTCTAAATCCCATTATGATATCGAATTTTTCATTCCGTTATTACGAGCATTGAAGTTTATTTAAATGATGATGGTCTTATTAATGGGCCACTTAAAGAATTCCATTACCTTCACTTATTAAATTTATCGCAGCGTATTCCGCTCCTTGACAATTAATGAGTTCATTTTTTGTTCAAATGAAAAGTGGCATTACGTTTCTAAAAGGGCTGCAAATATTAGATTAAAAACTCGAAAATGTTTTCTACCTTTTAAAACACTAATTTTAAAAAGAAAAATTAGTATTATTGGTAATTGTCTTACTATTTTGAAAATATTGAAAATATTCAACTGTGAACATGTTACAACAAAAGGGTTAGAATTTTAATTTATAGCAACATTAATATTTATAGTTCAATTGTCACCAATAAAGTTACATATCAAAAATAATTAAAAACATGCTTGAGTAGGTAAATCCTCACCATTTCTTGTATAAAACAAAAACATTTTTAATAATATCGAAATAGTATTAGAAAAACGGGTATGAAGAACGCAATACAAGTTAGTATTTGTGTAGAAATTGCTATCCAGATATACAGATGCGTGCTTCGTCTTGCTGTAGACTCGTCAGTGCATGTTCTGAGATAGATAAAATTTATGACAAAAACTCCCTTACTACATACAACCAAGTCACAAAAGAACACTCAACACCGCTCATTGGCTAATGTCGATAACACACGCCAAATCATCCATTGCCGTCCACATGTCAAGCTAAGACAAAGTTGTAACCGACAAAAACTGTATTAACGTGCCCCCATTATTAGTCAAGCAGCTTCGACAGCGCAATTTTCACATAAATAAAACTTGTATTATGTTCTACACACCCGATTTTTAATCCTGTTCCGATATTATTAAAAATGTTTTGTCCTATACAAACTTACATATTGTTATATTATTTCGAAGGTAACATAAATCAAGTATTTACAAATGAATAAATTAATCAGAGAAATGAGACAAGATGAGAAAATGTGTCTATGCAAGGCATGTTTGGAACAGGTTGTGCTCTGTGTGCACCTGCCAAGTATGCAAGATAATAAAATTTGAAATCCAATTCCATGTAAATATTGTTTACTCACGATCGGTTAGTAATCTGAACATTTCTAACCTTCAAACTGGTAAAAAAAAATGCGCTATTACTTACTAAGGTAGATAATAACACTTTACCGACTGGCTTATGCCACTTTGCCACTTTTTCGACTAGGTAATATCATTTCAGAATTTATTAAACGTCAGTGTCATTTAAATAAATAATATATATATATATATATATATATATATATATAATATACATATATATATATATATATATATATAATATACATATATATATATATATATATATATATATATATATATATATATATATAATAAATTAAATTATAATCAAATCTTTATTAAGTAAATAACAAGACAACGTTTTAATTTAAAATTTATTCGCTTTAGGAATTAATATTAATTGCTACATTAGAATTTCCATGATTGTTTACTGTTAGCGAAAAAACATGTTTAAAATCGTAAGATAATAATTTAGTAATCTGTCAGAAAATAGCACTATTAATTGTTACGCTACCTAGTAACAGTACCTATTAAAAACATTTATCAAAATGCCATGAAATTTAATACTATTATATTTTTGAAATTTAGTGATTTAATAGTTAGATTTAAAGTCGGATTTAATAAATAAATCTGACATGAACATACTGTCATTTATATTTTATTTCTTTGATAAAGGCACTATGTGCCGAAAAATGAAAGAGTATTTTAAATATATACATGTCAAAGTAAAACAGACCTTAAATCGCCAACTAATTTAATCCACTATAACATACAAAGGTCAAGAAATAATTATCTTTATATATATATATATATATATATATATATATATATATCAATTGTTATCAATTGATAAGAAATTTTTAATTGAAATGCTTTGTAATTTGTAGACAGCAATGTTTTCATCCTCATTTACTTCGCAATTATATACTAATTTGATAATATTTGTAAATATTTCATATAAAAGCCGAAAAACTCCAAGAATTTATCAATTGTATATTTAATGAACGGCTAAGAAATTATCTAAAACACACACACACACACACACACACACACACACACACACACACACACACACACACACACACACACACACACACACACACACACACACACACACACACACACACACACACACACACACACACACACACACACACACACACACACACACACACACACACACACACACACACACACGCACATATGTGTATACAGTAAATTCAAATTGTAGGCGATTTAAGGTCTGGTTTTACTTCAAAAACTATATATTTAAAACAATCCTACATGTACATGTTTCGGCTAATGATGCCTTTCTCAAGGAATACAAAATATAAATGACAGTATATTAGTGTCATACATTTTTAGTTGCTATGGATAAAATAATTCAAAGATGCATTCCAATTTAATAATAATAAATCATGCCTTGGTATTTTAAAATGGATAAACAAACGTGGAGCGACTTAAGATGCAAAGCTGTCGGCATTCGCCTTAAACGAGAAGGAAAACCACGAAAACCTACTCGGACAACCAGACAGGAATCAAAACACGGAACACTCAGCATGATAAGCAAATGTATAATAACTATCTCAAATACAAGGAGTTAAGATTACATATTAAGAATCTATCGACAAGGAAATCAGCGCCTGGAGAACTTTGTTGATTCGCGAAGGAAAATAACAAGTCTACCCCAAAGACTCAGATATAATGAGATTACATGTGACAAACTTGAAGAAGTGTGTGATATGTTTATAGTTTTTTTTGGAACAGTATATGTTAGCCATAATGATACTGTTACTAATTTTTCTAAACATGATCTGTCTCATTTTACAAATCCATTTACTCTGAATAATATAATCATTGACAGCAGCATTGTTTTCTGAACCTTCCTCTCTGAAAGGCCGTTTCTGCCCTGGTCCGGATGGCATTCCGGAATATTTCCTCAAAATGTGCAGTTGTACTTTATCTCTTCCTTTATCAATTATTTACCAGATTTCTATAAAATTAGGATGTTTTCCCAATCAATGGAAATTTGGTCACATTTTCCAGTTTTCAAGTCTGGTGACAAATCAATTATTAATAATTACCGTCCAATATCGTTACTATCAAATATTGCAAAAATTTTTGAGCATATTATATCTAGTTCTATCTATGACACCCTTCGTGAAATAATTCACATTAATCAACATAGTTTCTTGTCTGGCCATAGTATCCAAACAAACTTATTACAATTTTGCTATATTAGTGACGCATTGGAGCGAGGATCTCATACCGTTTATGTGGATCTTTCTATGATCTATGATCACAAGCTATTGCTCCAGAATCTTAGTCTTTATTGAATTGGTGGTAGCTTGATTTTGTGGATTGCCTCTTACTTATCTCATAGGTCTCAAATAGTGAACTTGTCATTGAAAACATCGAAACCTATATCGGTTATTTCCGATGTTCTTCAGAGCAGCCACTTAGCATCAATTCTCTTTCTGTTTTTTTGTAAATAATTTATATAAATACTTCACTTGTTCCCACTACTTGACTACGCAGATGATTTGAAAATATTTAAATGTGTATGTTCAATATTGTATAAGCGAGATGTGTGGAGAGGGTGGGTGAGCGAGTGCATCGGAGAGAGACGAGAACGAGTGCATTATTGGAGAGAGATTGTGTATACTGCAACGACGAACACACATGTTGTATGTTTCACGCAATTACATATTTTTTTAATTTGTATAATGAGTAAATGTTGTTAAATACTAATAAATACACAACAACAACGTACCGCATTATTATTATCATACAGTCCACTACAGAAATATACCTGGATATCCTACAAAATCAGAAATATAACATTGGAGATAATTTACCATTAGTTTAAAAATATGGATATGTTTTATCCGGGAGAATAGAGCATTCCTTTGCAACGATTTGTGTTATGAGTCATTTAACAACCGAAACATTGGAGTCAGAAGTACGAAGGTTTTGGGAGATGGAAGAGAATTACATTAAAATACTATCAGAGGAAGAAGAGGCATGCGAGGAACATTTCATGGTAAATACTAAATTAATACAATTAGATATGTCACAAACCATCAAAACATTAGGATTACAATGGCATGCCAACGATGATGCCATCCTATACAATTTGAGCCTTGCAGAAGACGAAAATATCATTACCAAAAGAAAGTTGCTATCTCAAATAGCCAAGCTATTCGACCCTTTGGGCTTATTGTAGATTGTAGATGATGGACCATCCGAAATACAATTGCATGGATTTTGTGACGCCTCCGAGCATTCTTATAGCGCAGCATTGTACATGCGAACGAGCAATGAAAATGGGTATTCGAGACACCTTATCTGTTCAAAATCAAGAGGAGCACCCTTGAAAAGAGTAACTCTACCTCGGTTGGAGTTATGTGCCGCAGTACTATTGTCAAATCTATATAGCGTGGTGTTCAAAGCTTTAAGCGTCAACATCGATAAATGCATTCTTTGGTCGGATTCAACTATTACTTTACATTGGATACAAACATTACCATGCAAGTTGAAAACTTTCATAGCCAATCGTGTGACCGAGGTGCGGGCATTGACGAAAAATGCTGAATGGAGATGAACGAGTGCAAGGATAATCCAGCAGACATTATATCAAGAGGATGTTTACCAAAAACATTAGTACACAATAATATCTGGTGGAACGGACCATCATGGCTAAGGTTAGATGTATCGTATTGGCGTTGGAGCAAAACTTCGAACACGAGATACATTCACAAGAAGAATTGGAAATTAAAGCACCAAAACTAACGTCTAATTTAGCAATTGAACCTTTCAATTTATTTGAGAAATATTCCGAACTTAGTAAGTTACAAAGAGTCACAGCATATTGCCTGAGATTCGCAAATAGTGCCAGGAAAACTGCAACCGAAAGAGAATGTGGACCATTAACAGTTAAAGAACTAACCAATGCTCTATCTTTATTGATTAAAATGGCCCAAGAAGAGTGCTTTGAGGCTGAAATTAAGACATTGAAGAAAGCGCAACACATTCAAGTGAGTAGTCGATTAAAATCACTAACACCTTTCTTGGATGAAGAGGGTATTTTGAGACTTATATTGAACTAATTTTCGAGGAGCCGCAACTATCTAGATGAATTATCTAATTTTCTAACCAAAGGTAACAATCAGGAGGACATTATAAAGACTGTGGCTAGCAGCGGTATTCAATGGCATTTCATTCCACCTCATTCACCAAATTTTGGCGGTTTATGGGAAGCCGGGATCAGAACTGTAAAACCACACATCAACTTGTAAAACTCTGTAAAACAACACATCACTTTGTTAACGCAAATTGAAGCATGTGTCAATTCCCGTCCTTTAACTCCTATCCACGATGACCCAAACAGCATATTTGCCTTAACTCCCGCTCACTTCTCCACTCACTCAAGTGCCAGATGAAGAATTGGTGAACGTAAAAATTAACAGACTCAATAGATGGCAATTTGTACAACAAATGTTTCAACATTTTTGGGGAAGATGGTCACACGAGTATCTGCATCATTTACAACAGCGATTGAAGTGGACCAAAGAGAACCCCAATTTGAAGATAGGTGACATTGTGATACTGAAGAAAGACAACACCCCATCAACAACGTGGAAGCTAGGAAGAATCACGGACGTACATCCTAGTTTGGACAAATGTGTTCGCGTCGTAAGTGTTCCTTGTTTCAAACGAGCAGTGTCAAAGGTAGTGCTTTTACCGATTGAGTATTAAGTGTTGAAAGAGTCTTTCAACGTGGGACGGCATGTTCAATATTGTATAAGCGAGATGTGTGGAGAGGGTGGGAGAGCGAGTGCATCGGAGAGAGACGAGAACGAGTGCATTTTTGGAGAGAGAGGGTGTGTAGTGCAACGACGAACACGCATGTTGTATGTTTCACGCAATTACATATTTTTTAATTTGTGTAATGAGTAAATGTTGTTAAATAGTAATAAATACACAACAACAACGCACCGCATTATTATTATCATACAGTCCACTACAGTGTGGACTCTTCCAATGACGGTAGAGCGCTTCAGGATAATATTTATTTGCTAGCTTGGGTATTATTTTTTGTCGCAATATTATATCTTATTATAAATAAATCCTTGCAGTTATGCGGCTTCATTAAACGTGTATGCAGTGACTTCACTAACATCATCTATATTATACAAATTTATTAACGCCCTGGTCAGGTCTATACTCGTTTATTGTTGTGTGGTGTGGTCTCCTTATCATGCGGTTCATATAGATCGAATTGAGCGAATTCAGCGTAAAATGGCTAGCTTTATACTCTTTAAATTAAAGATTGATAAAAACTTATATAATTACGCGGAGAGATTACAACTACTGGATATTGAATCGCTGGAGAATAGAAGGCGTAAACTATTTATAAGCTCGGATTTCAGCTGTTACACAATAACATAGACTGTTCTGCCCTTCTCTCTCTGTTGCTTTTCTATGTTCCACCGTTTCGTGCTCGCTCGGGTGACACTTTTCTTGTTCGTTTCCATCGAAGTGAATATAGTAAGCATAACCCCATGGACCGAGTTTTATTAGAACTAAATCTTTTATCTGGAGTTGATTTGCTTAATATTTCAAACCATGCCTTTCTGCAATTACTAAAGAATTTGCGGTTTCCTTGATTTTTCTTTCTTTTTCTTTCTTGCTGATTGTAGTTGTTACAGTGGAATCGTTTTAAGTTTAGGATTTTGGGTTCCTTCCTATTTATAATACACATTTATAACTATAATTTATAAACTCATGCACGTTTTATTTTGTATTATGAAATTGTACTATTTGGAATTTTTGTTGTTGTAGTGTACAATAAATAAATAAATAATTAAAACACAGCAATTATCTACTTCTAAGGAGTTTACCTACGAAAAAAAGTTATCATTTGTGCCACTGACATGAAAAATGACACGAAAAATGAACATTTTTAATATTTTGTATATTTCTACGAGATCGTATTAAGTAATATAAACATATAGCATACCATGAGGGCTATATATTACAATGGACATATCTCATTCTTGAAATAATTGTCGCCCTTCACTCTCCCAGACACATAGCATAAAATAGTACATTTTCTTACTCACTGTATTTTACGTAACAAACTATTTGAAACCAGTACATAGTTAAATTACTTTTGACTAAAACTCGCCTGCAAAGATGTACGCTAAAACAGGAAGCTTTGACTCCACTGGTCTACAAATTTGAACTATTTTTAATCATGGAAAATAAAATATACTTCCTCAAAGTTAATTTTTTAGACTTTCAAGTCTGCTCTATTTTTTGATAGTACCTAAGTCTTTATACGTATGGATATATTTAGATGAAATCAAATTTATTTAATTCCAAAGCCTTCTCAATTTAACTTCATAAATTCATTTTAATTGTTCATGCGCGGCTGGCATAACATCTGGGGTGATACAATACTTGTACAATATTGTAAATTATTGGTCAACTTGGTGTCCCGGCCCCAAACGAGAAACGTTACCTAATAGAAGGAAATTAAGATAAAATTTTTAATGAGAATTCCAAAAGTTGTCACATCTGTCCATCTGATATTGTTTTGCATATGATCCAATGATCTTTTTGTCGACGTAACAAGTACATTATCTGCTGCGATCTTGTAAGAATTTTTTAGAAGAAATTAGGATTTTTGCTTATGTAACATTAAAGAAAAACATCTTCTTTGAAATATGTTTATAAGCAATAACACTAGTAATCATTTATTCACAAAAATGAAATAATCACAAGCAAAGTCTTAAAGTGGTATAATTACATTTCATTATATAATTTTAAAATTAACGTAATTATTCATGTATTCACGCACTTATTAATATATACTGATCCAATGCTAGTTTCTTCTCATCATAATTGATACAAAATATACTTATACCTTCACCTGCTACTAATAAGGTGTTCTCTAGTTCCGAAACTAAACCTAGCCTATGGATTCAGTCTGCAATAAAAATATATTTTTAATAAAAGCATTGAGAGTAATAATTAATTTATTTAGTTTTATAACATTTTAAAAAATTATTACTAAATAACAATCGTAACTTAAATAATTGCTTTGCTAATATTAAAATGGCTTGATGATAAAATATGGTTTATAAACATTTATGAGAAAAATATACGGGGTTGGACAGAAGCAACGCATCAGTCTAATAATTCCGTAAATATAAACTTTAAAACAAAATATTGTCAATAAAAGTTACAAGTTATATTGTATTGGCTTTAATCATTTGCGGTTTTTTTTCATGATGATTACTAGAGAACGGACACGCTTACCACCCAGTGCAGTACTGGCGAAAGGCTGTATTTCTAAAATATTTAATTTTTATGTATATAATTGGAAAACGAACGGGTGGTGATCTATAAAATTACGAAATAGATATGTATTTGTTGAAAAGTTGTATTTTTAAAGATTTTAATTTTATTTCTATAATTGGAACATTTTTATTTGTTCATTTTGCCGTTCAAGTTGAGTAAAGGAGTATTAATATTTTCTAGCAATAGTTTCTCAAGGTTTTCTTGTGTCAATTTTGTTCTCTTTGAATTAAGTACACCCTTATAAATAAAAAACGTCCTTTCTACATCGCAACTGGTTATAGGTGCATACTGGAAATATTCTTTTATTTCTTCATATTTAGCCGTTAGATTTTGTTGAATTGTCTCCACACATAATTGCTGCAATGTAATTAAATCTGGATTTCTATTAAGAATTGCTTCAAACTTTTGCCGAAGGCCACATCCGAAGTCACTTGGAATACTTTTCAAATTATTAACAGCCACATCTAATGTGGTTAATCCGTAATTTAATTTGAGATTTCGATTTTCAAAATAAGTGATTAGTTTTGGCAATTTTCCAAAGTGTTCGTGAAGAAAGTACAACTGATTTTTTAAATTTGGGATTTGTGTGAGCTCCTTACACTCACCAATACTTCTAGCATCCTCCTTTAGCAGTGTTACGAAATGTTTTAGACTATCGAAATTCTCAGCATAATAACTAGTACCTTCCAGCCATGTTCCCCATCTAGTTATTACTGGAGTGGGAGGCAGTGACAGAGACGGAAATTTTTCCCTGAAAAGAGCTACTCTCAATGGTGCCTTTGTGAAAACTTTTTTAAAAGCTGATACAAGTCTATCAACTTCCGGAAAAGTGTCTCTGATATATTCACAGATTCTGTGGAGAGCATGTGCGACACAAGTAATATGCAACATATTAGGATATGTTTTCTTCAATAGTCTGCCTGTTTTTAACATATACGCAGCACTATCACTGACAAATAAAAGTATTTTTTCTTTGTACGTGGCGTCCGAATGAAGCATTTTTTGCATATTCTCCTTAATGGTTTCAGCATCTGTTTCCGCATCAACTCTATTTATAACACTTGTTGCTATTACATATGAGTTATAGGGAATAGTTGGATGTAGTGCACCAGCTACAACATTTACCACACAGCGTCCTAACATATCCACCGTTTCGTCGGCGCTTATCCATATGTATTGATTTAAAAGATGGCTTCTAATGCGTTCTGCTGTTCTCGTATAGCACCTAGAAACATAATATTTGCGTAAAGTTGATTCATCAGGAACATTTCGACCGGTATATTTTTTCAGAAATATTTTTAAAGTGGGATTGCTAAGTCTATTTAATGGAATATAAGCCGCCATAAAAGTTTTACAGAGTTCAGATGTGTTTGCGATCCTAAGTGACGAATTTTTGACGATATTTTACGGATTTTATAATAAATTTCGGAATCACTGACAATGGACATACAATCAGTATGACCGTCAATCCAACTCGCAATTGTTTTACAATGCCGTTCTCGACATTCTTCCATATCATGTCTGAAAAAGTAACTTAAACGGTGCTCTAGATCTAAATAAATGAAAACTAAAAATGTGTACGTAAGTTATTGAAACTGAACGAAATTCAATGCACACTCTTACGTCGAAATAATTGGTAGAAATAGATTCAATCAAACGATATTAAACAGGATCTATCACAAAAATTACGATGTAATTAACAGTTAAAACTATGAAAACAAGAAACTTACTCCCACCACTTTATTTATCATACGAAATATAAACTAATAAATAAAATACATTATAAAAACCCCGCTTCTATCTACGCTCATGAAAACACTATAAAAAAACACTATATTCTCCGAATACAATAGCTGGCTTGTCCATTGTTATCGCGGCGAGACCAGGTGTCCGAGTAAGTCAAACAAATACTTCATTGAATTACGCCGGGATGTACTGAGCGACGTTATACACAATTCCAATTGCCGATTGCGTTTTATGGAAATTGCGTCCGTTCTCTAATGATTACATATGACATCAAAAAAAAAAAAATTTTTTTTAATGGAAATAATATTTTCTTTTAGAAAATTCAGAATCTTTATTAATTTCTGAATATGAATATGTACTTTTTTAATGTGGTTAGATAATAAAAATATTGAGAAAAAAATAAAATTTAATAAACGTACATTTGGACTAGTGCAGTGTTTTGTAGATTGCTTTGGAAATTGTAGATTTTTGGACTGTCATTGAATTATTGACGTTTTACAATAAAATAGTTTCCATCGTAAAACTTGCTTTTTTAATACGTGTTTTGTGTGAAAATGGTCAAATTATACTAAAGAAAGAATAGAAATTCTTATGATGGCCGGATATGCTGACAGGCAACGTTCACATCACGAAGTTTGCACTTTATTCAATAATGTTTATTTGGATCGAGATCCTATAGCTCAATCAACAATGTCGAGATTGGTTACTAAATTTAGAGAAACGGGCGATGTTAGAGATATACCTAAAGCTGGCCGACCAGAAGAAATCACTAATGAAGACCGATCTCTTCATGTTTTACTTGCTGTAACGGAAAATCCCACTACGTCAACCACTCAACTAGGATTAGAAAATGATATGAGTAGCAGATCTATTAGACGAATACTAAAAGCGAACAAATACAAGCCCTATAAGATACACTTACTGCACGAACTTAACGAAGATGGCCCGGACAGAAGATTACAGTTTTATGAAACAATAATGGAATTGTCCAATAACGATCCAAATTTTTTAAACAACATCGTATTTTCTGACAAAGCTACATTTTGTCTAAATGAATTTGTAAATAGGCATAACTGCCGTTATTGGGAGACTGAAGATCCACATTGGATGCGAGAAAATCATACACAACATCGCCACAAACTTAATGTGTGGGCTGGTATTGTTGGGCAACAAATCATAGGTCCGTACTTCTTGGAACACAACCTAAATGGTGATGGTTACTTACATTTATTGCGTAACCACATTGTACCAGATCTGTTGATTTTATTTCCTAACGACAATCAACGAAGCATGCCAAACCGTAATCTATGGTTTCAACAAGATGGAGCACCACCACATTATGCTATTAATGTTCGACAGTATTTAGGCACAATTTTTCCCGGTAGTTGGATTGGACGTCGGGGTTTTATTGATTGGTCCGCTAGGTCTCCCGTTTTAAATCCATTCGATTACTTTCTTTGGGGATACTTGAAATCGCAAGTATACAAGGAGAAACCTAGAAACCTATACTCTGTTTTTTAATGCCGCGGACCGCCAGTAGTAGCGCCATATGTACACTAAGCAATATATTATGACATTTATTTTTGACAAATTTATGCTATAGGTTATGTACATTATATTGTGTATTCGCAGCGATATGCATGCACTGTTCAATATTTTTACATCAAGATTTATGTATTCAAATATTTTCAGTAAATATCTGCAGTCACTTTGGAATATTTATATTAAAATATGGCAACAATATTTGCATTTTGGTTAAGGAAGTTAGTTATATACATTATACGCAAAAATTATCCAAGAGATTTATTTAATATTTTAATAGGTTTTCATGTTTACAGAGAACTGAAGAAGATATTTCTAAATAATAACACATAAGTAAAGTATATTTCCAATTAATAACACAAAAGTAAATTATATTTCTAAATAATAACACAAAGTAAAGTATATTTTCTAATGTACAACTTTAAAAATAGGAAGTTATTTACAGTATACATAAAAATAATCCAAGTGATTTACCTAATATTTTAA
This sequence comes from Melolontha melolontha, assembly GCA_935421215.2. NCBI lineage: Eukaryota > Metazoa > Arthropoda > Insecta > Coleoptera > Scarabaeidae > Melolontha > Melolontha melolontha. Next base: position 148,226,744 of record OW285236.1, on the reverse strand, counting down.
TAGTTTTTCGTGTTTACAGAGAGAACTGAAGAATATATTTCTAAATAATAACACAAAAATTAAAGTATATTTTCTAACGTACAACAACTATAAAAATAGGAAGTTAGTTAGGTATATACATTATACGTAAAAATAATCCAAGAGATTTACTTAACATTAACTTAATACATTCCTTAATCAGTATTTGAACTAACAAAACTTCAAAATATCATACATGGACACAGGTTTAATTACTAGTTTAGCTAAGAAAACTTCAAATTATTATTAATAATTAATTTATTAATCACTGTTACTATCTGTATCACTATCACTTGCAGTTGAAATGATAAATGGCTCCACGATATTATCAATTAAGCCATCTAATAGACACATTTTGTCTTCCACTTTAATTACATGTTCTATACACTTTCTCCATTTTGCACTGTTAAAATTAGCTAATGCAATAAACAGTAATTGTGTGATGTCTGCCATTTTAAAATTATTATTATTCAAAGCAACATAATTTTTTATTTCGGCCCATACCAATTCTATGGGATTTAGCTCACAGTGGAATGGTGGTAATCTCAACACGTGTTTGTTCTTTGCTGTTGCCATTTCATCAACAACATAATGGTTGAAATGATGGCGATGTTGTTTAATCAAATCCAGTAAAACTGGTCTACTCATTCCTACTTGGAATGGTATTTGTTTTGATTGTAGCCAATTCTGCATATCTTTTTTTTTGATGATGTACTTGGAACATTTTCAACTTTGCGAGAATGGTAGGGTGCATTATCCATAATTATAATTGCATCGTCTGGTAATTTGTCTAAAACAGCACTAAACCAATTTTCAAATACAGCAGAATTCATATCTTCATGATAGTCACCAGTTTTTTTACTTTGGAAAACTAACAATCCACCATCAACAAACCCATCTTCAGATCCTATGTGCACAATAATAAGTCGTTTGCCTTTTCCTGTTGGATTTTTCAAACCTGTCGAGACACCATCTATAAATGCTTGCCTGCGGTTATGTACATGGATATCAACACAAACTTTTGATCGTGTGTGCCCTTCATTTAGCCATGTGTCATCTAAGTAAAATATTTTTTTTTGTTGGGCTCTATACGATCTAATAGCTGTTAAATACCTACATCTCCAAGTACTTATTTCACTACGCTCTATTAATAAACTCTTCCTGCTTCGCTTCATCTACCTATCATAATAATAATAATATATTTAATATACTCATCTTAAAAATATCTATTTTACTTGAAATTAATCTTTTTCATTAGTAGGTATAATGATGAACGGCTCATTTGAGGTATGTTGGAATGATTTTGAATTTCGTTAAAAATTTTATTAAATGTAGGAGCTTCATTCTTATAAAAAAAAGGTGTGTATTACTTGTCTTACAGCATTTTTTATATTTTCGTCAAAGTTGGCGACTAATGAGCGTCTACCAGAGCTTGGCTTGGGCTGAGTAAGCGCTCCCTTGGACTTATATTCCTTTAGAACTTTAAAAACTGTGCTTCTTGCAACGCCTGCAATAATAGAATATGGGTAACTTCAGAAACATAACACATAACCTAAGAAAATAAAATATCACCTATTGTAGACACTATATGCGATGCTATTTGCCTTGTACTGATTTTTGCATTTTCAATACTCAGCTTTTTATATGTATTGAGAATTATTTGCTTTTCAGTAAGGGACAAGTGACCAAAACCGCCGCGTTTCCTTGGTGGGGAAATAGGTGCGTTTCTACTTGTACTGGGCATTGGGTCCATGATATATTATGGTAGACACTAAATAAACTGTCTAAGAGTTTTTAGAAAACACTATTTTTGTTGTCTAAATACAAGAACAGAGGAAACGAAGTAGAAGAAAAAGCGTGGAAAATATACAAAATGCAACTGTCAAATGACTAGAAATGACTGTCAATTAAATAAGGTGTGCGTCATTTGGGCTCGAAAAGAACCAATCGAATTGCCGCTTTTTAGCGCTAAATTTTAAAGGCGGTCCGCGGCATTAAAAAATAGACTACAGAAGATTTGAGAGCAAAAATTACTAGTGAGATACAAGCCATACCACCTAATAGTTTACAAAATACAATTCGTCATTTTTGTGAACGTTTAGGACACTGTCAGGTCGTAGAAGGACGTCACTTTGAGCATTTATTTTAATTTTGTAGTTTGTTTACTTTTATTAAATTTTATTTTTTTCTCAATATTTTTATTATCTAACCCCATGAAAATAGTACGCATTCATATTCAGAACTTAATAAAGATTCCGAATTGTCTAAAAAATAATATTATTTCCATTTAAAAAAAAAAAATTTTTTGGCTATCATATGTAATCATCATGAAAAAAAAACAAATGATTGGGGCGAATACAAAATAACTTTTCAAATAACTTTTGTTAACAACATTTTCTTCTAAAGTTTATATTTACGGAATTATTCGACTGATGCGTTACTTTTGCCCAACCCTGTATACCTATTAAAAACTACTGACTACGTTTAATTCCACATAAGTACATTTTCTAATCGGGAATATCTTCTCTACGATTTATTCATGTAAAGACAAAATAAATACATAGTTTTTTCTACTTCGTCTACTTTAAGATTTAAGATTTTGCCTTATTAATAAATTAGTGCATCTAGGATGAGATATAAAAATTCGTTAAAATCGTTTAATGATTTACTAAATATGATTTCGATACTTTAAATTACATGACTACAGAACTTTTCTTATTGCTTCAATTTATTTAATTACTAATAGAATTTTGGTGTTTTACACTTATATTCTCTATACGTTTCTTTTTTCTTTAAAAAAATCAGATTTCTGCAATACAATTTAGAAAATGTCTTTCCACTTTTCACATTTTACTGGCTTCAAATTATTCCCCTATATGAAAACAGTAGGTATTACACAAGTAATGTTTCTGTCTGTAACATTACTTGTGTAATGTCTAATGTGTAATATAGGCTTTCACGACTTTTGTCCAAAGTAAATAATTAGCGAATAGTTACATACGAATTAATCGAAAACTAATGTTCAACAAATGCGCTGCTTTTCTGAATATATTTTTCAGTCTTCATCAACACTTGTATAAGTATAATGTCTTCTAATAGATTAACTTTATTCAGCTTATGCGTTTTAGTTAATACTACAGACCTAAATAAATAAGGCACGAGCCGAATTTTTCAAAAAAAAAGGAGTCGAATTACCGACTTAAATAAAATTTAGTTAATAGTTGGTAAATATTCCTCCTGCCTAAGCAAAACATACTATATACACTATAAAGTATGTACCAAAGTAATTCATGTACAAAATACGATATGTATATATATATATATATATATATATATATATATATATATATACACAAGTGTCCCGTATCGTTATGTTCAAATTTTAGGAGTGTAAAGTAGACTTCATTTCAAGTAACAAAAACGCAAAACTTTTATATCCATTTTTATTTGTTTCAAAGTTACAGATCTATGAATGTGATTGTCAGATCATGAAAAAAAATGTAATCCTAAAGTCAATAAAAACTGATTTTATTTAAAAAAGTTCAATTAATAATATTTTCGAAATGTCCACCTCCTTGTTGAATGCAGGCTTGTGTCCGTAAGCCAACAGCAGAAGTACTTATCCGAATTTCATACTTGTTTTGTTGGATTTGCTCGGCAGCCAGGTGAAAACGCTCCAACAACTCTTCTCTTGTGTTCGAAACTTGCGCGTGGAATAAATTTTTCATGTACCCTCATAAATAAAAGTCAAGGGGATTAAGATCGGGTGATCTGGGTGGCCATGCAACAGGACCACCTCAACCAATCCATCTTGGATAATTGACGTTAATCCAATTTCGGAGAGCAATTCAGAAATGTGGTGGTGCCCCATCCATGTGAAACCATATATCTCGCCGAACATTCAGTGGGACATCCTCTAAGAGACCTGGCAGTTCGTCAACAAGAAATTGAAGGTAATTGTCCGCATTTAACCTCTCAGGAAGAACGACAGGACCAATCAACAAGTCATCGATCAGGGCCGCCCAAACGTCAATAGAAAATTCATGTTGAAATTTAGATGGGCGTATAGCATTGGGATTTTCTGATGACCACCTGTGCAGGTTTCTCAGATTTGTAACACCACTTCTCGTGAACGTAGATTCATCTGTCCAGAGGACTCTTCTGCAGAAATTAAAATGAAGCCGTGACTGTCTTAATATTCAGGTAGAATAAACTATACGAGCATAGTGGTCTGCCTCAAGCAAACCGTGTCTCCTGCGATAGTGATATGGAAATAAGCCCTCCCGTTTTAAAATTCGCCAAACTGTCGTTCATGGCACTCCTAGTTGTCTAGCGATACGACGTACACTGAGAGTTGGATCCCTTGTAACAATAGCTACTGCTTCTTCCTCTAAGTCTGCTGGCAAATTTACTCCTCGGTCGAAAAGATAATCACGCAGTCCGCATTCCCGAAATTGTCTGTGTACTTCCAGAAACGTTGGGATCTGGTTTCTGGTGTAATGAGGAATGCGCCTATCAGGAAACCGATGTCGGTATTCAATAACTGCTTGACGTGCGCTACCGTTACAGTAACCATACACAAAATGCATGTCCGCATACTCTTTAGTAAAATCGGTAAGGAATTTTGAATAAAGAAAACGTATCCACTCACTAATAAGCTATTGTATGAACTGAAACGTAATGTAATCCTTTATTAAAAAACGTTAACAGTCATCTTTAACAGTCAACGTTAACAGTCACCTGAACATTTGTTTATCATGTGATATTCATGGTTCAGCACAAGAAATTACTGTATGCACTACGACACGTGTTTATTTATTTTAGGATAGCATTTTATTACGCGACGTTAACAATCACAGGCCTGTTATTGAAACGTATAACTTTTTTTAAATAAAATCAGTTTGTATTGAATTTAGGATTACAGTTTTTTCATGATCTGACAATCACATTCATAGATCTGTAATTCTGAAACAAATAAAATTATACAAGTTTTGCGTTTTTCGTTACTTGAAATGAAGTCTACTTTACACTCCTAAAATTTGAACATATCGATACGGAACACTTGTATAGCTTGACTTTAACAGTGTTATATTCAAAGTGTTCTGACATCAAACCATAATATTTTAACTCTAAGAAATAAGTAATTAAACTTCTAAAAATTCTTTACTTACAATAAAAGAATTTTTGAAACTCAAAGTTTAATTACTTATTTCTTAGCGTTATAATGAAGTTTCAACAAGTATCTCCTTCGTCAATATATAATATTTAAAATTTTTTTTTTTTTAATTCCTATTTAACATGTTTTGCACTTTTCACAATAAGTGTGTGTCGAGTCGTAAATATAACTAAGATATGAATTTTAATTGGTATATTCAATCTTTCTATTACGAAATTGCTAGTGTATGTTAATTTTCATACTTTACTGTGCATGGCTAATCTGTTAATATTTTATCAGATCTGATGAAGAAATAAATTTAATTGATCAATATTTTTCCATATAAATATACTAGAAATTATAAAAGTGAAAAAGTAATCGATTGTATTGTATCAATCAAATTCAAAGAGAGTTAAGGGATTTGTGTAATGATTTATACTAAAAAGAAAATTTAATGTTTGAAATAGAAACTACCTGTAGTAACCAGCGGTTACCACAGGGTAAAAGGTTACTATTTTCGGGATAAAATAAAACACATTTTAATGAATTTCACTATTTTTCACAGGAGCTTCGGCAGACATATGAACGTAACATTTCTTTACATAAATACTCCGTAACAAACATGTTTTGGATAGTTAGAAGGGAAAACTTTCACATAAATATTGAACTACGGTTTATACAATACATTTCATAAATTGATAAAACTAACTACATTATGTTAAAGAATTTAAATGAATCAGTTCCGATACTTGCTCATCATTATAGATAATAAAATTTGAGAATTTTACATAAAAAGATACATTGTACTGATTGGTCATTTATTCCTTCTACCAGTTTCTTATTTTAAAAATGCTGGTAACTACTTCAAAATGATTTATTAGTAAATTTAATAATTTATTAGTAAATTATTATTTTGACTGAAATTGCAGATTACTTTTTGACTGTTGTCAAATGAAGAATTTTGTGAAAAGATTTGTACTTTCTTAATGTAGTTTGCATCAGTTAATCCAGATCGCATTTTGTCTTCAACCCGTTTACACTCTTCTTTGGTCATTTTGTACCACTTGTCGCTAAATCCTTTTTCCAATATTTTGAACGTATTTGCGAGAGAGATTTGATTTCGCAAATAAATTCTTTGTTTAAGAAGATCAGACGTCATTAAAATCGGAGCACTTTGAAAAATACAATATATGACAGTCTGAATTGTCAGATAAATAAATTAAGTAACGGCGAATTATTAATTTCTAATAGATCATTGAGGATATTATCGGTTTTCCTTAATTTATTAATTTCAAGTGACTAATAAATTAAGCTTTTGCCCTTATTCTCTATGTGTAATATTTTAAACTCTTTGTCAAAGTTATGGTGTGCTAAATTAATATGAGACGGACATCAAGAGTCACTTTTATTATTTCTAAAAGAAGAAAAATGTTCCTTGATGCGTTTTTCAAACGATCTGCCTGTCTGTCATGGGCAACTACCGCAAGTTAACTCATAAACCCCTGACTTTTTATTGTTATTTGTTGTATCTTTGTTGTGTTTTATAAATTTTGATAAATTGTTGCAATCCTATAAAAGGTCACTACAATAAAGCGACAATGAAATCAAATAATAACTTTAAAACTCTGGAATATTGTAAACAAAAGTATGGGACAATAAAATCAATACTAGCATTCGACAATGTAATTATTAATAGCCATAAGTTATTAAATAATTTATTCTTCGATCATTTCAAATAAATTCATTTATCGGATGATTTATAACAATCCTATATTAATCGACTTTCTTATTTAACCGGTAATGAAATTGAGCAGAATGTACAAATATCGAAAAACAAATAAGAATTCGAAATTCGACCCGCTAGCTAGCCGGTGTTTAATGGTACCGACCGCTGAAATAGCAAGAGATATTTCGCGGAAAATACTACATATTTTAAATATACAACAGTGTAATGGGTAAACACATAGTGTAGAAACGACGGCTCATACGTTATTACTTCAAAGTCAAAAAGTAATGTGCAATTTCAGTCAAAATAATAATTTACTAATAAATTATTTTGAAGCAGTAACTAGCATTTTGAAAAAAGGAAACTGGTAGAAGCAATAAATGGTCAATCATTGCAATGTATTTTTTATGTAAAATTCTCGAATGTTGTTATTGACAATTAATATTATTGTGATGAATAAGTATCGCGACTGATTCGTTTAATTCGCGTGAATTAATTCAATATGACTTAATATTTTTCCTAGGTTGTGTCTTTGAAATCTCTACAAAAATGCGTGCCATTATTCGTGTTAATGACTAAGCAAACGAAAAAACTGTTTTTTTTACGATTTTAATGACGTCTGATCTTCTTAAACAAAGAATTTATTTGCGAAATCAAATCTCTCTCACAAATACGTTCAAAATATTGGAAAAAGGATTTAGCGACAAGTGGTACAAAATGACCAAAGAAGAGTGTAAACGGGTTGAAGACAAAATACGATCTGGATTAACTGAAGCAAACTACATTAAGAAAGTACAGATCTTTTCACAAAATTCTTCATTTGACAACAGTCAAAAAGTAATCTGCAATTTCAGTCAAAATAATAATTTACTAATAAATTATTAAATTTACTAATAAATCATTTTGAAGTAGTTACCAGCATTTTTAAAATAAGAAACTGGTAGAAGGAATAAATGACCAATCAGTACAATGTATCTTTTTATGTAAAATTCTCAAATTTTATTATCTATAATGATGAGCAAGTATCGGAACTGATTCATTTAAATCGCCTGAGTTAATTCAATATGACTCAGTATTTCTCCTAGATTGTGTCTTTAAAATCTCTTAAATGCATGCCAACGTTTTTTTACGATTTTCATGACGGCCGATCTTGAACAAAGAATTTGCATCAAATTTTATTTGCGACATCAAATCTCTCTCACAAATACGTTGAAAATATTAGAAAAAGGCTTTAGCGACAAGTTGCTACAAAATTACCAAACAAGGTCATTTTGTACCAAAACGCTTAAACGCGTTGAAGACGAAATACGATCTGAATTAACTGATTAAGAAAACCACATTAAGGAAATAACAGATCTTGTTCACAAAATTCTTCATTTGACAACAGAAACCTTACAGATAATACAAGAATTCCATTTGAATCGATACACCATTTCGGCTTCAAATGTGTCTCATCTTGATTAATTTAAAAATCGTTTCATTTCTGCAAAAAAAAAAGAAACTACGTGTTAACATCTCTATATAAATCGATTCTGATTATAAAATTCGGCAGTCTGTCTTGAAACGCATCATTACGGGTGCTGAGACCTACGTTTATAATGCCGAGAATTAATCTAATGAATATCGTGCCAAAGATGAACCAAGACTGAAAAAATATATGGTGTAGTGCACTATGAACATCTTTCTAATGTCAAACTGTTAACAAGGAATTGAGTGTTATGCCTCTGTGATAACGAAAATAGGACACTTTTACGACACATTCAATGTAATACTTATTTAACGCAACAGGTCTTCTTTAATTACTGCACTTTCGACATTCTAGTTTAAGTATGTAACTAAGTCATATTAAATACGTTAGTAGTAAATAGAGATGATATATATATATATATATATATATATATATATTGTTATGGGACAAACTGCACCCATATTTCTGCAGCTAAAACGGAAAAACAGATTAAACAATGCACAAAACACAATTATAAAGGGTGAAATTGGCGAATTTATTTTGTAAAATTAGTATCAAAATGTATATAAATTAATATGACGAGAACTGCATAATTCAAATTAACTTATTTTGTTTTTAAAACTTACATTTATATTTATATTTTTAATTTCATAATTCAAATATTTAGCGCGAAACTACCGATATCTAATTTATCTACATCGAGATAATGTATTTGATACCGATTTGACACGTCCTCTTTATAATTTAGAATAAATCCGAAAGAATGCAACTTTAAATACATTATTGCAACATAACCTAATATTAAATCGTAAACATTATGTATTTGAAAATTATTGTAAAAATTTTATAAATTTGTTAAAAACAAAATATTAGTAAAATTCAACGTACAAATCGATGTAATGATGATAAAATTTCGAGGCTATTTGTTAATATGAAAATAGGCCTTGGAAAAAAAAGAACAAAAAAGGAAGCCGATAAATATTTTACAAGATATGCCGTGTTTTTGAAGTTATAAAAAGTTTAAATAAAATTACCATTAAAATATTCAAAATTTCTCATTATAAATACATTAAATTGAAACACAAAATATCAGCCAACCTTTTGAAACACGAACCAGCCGAGCACCGCCAAGAATACGTCTGTTATCGAAGATAGCATCATTTGGAAATCGTAACTTCGACGAGTGAGCATCTTAGACCATCTAACGACGCTAAAGCCGATATCAAGATTCCAAAAGCCGTACTTGGTGTTTTCCAACAAACATCGCTTCCAGCCTAATTCATCGTATAAAATCTTGGAATACAGGTTCTTAAATAAACGATTTACTCCATTTATTACCTAAAATTTATATTTCACTAAGAAAAATCATTACAACTTATTAAAATATCTACAAAACTTCAAAAATGTATTATCTATTACATCGTCAACACCATCATAATTGAAACACATAATTTTTATATAAAATAATAACGTAGTACTTACCTTATTTGTAAAATAGTTTAACGTAATTGATAATCTAGTTTTTTGTTCACAAACACAACTTTTAAGTATAATTTGATACACATGTGCAACTATAGAAATACCATTAATAGACACTTGTTAGCTTTATCATAATTTGTTACAGTTTCCTACTTTTTATTCCAATATATATATTATTATTTTCTTTCAACCAGTCTTTTTTATTTGTTAGTATTTAGTTGTTGAGTTAAGCATATTATATAGACATAAAACATCATTTTTGGGAGATAATTCGCAGATCGACGAAGATTCTGAGATACTTTATATCTACATTATTTTACAATTGTGCTCTCCGACGGCTAGAAGTGTTATCGTATGTGTACAGATGACGTTAAACCTATTGTGAATTATTTAATTCTGGCGCCCAATATTTAAATTCAAATCTTCAACTATTACTTATATAAATCATTCATTATTCCCTTTAGTCCACTTAGGATTAACAGCCGTATTACAATTTGGCCCTCTAACGTGGTGGCGCTTATTTTTACAACATTACGACATTATTACAATCGGGCCAGCCCAACTTTGGGGTTACTGTTTAATTACATAACATAGTATATCATTTCCCCAGTCCAACACATAAGGGGACGGCTTGGCTAACAACACTTGACGAACCAACGTGGAGCTGTTATCAGTCTAACAACAATATATATATATATATATATATATATATATATATATATATATATATACATTTATATATATATATATACTAAAGACTGAGGAGTCTTGTCAGTCTTGTCTATCTGATCTTAACGTTGTTATACAAGTGAACATCGTAACTTGTAAAATTATTGTTATTTATTTAATTAAACATTATTTTAGATTGTTCCCGAATGTGTTATTTATTATACCAATAAAACCGGCCACTAATGAGTCCACCTCGGAAACGAAACTATAACGAGGACCATGGGACATCAGATAGCGATCCTGCCACTAGCTAGCTAAACCGGCCTCACATGGCGATCCTACCAACCAATTCTGACCATCACGTGGTGCCAACCACTTTTTGACACCATTTGCGCGAAGAAATAGGTCCAAAACGCCCTTCATTGTGAAAAGATAACTTGTGGTTTTTGCATCACGCTAATGCACCATATCACACTTATCGCTTATTCGAGGCTATTTAACCCATATTTTACACACATTTTTTCCCGCGTTATCAGCAAGCGAGTTTTCGAACTGGTATGGAAACTGGAAAAAAAACATTAGAATAAATTTATTATTTCAGAAAGGAACTGTTTTAAAGGAGATAAAACAAACTTATAAGAAGAATCAATTCTTTGGGATTTCTTTAACCAGACTGAATACTTTTTGATCATAATAGAACATTGAATGTTTGGGGCATGTTCTATCATGTCTAACTCTTTTCATTATTGGAGATAGAAAATAAATAGGCAAAATATAGCAAAATATAGCAAAATTATATGCCTGATGATTTTTTTAAATTTAATAACAAGAAAAAAAGAAATCTCTCATACCCTTTTTATTTATGACTGAATTGAGAAAATTTTAGAACAATTAGGATTCCAAGACAATAATGTCACAATTTTCTTATTTCTTACAAAAGTATGTTATTATTATTCCGTTGATTATAAATTACTTGCGCTTATTTTAGTTTTTTAAACACATTGTTTTTATAATTTAATTTAAGATATGATTTTTATGAATTATTTAATTTTTGAGTAACTCGACCAAATAGCATATTAAATTTATTAGATAAAATTACAGATTAGAAAAATGCCATAACCATTATTCTTACTTATTTCGGAAAACAAAGATAAAACGAATTACATTTCAAGCTTATGGATGGATTATTTCATACTATTTCGCCCATCTACCTAACTGACTAGCTCCAATAATCAAGACTTACCATAAATACATTACACGAGACGCCACGTATACATAAATGCTTTATGATTCTAGAAATATCTCGATTAAATTATTATGGACTTATTTACGCATATACACATTTTGAAATTTGGATATATTTCACAGCTAAAGACGGAGCTTGCGTTCGAAGCTTGTCGAAAAAACCAATGCAAACTTTTGGTAGTCTACTATTTAAAGAGTTATCTTTGCTATCACGACTTTACTTGCATATAAGACAAACTCCAAAATAATTCAGTAGTAATTTACATTCAATAATGTCTACTAAAATTAAACATTACTTCGCATTCCAGAACGAAAGATATCTTTCTAAAAGCACGGACTTTTATATAGGTTAAAATCGTTTAAAGACCGATTTAAAGTGTTCATGTATTAAAGACCTTTCTTATAATTTATTCACACTTATAAGATCCTTGTTCTCGGCTTTCTCAATGTACAATTTACTGCCAATATAAATAACCGCCACTTACATTGTAACGAGGAGAGCAGAAAGAACAATAAAGTCTCGTGTAAGTAGTGACGAAATATCAGTAGCAGTAGAGATACCTAGAATGCAGTTCCATCATAAACAGGAATAAAATATCATCTCAATAAATTATTTCCATTTATTTTGGGTGAAAACGTTAAATAAACCAACTAAAATGAAGCTATTCTAATTAAGAATTATTCAAAATTTTAAGGTACCTACATTTAGTTCATTTTTTTATATTATCAGTTTTATTCTAGTAAATTAAAAAAAGTATTCATTAAACCACCTTCTCACTACTGACTTTCGTAATATATTATTTGGTAAATCGATAACTTGTAACCGTTCGCATTGCATGTTTAATAATCATTTTTCGAAATACAAGGTAGGGATTAAAACAGACGTCGTGTTTTACTAAAGACGGACAGCACAGGACAAGAGAGTACATTCGCAAAGGAAAGGGGTGTGCCAGGCAGGAACAATTATACAGTCTTATCGTCGGTCTATTATATTCCCAATTCTATTCAATCTCTGATCCAAATGTCAGAATCATTCGAATACAATTCAAGATAGATGGCTCTGGTCGGAAATGATAACCACGCCCACTGCTAATGCAAATATCTCCTCGGTAAGCACGTGATATGTACTTTGTATATATGGCCGTTTTCTGAATTACGAAACATTCTATAATAATCTCTTGTAAACTCTTTTGGAATAAGTATTTGATGCAAGTATAATACATGCTTATTGCTTCAATAATTATATATAATGAGTTCTTTTTTATCATTACACATATATTTCTTTCTATTTTAAATTAGTTTACCATGGAGAGTGGATAGTTGTTGTGCAGATTATAATCGGCACAAAAACTATCAATTTTAGAAAAATCCAGTATTAATAATGTTTACAGAACAGCCTAAAACGAATAAATACCTGTGACAAGGGCAAACAATATGTTTGAAATGCATTATAATATCAACCAATGGCTTACTTCTCCATACAGTCCGTATATTCACCTTCGACAGGGCCGGACTCGAATAGAGAAAAATCATTTTCACGTTACTACGTGAACATTGGACCGCGAATTTTTGTATGAAGGCATTACTCACATATACCTTTCACCACTTTTTTTCTTTTTTTCATTATACACAACTAGCATTGTATACAACTGCATCGCAGATGATTCATTTATCACAGAAAAATCTGGATAAAATAAATTCTGCTGGTTACAAATTCAATCCTTTATAATAACAAAAGCTTCAAGGTCATTAATACATCAAACTGTGTTCGGGACCTGTGGAAGAAAATAAAATAAGTTATAAACAAATCAAATGCCAAGAGGCGCACAAAATGTCAGGTTAGATATAATGAAAACATTTAGAGAATACCACATACGTCATAATGCGCTATGAACATATTAGAGATGGGCGACTTCGTTATCTCCTATCTTATCCAATTTAGGGGTGTTTGTATAACACTTGCCCACCGCTTACGATTAAGTTATGGTCTTTGAATTTAGTAAATTAGTGTTCTTTAAATAATTGTAAAGTAACAGAACATCCAATGCCGCATGTTCTACAATCTTGTCAGATTGTAGAATCAATTGCACAAATTTAGCGACAATTACATGTGAGAGGAGATTTGAATAATTGCTATTTCTCACTCCAATTAAATTCAATATAATTCGTATATATACACGAAAGTATAAAAATAAAATCATGTCCATGTTAGAATATCGTGTACTGATGATCTGTAACGACAGTGAAATATCGATATATGCACGTTTCTGGACGGATGTGGTTTTTTTCATATATATATATCAATTGATAAATTTTTGGGAGTTTTTCGGCTTTTATATGAAATATTTACAAATATCAAATTAGTATGTAATTGTAAAAGCAAATCATACGAAATTTTTAATTATTATACCGGGTGTCTCAGTTATGTTGTTCCAATAGCGTATCTCTGTTATCTAATAAAATAAAAATTTGAAATTTGGGACATTTGATATACACCTAATTTTCTTTAAACTAAGCCTAATATTTATATTCTTTCACTTCTGGTTTAACCGGAAACGGCCCTAACTTTTTCATTTTAAATAGCACCCTGTATACTTTCCTCAAAATTTGAATTCTATATATAATTCTCTTTCTCATGAAGTATTACACTTTGCATTTAGAATTAAAAAGAGAGGTGATATTGCATTTTAAATATTCAAAAATTGGGATCGTAGAAACCAAAGCGATCTATGGAAACTAAAGCAAAATTTCACATTATTTGTTTGTCAACTTTGACAGTTCATAAATTGTTGTTAAAATTTCTCTCAAAGTAGCTTCGAACAAAGTTGTACTTCAAATGAATAGCGACGATTTTACAAATGAGAAAAAATTGAAGATGATCCTCATTTATGGGGAATGTAGAATAAACAGGCGTGATGCCTTCCGTCTTTACGGAGAGCGGTATCCTAACAGACGTATGCCAAGCGCTATGTATTATACACGTCTGGCTTCAAATTTGGAGACATGTGGTGCCTTTTCAAAGAAATTCAAATTCAGGCTTTTCAAAATTCACCTGCATCAAGGATTAGAACTAGGAGATTATGACAGAAGACTGGGGTTTCTTACATGGCTAGCGACTGCCGTGAATACGGCATTATTAGCTCAATGTTATGGACAGATGAGAGCCGCTTTCATAATAATGGAACCATAAATCGATACAATTGCCATTATTGGTGTGTAGAAAATCCTCATTGGATGAGAAAGACCAATTTTCAGAGAATTTGGGGAGTTAGTGTATGGTACGACATGATCGATGGGTACATTATTGGGCCAAAGTTTTATGAAGGAACATTAACTGGTGAGGCATATTTAGAATTCCTTCAGAACGGATTTCCGGATTTTCTTGAAAATGTTCCGCTGAATATACGTACCCGCTCACATTTCTAGAATTATGACTGATTATGTTAATCAAATTTTCCCTAATAATTGAATAGGCATACATGGACCAATAACATGGCCTGCAAGATCACCCGATCTAACGCCGTTAGATTATTTTCTATGGGGATACCAGGATAGGGTATACCAGACGCCTCTTGCAGATTTGGAAGATTTGATCATGAAGTAATTTTTAATTTTTTGACAACTATTGTAACCGATATTTTTTAAGATTTCTCAGAATAATAAGAAAGATACGTTCGTTTCTGTTTAATTTTTATTAAATAAAAAATCGCTGCTTTGGATGAAATTTATCTGTTAGGCTACATTGCAGCAAATAAATCATTGACTCAAACTACTGTCTCTTAAACAAACAAAAAAACTGAAATCGGTGAGGTATCTACACTACGCACGGCTTTCAGTTTGCTCGCCTCCAAGGTATATATACATACATATATACAAATGAGACGATGAACAGAGATTACCAAACACGTGAAGGAACGTCTTACCCTTATACACTCACGCCACTAAATTAAACAGTCACTCGATTGGAAAACAGAACGTCGGATATAAGCAAATTGCAGTGACATATATTCCCCATTTGCTCGACAAAGTTGCAAAAATACTGACCCAGACAAGTGACGCGTACTATTTCCCGTTCTATAGCAGCATCGACTTGAAAATCGCAGCAAACAGACTGCCGAAATCTCGTCGAAACAGCAGCCCCTCTGACGATCCAAGGACGCATACACGACAAAATATCTAAAGATATACGAGGTGTGACTATAAAATAACGAAACAGATGTAGTAGGTAGTAGGTTACAGACGAACTACCCATCCACCAAAAGTGTACAAATGACAGCTGCGTATCGTGATCTCTTTTGATTAGACATAATGGCCGTAGTGTTCGTATCTATAAGATCTATTTTTTGTTTACAGGAAAAATGATAAGTGTTTAAATAAAGCAACGAATTGTCGTGAGATTCCATATGAAACATATGAAAAACCGCTACTGAGACTTATTTGTTATTAAAGGAAGTATATGACAATGAACATTTATCGCGTATTTGAGTGATTTAAGGATTTCCGAAATGGCCGAGAAGACGTTGAAGATGATGCACGCCCAGGATGCTCTTCCACGTCAAAAACGGATAAAGATTGTGAAAGAATCGTTAATCTGAACAGATCTGACCGTCGGTTAACTATTCGTGCTATTGTTGAAACTGTAGGAATTGACAAAGGATGCATAAGGCAAATTTTACATGAGAATTTAAACATGCAGAAAGTGTGTGGGAATATGCTGCCGAAAATTCTCACAATCAAACAAAAGGAAGCTCGTGAAAATATATGTACCGACACTTTAAGGGCCATTGAAAACGAACGTTTCTACTCAAGTATAACATACCAGTGTTAGACCATTCGCCTTATTCGCCTAACCTGGCACCACGTGACTTTTTATCTGTTCTGTAAAATCTGCATAAAATGCAACAAGATTTCATACCGTTTAAGCTATGAAGAAAAAAGTGGCACGTATCATGAGCGAGCTCATGAAGGCATCTTCTGACACTTTTTTCCACAAAGGAAAATTCGAATGGAGTGTGTAGGAACAGAGGAGCAATTTACCCGTGTATCAAAGGGGCTAATAATTAAGTACATACAAATTTAAAATAAAAGGTTTTACAGTTTCAGTCTCGTTATGTTATACCAGGTGTCCTTGAAATAAAGACAACGTATGAAAAACGGAAAGATTTAATTATATCGAATATGTATCCAAAATATTTTTCAAAATTCTCTCTCATAAGCGAACAAAAAAGACAAAGATATTTAAAAAAAATTTGTCGCGCCACTGTGGGATCGACTATATTATAAAAAGTTTAGAGACGATATTTTAAAGTTGACCGACAATAACAAAAACAATAGTTTTGTTATTGTCGATCTCGCTTTAAGAATCCCCTGTTCAATATGTTCTACATTTACGTCTCGATTAAAGATATATTGTTACCAAATAGGATGTTAAATACCCATAAAGCACACATCTTACATGTTCTTTTAATACACCTGCTTTAAAAATTGACAACGAAGTATAATTTTTTAACAGCTGACTTTCGTATCAGGTTATCGAACCCTTGCCATAAGAAAACTTAGACAGTGTTATTTTCTAACGTCTTTATAAACATAAACATTGCCACCTCTAAATTCAATAGCGGCATTCTATTTCTTACTTCTCTTAACAAAAGAAAAACATTCACGTAATACACATGAAATGATGTTAGTTCTAAAAATCGCAAATTAGTTTTAGTATAATTTTTAAAATGAGTTCGTAAATTAATGTAACACACATCTTAATTTTTAATAATTCACTTGACTGTATAAAAAGCTGCTTATTTTATAGGTATTGACCTTAGCATACAGGATGTTATAGTTTTTATAACATCGGCAGCTGTTACGTATGTAAGCATATGGCGTGTATGACACTTTAATAGAGGTACAAATTTATTATTTATACACTTTCTAAATATTTTAAATATAGGCGGCACATGATGCAATTTTCAGGAGGTTTTTAATTTTGGGTTCGCGTCGTTATTATTTTGGATTCGTATTCTATATAATTGCATCTCCCTATTTTATTTCAAGGACTATAGCCTATATATATATATATATATATATATATATATATATATATATATATAGATAATTATTTCTTGACCGTCATATGGTATGGTAGATTCAATTAGTTGGCGATTTAAGGTCTAGTTTTACTTCAAAATGTGTATATGTAAAACAATCTTGCATGGATTGTTTTACATATATACATATTGAAGTAAAACCAGACCTTAAATCGCCAACTATTGAATCTACTATATATATATATATATATATATAGTAAGCCTAAGAATCAACTCCAATAATTTATCAATTGTTATATATATATATATATATATATATATATATATATATATATATATATATATATGTATATGTATATATATATATATATATACTCATTAATATTGTGCATTCAGGCGTTAATATAAAAATACTCTACATCGAATGTTTAGTAATGCCACATATTCGGGGAAAAAAATTTAAAGAAAGAGTCACCATTTTTTTAATATATGAACTATATGTATATGTATATGTATATGTATATGTATATGTATATGTATATGTATATGTATATGTATATGTATATGTATATGTATATGTATATGTATATGTATATGTATATGTATATGTATTTGTATATGTATTTGTATATATATATATATATATATATATATATATATATATATGTATAGATATATTCATATATACAGAACCTACAGGCCTAAAATTCTAAAATGTAGGGAATGATAACAATAATGTCATATAACAAACAAGGACACAAAATATTTCAATAAAGATTTGTCATAACCCAAACACAATTCTTCCACAGAACGCAGGGAACATTTCTAACGCGAATCTTATAAGAAAGGAGAAAACAAGAGAGGACACGTCGTTCGGGCAAAATATCAACACCCTTCCTCATTCTCTTGATGCCCTCGAGCGCTTCATACAAAAACATGTTGTGCCAAATATTTAAAATAAACAATGCCTCTCAAATCCTAAGGACTGGAATAAATTGCTGTATCTAAAATTAACCACTATATTCCTGCTTTTCAAGAGCTTTAGGGTAAAAACATAATAGTGGAGGGTGCTAAGACGCAAAAGAGAATTTACGTCGATTAACGACAATTAATTGAATTTATAATTGCTTTTGTAACAATAAGGGTCTTATATTTATTTAATGGCTGAATTTTTTATATACATTGATTGTCACCCCGATGTTTCTTTATGACCCGGCATTAACCATTAGTCTTTACATTATTTTATACATGTTGAGGTTAACAATATCTTATACTTGCGAAGAAAATTGCGAAGAACTTGCTGCCTAAGAATCAAAAAATTTCTCTTAACAAAAGTCAAATTTCTTCAATATTAACCTGAGAATTATGAGGAATTTTAAACATTTTATGAACACTGTCCGAACATTTAAATTTCAATAATACCTTAGTAATGGTACACTGCAAATTTTTGAGATATCATTCGATAATAATTGTTGTCGCTATACAATGTGTATTATTATTTTCAGCAATAACTAAAACAATTACTATTTTTATCTTCTTCGGTAAAATAATTTATTTCGATTGAATTTTAATTACATTAATAATAGAAAAATTACTTAACACAAAGAAAACAACCGAAACAATCAAAACAAACTCTCAAACATACAAATAATTAGGTAATTAGGCAATTTGAATTCTCATATAAAACATTTTAAACACGATTTTTTTTATTCCCTTGTATGAGTTGCCATCCGTAAATTCTCGGAATGTTAAAAAAACATAATAAATTATTCTTACATGTTATTCACTACCATCCCCTTCAAAGTACTCTCGTTCCACACGAATACACTGATCCCAACGACTTCCATTTCACCTTCGAAAACTAGAAGAAGTCACAAGAAGCAAGATCTGGGAAGTAGGGGGGGGTGGGGTAGTACTGCCGCCTTCGTTGCGGCTAGAAACTGATGCACAACGGTTGGTGCATTGTCGTGGTGAATTGTTGCGCCATTTGGCATGCCGCTTATATAGAATATTTCCTTTTAGTCTCCGAAACGCAATAAAATCGTCCACATGGTGGGAAAAATTCTTTGTGCACGATGCCATCAACATCAGCAATTAAATTAATTAACTTAAATTGAAAATTAGCAATTAAATACTATAGGATCACTTATGAATTTAATTGCTAATGTAAGTACATTTTTATGTTTCATTTTATTTTGTATGGCTAAACCATAACTAATATAATAGGTCTGATGAAGAAACGAATAAAGTTTCGAAACGTTACATAGCAACAAATCGTTTTATTTGACTATAGATTAATCCAAATTATATTTTTATTAACAGTAAAATTATATATATATATATATATATATATATATATATATATATATATATATATATGTAGAAGTAGTTTCTCGGGTATAGTTCCACGTGTGGAAACTTCGAGACAGAGGTTTTTCTCAGAACCAAATCCACACGCGGAACTATATCCTAGAAACCACGAGAACATTATAAGACATATATATAGTAGATTTAGATATTCGGCGATTTAAGGTATGTTTTACTTTAATATGTATATATTTAAAATAAGCTCTTACATGTTTCGGTAAATATTACCATGAGTACATCACTTATATAACTTTGACATTAATATACTGTCATTTATAATTCTTTGAAAAAGGTAATATTTACCGAAACATGTAAGAGATTATTTTAAATATATACATATTAAAGTAAAACAGACCTCAAATCGCCGAATATCTAAATCTACTGTATATGTATATAATTTAAAAGAAATTATCGACCGTAATATATTGAATAAAATAAATTAACAGCCGGCAAGCGGTCTGTCAATTAAAAACTCATTTATTAATTAGCTCTATATTTCGTAACAACGTTGTTGCTTCTTCCGGAGATACAAATTTAGAGTTAAAAAAAAAATAAAAGTGACTACATTTTTATCTCCGGAAGAAGCAACAAAGTTGTTGCGAAATATAGGGATAATTAATAAATGAGTTTTTAATTGACAGACCGCTTGACCGCTTTTAACTAATTTTATTCTATGTATATATATATAGACTTTTAAGTATTATCGACCGTACTATATTACTAAAAATTAATTTAAAGAGTGGGCGGTCTGTCAAATAAAAAACTTATTTATTTCACTCTATATTTCACAACGATTTGTTACTTCTTCTGAAGTTCAATTAAGAGATAAAATCTAGCAAAGACGCCACTAAACAAGCTAAAGCCGTCTAAATTTAAAACCTTTTTTTTCATTTAGACGATTGTTTTAACATGTTTAGTGGCGTCTTTGCTAGATTTTAACTCTTAATGGAACTCCGGAAGAAGTAACAAATTATGAAATATAGAGTGAAATAAATGAGTTTTTTATTTGACAGACCGCTCACCCGTTAAATTAATTTTTAGTACTATATATAAAATATATAGTAGATTCAATTAGTCGGCGATTTAAGGTCTATGTTACTTTAATATGTATATATTTAAAATAATCTTACATGTTTCGACCAATAATGTCTTTTTCAAAGAATTTTAAAATACAAGTGACAGTATATTAAAGTCAATTTATATATCTGTAGTTGTCATGGATAAAACCAAATTGTTCAAAGATACATTAGACTGTCGTCTAACTATTGGAGGGTGGTAAGGTATAAATTATTATGGTTAAATTTCAATGTATCTTTGAACAATTAATAACAGTATTAATTTTCTTGATATTTCTTTAAGCTGTGATAGGCAGGGTACTATTTATACAAATTGGTACAATAAACCCACAGCTTCTTTTCGATATATGAATTTCCACTCAAATGCACCTACAGTATTCAATAAAATAATTATAAATAATCTGACTGATAGAGCAGTAAAACTATCACATACTCAATATAGAAAAGATAACATCAAGAAAATTAAAACAATCTTAACAAATAATAATTATCTACCACAACTTATAGACCAAACAATTAAAAAAAGAATCCACCAAATATACAACACTGCAGACACCAATAACAATTTAAACAATGACGCAACATAATATGTTCCACAACTAACAGAAAAAATAATACACTTTAAAAAAATATGATATAGTTACGACATATAAACTTAGTAATATTAATAAACATCTATTTTCAAAACCTAATTACAAAATAGAAAAAAATCGAGAAACACATGTCATCTATAAAATACCATGCCGTAATTGCGATGGTTACCACATAGGCCAAACTAAACAATATTTATACAAAAGAATACAAGCACACAAATACTCTAAAACAGACAAAACTGCGTTATTTACACACAAACTACAACGCGATCACCATTTCGATTTTGAACACACAGATAATCGATAAAGAACAACACACAATGAAAAGGGAAATTAAAGAAATGATTAATATTAAACAGAAAAAAAAATCAATTAACAACAGAAGTGATATAAAAAAATCTATGCAGTATATATTATAACCTAATAATGTAACGATCTGCAATTTACCAGCATAATATATGTTGCTGTTATATAAATATATATCATATATTATTTAAATATCTGTACATTTGCTTATCATGCTAGCAGTTCCGTGTTTAGATCCCTGACTGGCTTTCCGAGTAGGTTTTCGTGGTTTTTCTTCTCGTTTAAGGCAAATGCCGACAGCTTAACATCTTAAGCCGCTCCACGGGCGCAGACATAATAATAACTCATGGCTTGCCATTCCCCCGTTTTTGTTGTCTAACTGTTTAGAGAATGCCAAGGCATGATTTATTATTATTGAACTTGAATGTATCTTTAAAGAATTTCATCCATGACAACTCCAGATATATAGTATGGCATTAATATACTGTCATTTATATTTCAAATTTCTTTGAAAAAGGCGTATGCCGAAATATTTATTGTTTTAAATATATACATCTTGAAGTAAAACCAGACCCTAAATCGCCAACTAATTGAATCTACTATATACGTATATATTTCTATATACATTCATCATAAGGCAACATATTCTCTAGAAGCTCCAACTAAATTATTGTAATTAAAAAGACAATTGAAAGATGATGCTAAAAAGAATATTGATATGAAATGAGCGAGTTTACATGAGCCCACTGATAACTATTATGATCATTAAAATGTTATTATTTTTAAAATAATATTCATTTGTGAATACTATTCTAACAAAGAAATTTGCATCTGGGGCTAGCTTTCAAAGCCATCAGTAATTGTCAGTAGCTAATATTTCATTTAGCAAAGAGTTAATAGAAGTTCAACAAATACTTGATTACGCTAGAATGTAATAAAAAAATAATCTTTAGCGTAATTATTACAACTTTGAACTAACCAAATTTTTGGCCTCCGAAGATCAAAAACTCATCAAACATATTTACTCTCCAAGAATCGTGTATAACGTTCTGTTTTTACAGAGGCTTATGATTTATCAATAGGCATCTCTCTCCAAAGCCAGATTATAAAATATTATATTATATAAAATAATATTTAATATTAAATAGAGGATTAATTACAAATTACGTAGTAGAAAAAATTATAATACAGAGGATTCAAGCTTTGCTTCGCGTTCGATTAATAATTGATCTATCGTTGTCTACAAATTTTAAGAAGAGCCTGTGTGCAGATATTATATATAAATTCATAGAAATATAAGGAATGTATATTATCCTAATAACTACCTTAATTTAATAAGGTATACACAGGACAAAAGTAGAGAACGTTCAAAATTAGGATGAAAGAACACGAGAGAAGTCATAAAGAAAAGAAAACAGACTCAACTTTCGCAAATCATTGTTTAGAAATGAATCATAGATTTCAAAATTTTACATATTCAAGATAAAAACCAAAAACTTAACTTGTTAGAAAACTTAGAAATTAATAGATATAATAATTTAGTATTAGCTTTATATGACCAATTAGATTTAAACAACTCCCTTCTACTAAATTTAAGATTGTAAAAATTTTACACCACCATTTTTTTCAATAATTTGTACATAAATATTCAAACTTGTATTTTAAATATTTAGTTTTTCATTTACCTGATGAACCCATTGTAAAGTGAAACAATATTTTAGTGGATTTACAATAAAAAATTTTTGAAACCAGAAATTTAGTACTTATTTCTTATCATAATAATGAAGTTTCAACAAGTATTTCCTT
Source organism: Melolontha melolontha (assembly GCA_935421215.2). Taxonomy (NCBI): domain Eukaryota; kingdom Metazoa; phylum Arthropoda; class Insecta; order Coleoptera; family Scarabaeidae; genus Melolontha; species Melolontha melolontha. The sequence continues at coordinate 148,202,795 of OW285236.1, read as the reverse complement.
CGTCAATAAACGATATAGTTATAATGGGTACTGCGAAGGAAATGATCATATCCGTAGTCTGCTGTAAACTACTTCAGAAAAGGCGACATACGTGAAGCGATTGGCGAGACGCCATGTGCCTCACATTTTTCTTCATCTATCACGAAACGTCGCAATAATAATCGCTCTTCTGTTTTCAAGGTTCAAAGTATTTCACATATTTCTACTATAGTTATATTCGACAAAATTCGACTCTATCTAATTTTTATTTAACGCATTTTCTCTACTCTTTTTAACGGCTTCAATAAATTTTGATTATCGGGAATCATTTTTAGCGCTAAGAAATAAGTAATTAAACTTCTAGTTTCAAAAATTATTTTATTGTAAATACACTACAATATTATTTCGCCATACAATGGCTTCATCAGGTGGATGAAATACTGAATATGTACAATTCAAGTTTGAATATTTATGTGAAAATTATTGGGGAAATGGTGGTGGAAAATTTTTTTTTTACAATCTTAAATTTAGTAGAGGGGAGTTGTTTAAATCTAGTTGGTCATTTAAAGCTAATCCTAAACTATTGTATCTATTAATTTCTAAGTTTTCTAACAGGTTAAGTTTTTTACTTTTTTCTTGAATGTGTAAAATTTTGAAATCTATATTAAATCTATGATTAATTTCTAAACAATGATTTGCGAAAGTTGAATCTGTTTTCTTTTCTTTATGATTTCTCTCGTGTTCTTTCATCCTAATTTTGAATTTCCTCCCCGTTTGTCCTATGTATACCTTATTACAATCTTCGCATGTTAACTTATATACACCAGAGTGTGATTCTTTGTCTATTTTATCTTTGCTGTTTTTAATAATGTTCTGTATAGTATTGTCTGTTTTAAATGATATATGTTCGTTATTAAGTTTTTTAATGAAAGTACCAATTTTTTCCGAAATTTTTCCTAAGTAAGTGATTGAATTGTAGGAATTAATTATCTTGTATTTGAATTTTGGGTAAACTAAGGAAAGGGTTTTAGATTTTTGTTGGGTATTCAGGATGTTATTGATAATATTTATAGAGTAACCATTGTTTAATGCTATTGTGTATATTCTATTTAGTTCAAGATCGAAATTACTTTTACTCATAGGTACATGAATTAGTCTATATACTTTGGTATGCTGATAATTTGTGTGTTATAGGATGAAAAGAATTAGCATGTATTGTGGTATCTTTATGTGTTGGTTTATGGTATATAGCGAACTCGTGTTTATTAGTTTTGTGTGATATGGTTAAATCTATAAAATTAATGCTTTTATTTATTTCTGTTTTTATAGTAAAATTTATTTTGGGGTGAATAGTGTTGATATAATTATGTAAAGTTTTTAATTGTCTATCTGAACCGTTAAAGCTAATTAATATGTCATCAACATACCTAAACCAATATTGGTTTAGGTATGTTGATGACATAAATGACCTAAACCAGTGGCGGCTCGTGCTAAAAATTTTAAGGTGTTCTGAAACTTTTACAAAAAAATTTACCTTGCACGGACAGTAAGAGGTTGTCTCCCATCGATCTTATCGTGCTTTCTTCGCCTTCCGCACTGAAGTAATGGATTTCTGGAACGATTGTCAATTGTCACACAAAAAAATAAGAGTTTCTAATATTATTGTTTTTACGTTAAACTCGCCGCACCGTAAAAATAGTCGCGAAAATATTAAATACCGATAGGTCCAACTCGCAACGGGCCATAGGCAACAATATAAGTATGGAACGTAATGCGGTGTGGCAACGTGTGTACGATGCCTATATTGAGTGACTTTCTTAAAATTTAAATTTATTTTGCAGAATTATTGATTTTTTTACTTTTATCTTTTAGAAAACGCTATTGTTTTTTTATTACTTAAAATTAGTTTATATGAAAAATAGTATACCATAAAAGTGTAAACAAAGACAGTATACATTGAAACGAATATTCATTCAATTGTATTGTCATGAAATTGAATTTGTCAATCGTTGTTAAATTTGTTAGAATGAATAGATATTTATATTTATCGGAAAATACTAATACTTAAAGCAAACAAATAAGGTGTAGTGTTTTGTTATAGGAATGTATAATATCCATTTCTTCCTGCATATTGATTATGCAGCTGATGCTTTCGTAATATGCTCATATTTGTATTATTTCAACTTATACTTCGGTCGATACATACCGACACCCTTCAAACCAGGAGGAAGCTACAGTTGTAATTAAACTATACTTTCTTTTTTTTTATTACCTACGGATATTCACAATTCCAAAATACGTTACAATGTTGCTTATTTTAGATTGTAATTAGCTGAATGCTGTCGCAAAACTGATCTCTGCATTTTTTAAAATGCCAGAATAAAATTATCCCCTGCCCTTATTATAATTTTACAAAGGAACAGACACGTACTTCAATTTCTACGAAAAACTAAGCCTACAGTGCATGTATAATACAGTGATAATGAAGACTGGAGCGTTTGTCGACCTACGAAGTTGTACTTTACTTGCTTATTGTTAATAAAAGGCTGATGGAAATATTACGTGAGATTTTGGTATCTGTATTATAATAACATCACGATAATAGTAGAAATACAAATATGAGCATATTACGAAAGCATCAGCTTATGCAGGAAGAAATGGATATTATACATTCCTCATTCCTATAACAAAACACTACACCTTATTTGTTTGCTTTAAGTATTAGTATTTTCCGATAAATATAAATATCTATTCATTCTAACAAATTTAACAACGATTGACAAATTCAATTTCATGACAATACAATTGAATGAATATTCGTTTCAATGTATACTGTCTTTGTTTACACTTTTATGGTATACTATTTTTCATATAAAGTAATTTTAAGTAATAAAAAAACAATAACGTTTTCTAAAAGATAAAAGTAAAAAAATCAATAATTCTGCAAAATAAATTTAAATTTTAAGAAAGTCACTCAATATAGATATCGTACACACGTTGCCACACCGCATTACGTTCCATACGTATATTGTTGCCTATGGCCTGTTGCGAGTTGGACCTATCGTATACCGAATCATATCGCCTTCCGCGCTGGAATAAATGCACTGCATTTCGCTGCATTTAATGCAGCGACCAAGCCTGCTAAAATGACGCATTGGTTTTAGACACCCGCGGGGGTAGCGGGGTGCGCGCGGGTGTTTGACAGAGCTCTGAGCGCACACTCGTGTGGACCAGATAAGGAACAAGTGAGCGATCGCGCGAATTAGGTTGGTTATTCCACTGGTCGCCTATTGAATATTATTTGGAATTTCGGAAGCGAATATCTCGGCTTCTACTTGTCGGATTTTGATGATTGAGGTGTCAAATTGTACGGTTTGATGTCCTCTACAGGATGATGTAGAAGAATATGCATTTTTTTTTTATATACAGGGGGAGAATTTTCATAACAATATGTTACGCTTTTATAAACATCAGAAATGTCGGAAAAAATTATGTAAAAGAAAACTAGTTATAACTAATACAGGTTCGCCCGCCCAATTTTTTGGGAGCTCTGCAGCACTGCAGCGCTTATGCGCTAGCCGCCACTGACCTAAACCAATATTGGTTTAGGTATGTTGATGACATATTAATTTGCTTTAACGGTTCAGATAGACAATTAATAACTTTACATAATTATATCAACACTATTTCCCACTTAAATAAATTTTACTATAGAAACAGAAATAAATAAAAGCATTAATTTTATAGATTTAACCATATCACACAAAACTAATAAACACAAGTTCGCTATATACCATAAACCAACACATACAGATACCACAATACACGCTAATTCTTTTCATCCTATAATACACAAATTATCAGCATACCAATCAATGGTATACAGACTAATTCATGTACCTATTAGTAAAAGTAATTTCGATCATGAACTAAATAGAATATACACAATAGCATTAAACAATGGTTACTCTATAAATATTATCAATAACATCCTGAATAGCCAACAAAAAACTAAAACCCTTTCCTTAGTTTACCCAAAATTCAAATACAAGATAATTAATTCCTACAATTCAATCACTTACTTAGGAAAAATTTCGGAAAAAATTGGTACTTTCATTAAAAAACTTAATAACGAATATATATCATTTAAAACAGACAATACTATACAGAACATGATTAAAAACAACAAAGATAAAATAGACAAAGAATCAAACTCTGGTGTATATAAGTTAACATGCGAAGATTGTAATAAGGTATACATAGGACAAACGGGGAGAAAATTCAAAATTAGGATGAAAGAACACGAGAGAAATCATAAAGAAAAGAAAACAGATTCAACTTTCGCAAATCATTGTTTAGAAATTAATCATAGATTTAATATAGATTTCAAAATTTTACACATTCAAGAAAAAAGTAAAAAACTTAACCTGTTAGAAAACTTAGAAATTAATAGATACAATAGTTTAGGATTAGCTTTAAATGAGCAACTAGATTTAAACAACTCCCCTCTACTAAATTTAAGATTGTAAAAAAAATTTTTCCACCACCATTTCCCCAATAATTTTCAGATAAATATTCAAACTTGTATTGTACATATTCAGTATTTCATCCACCTGATGAAGCCATTGTATGGCGAAACAATATTGTAGTGTATTTACAATAAAAGAATTTTTGAAACTAGAAGTTTAATTACTTATTTCTTAGCGTTATAATGAAGTTTCAACAAGTATCTCCTTCGTCAATTAACTATTTAATCATTTTTAGTGTAGTTTTTCTTGCCAAGCTTTGGACAAAATTTTGAAGGGAGTCTTTTTATTACTTAATATCAATAATTTCCAAAGTCAATGAATTATAAACTTGTTTACTAAATATATATATCAAATATGTATGAAATAAAACGATTTATTGCTATGTAACGTTTCGGAACTGTATTTGTTTCTTCATGACATCTAATAAAATATTTATAGATTTGCCATACAGAGCAAAATATAAAAATGTATTTACATTAGCAATTAATAAATTCATAAGCGATCTTATAATAAAAATACCAATTCATTCATATTTTAGTTGTATATACATTTGACTAAAACAAAACTATTGCGAAACATGTTATAAGCATTAAAAATAAACAAAGTTTAACATGTAATGGTTCAAATGTCCGTGATGTGGTAAAAAATATATATGTAATTAAGTATGTAACAGTTTGAAATAAAATCAAATTGATTGGACACCAAATCAGACCAGAGAATATAAAACAATCAACTTAATTATTTTATTGTATTTCATGATACCATTATAAGCATTCGTAAATGTGGATGTGCGTTATTTGGTATTCAGCTTATTAGTAATTTTTTTGATGACTACATTTTCTAAGGTAATTCTTTTGTAATAGTTATTTTTCGCTGAATAAGCAATTTACTCTGTTAAAATTGACATTGGGCTTGTAAGTACTGATATGAGATCCCAATGCACATTTTTTGGGGTTTACCTACAAATCACTGCGATGTTGGGTGCTACGTTCATGCCATCTCTGAGCTGTTTGACCTATATAATATCTGAAGCATTCATTGCATTTAACCGCATAAACTATATGATTTTGTTGAAGCTAAGATATCAGGCTCTTTAGTTTGAATTGAATTCTGATTCCTGGAATAGCAGACGTAAAAACTATTTTGGACTGATGATTACAGAAAAGTGTCATAATTTTGTCAGTTAACTTGGGTATGTGTAGAAGAGAATATAGGTGTATTGCCCCATGTCCGCATTGCTGTTGGTGTTGTTACTTGCGGATGGTGGATATTAGTGCCTGGTTTATATTGTTTATAAGTGGAGAACAGTAATCTATTAATGAGACTTTTGAGTAATCATTTTTAATTAGGATATTCTGTAGATAGCGAAGGAGCTTAATAGCGAACTGTTTGGAACTGTTTGTGGCTTACTCTAGAAATTATATATTTCATAGCTAGAATGAGATTAATTTTTTGTCTCATAGGACAATGCGAATTGTAATTAAGTAATCGATGGTTTATTATATACATATTAAAATTAATTTGATCCAGCATTTTACACTCAAAAGAATTTTACCTGTATATATATATATATATATATATATATATATATATATATATATATATATATATAATTATTTCGTGAGCTTGGTAAGATATGGTAAATTCAATCAGTTGGCGATTTAAGGTCTGGCTTTACTTTAAAGTATATATATATTTAAAACAACCCTACATGTTTCGGCAATGATGCCTTTATCAAGGATATAAAATATAAATGACAGTATACAAATGTCATATAATTGAGTTGCTATGGATAAAATGTATGTTTGAATAATTTTATCCATAGCAACTCAATTATATGACATTTGTATACTGTCATTTATATTTTATATCCTTGATAAAGGCATCATTGCCGAAACATGTAGGGTTGTTTTAAATATACATATATACTTTAAAGTAAAGCCAGACCTTAAATCGCCAACTGATTGAATTTACTATATATATATATATATATATATATATATATATATATATATAGATAAATATTTCTTGACCTTTGCATATTATAGTAGAGTTAGATATTCGGCGATTTAAGGTCTGTTTTACTTTAGTATATATATATTTCAAATAATCTCTTACATGTTTCGGTAAATATTATCTTTACCAAATAATTATAAAGGACGTTATATTATATAACTTTGACATTAATATACTGTCATTTATAATTCTTTGATAATGGTAATATTTACCGAAACATGTAAGAGATTCTTTTAAATATATAGATAGTATAGATACTAAAGTAAAACAGACTGTAAATCGCCGAATATCTAAATGTACGATGTATATATATATATATATATATATATATATATATATATATATATACAATAGTTTATATATATATATATATATATATATATATATAACCTTGCAGAATTCCAGTTTTAATACGCCAGACAAAGACCTCAAACAGAAACGGTAAAGTTTACTGCCGACACTTCACTTTCCTAATGATTTCCACATTAGTCATCTTTCTTCCGGGTGTAAAAAGAGTCCTGGGTTCATAGCTTCTCCTGGCGTTCGTCACATACCGGTGAAGAACGATAAATCGTGACAGGCGATCATCTATCGGCGAGTAGGTGTAAACATAAATCACGAACAATTTAGAAAACGATATTTTTTTATTCACCTCATCTATTTTTCTTTATAATTTATTCTCAAAGAACACAAATGCCTGGCTTTGAAAATAAAGTGTTAATAATAATAAAAAATTAATAAATCTCTGTTATTGTAACTACATAACTAGGCAAGTATTAAAAAAAATGCGGCATATTCCAAAAACTTATGATTTCTTCATTTTTAAAATGTTTTGTTCACATGTTTATACGACAAAATATGTTTTTAAGATACAGTGAAAATATCTTTCTATACAAATACAACTTCGTATTAATATAAAAATATGGTAATTATACAGTAAACCACAACATACTGCAAAAATATATTGAAAGGGGAATGTAGTAGGGAACGATACACAACATCTAACAGCCAGGCCAATATACCTTATGTATATATGTCGTTCGTTTACGTGAGTTGTTCGTGATCTGTTAAGTGTCTGTAATACTGAATAAAATTATGGATATTGTCTATACAATCGATGAAAAGGTGCAAATTGTGAAATGGTATTTCCATTACTGTCTATTATAGCTCTCTTTTGAGATACTTTTGAAACCCGGCCTATGCCTTGTTTGAATACCATTCATCGCATCAAAACTAATTTTCAGAAATTCGGTTGCATTGATAGAGAAATGCAACCGAACATTTGTCCTAAAGTTTTCCGTTGTAGAGATACAGGCTGATTAATTTTTCACAACAAAAATTTTTATTTCAAAAATTTAGAAATCGATTTAGGGAACTGTTGTGTGGTTGTCATGTTTATAGCATTTATTTGTACTTACGTAACTGTCATAAGTATTGTCAAACAATAATTAATTTGAAAGTTCGTACCTACAAATCTTTTTTTGTAATTATGGTGAATTATACAAATGCTGAAATGGCAGATATGCATTTTGTGTACGGTCTAGCTAATGGAAATAGTTATGAAGCAAGGCGTATTTACCAACAAAAATATCCTCGACGACTTGTACCTTGTGCGGAAACCTTCAGTAATATTCACCGCCGTCTAGCAGAAACTGGTACATTTGACAGAAACAAAAATACTCCGGAAAAAAACACCCGAATTAGAGGAAACTGTTCTGCAAATAATCGATGAACATCCAGAAACCAGTACAAGAAAGATTGGTGTAACGGTAAACGCAAGCCATCAAACCATCTTAAGGATATTACACGATCAACAATTATATCCTTTCCATATTCAGAGAGTACAGGCTCTTCTTCAGCGACTTTCCGCAACGCTTAGTCCTTTGTGATTGGTCCCGACAAAAAATTGCCTAAAATGCACAATTTCTAACCTACATTCTATTTACTGACGAGGCGAACTTCTCCAGAAATGGTATTAGCAATTTCCACAACAACCATTTATGGTCAGATGAAAATCCGCATGCCATAAGGGAGATGCACTTTCAAGAGCAATTTTCCTTAAATGTATGGGCGGGGATAATTAATAATTATTTAATTGGTCCCTTTTTCCTTCCTATACGACTTAATGGTGCATCATATCGGCTATTTCTTGAAAACGAGTTGCCTGGCCTTTTAGAAGATATTCCACTTTTGATCCGAAATGAACTTTGGTTTATGCATGACGGCGCTCCAGCACACTTTAGTTTACAAGCTAGGCAATTTTTAAATAGGACATATCAGAATAGATGGATAGGTCGAGGAGTGGAAGTTCCGAATCAGCAGTGGCCTCCAAGGTCACCTGATTTGAACCCTCTAGACTTTTTTCTGTGGGAACATTTAAAATCCCTTGTTTATACTTCGCCAATTCAAGATCTCGATTACCTAAGAAATCGCATAATTGTTGGATGCGAAACAATTCGAAACACTCCCGGACTTCTTCAGCGTGTGAGTATGCAATTGAATAGGATAGAAGCCTGCATATTAGCTGTTGATGGTCATTTTCACAGTACCTTTAGGGTTTATTTTAACCGTTTCTTAAATTTTTGAAATAAAATTTTTTTTTTGAAAAATTTAAAAGCCTATATCTCTACAACGGAAAACTTTAGGACAAATGTTTATAGGAACTATTTCTCTCGAGATAACCCAAGGAATCGCACCCTAAAATTTCTTAACGAACTTAAGGACAACCCTGTATATATATATATATATATATATATATATATATATATATATATATATATATATAAATATATATATATATATATATATATATATATATATATATATTAGAAGGAATAATCTGATACGTCTTTTAAGGGCTGTACTAGTGTTTGAAAATTTGTGTCCATTTAAACGTTCTTGTAGGTATTGTATTGTTTGACCGATGTATACGGCTTCGCAGTCATTGCATGGAATTTCATAAATAAAGTGTTTTCTTTAATCAAGGTATTTTGTCTTCTAATTTGAGTGCAGGTTGTTGAGATTATTGGAATTGTTGTGGGCTACTTTTATTAAGATATTGTTTCGTTTTTCTGACAGGTTGTTTATATAAGGTATTGGGACATATTTATAAGTAGTTTGGGGGTTGTTTTCCTTGGCTTTTATGGTATTTATGTTATTTGTGTTAGTGTTGATATAATTTTTGTTTTATGAGTTTCTTAATGAATGGTAGGGGATAATTATTTTTTTGTAGAAAATCTTTTATTTGTGATAAAATTTCTGGCCTGAAGTCTGGGTTTGTTAGTTTAGTCGCTCTATTAATTAATCCTGTTGCTACATTCTTTTTATGCGACAAATCCAGATTTCAGACCAGAAGTTTTATCACAAACAATAGATTCTCTACAAAAAAATCATTATGCCCTACCAGTCATTAACAAAATCATAAAACAAAAATTATATCAACACAAAACAAAAATAAAATATACACCAGAAAAACCAAAGACAACAACCCCCAAACTACTTATAAATATGTCCCAATACCTTATATGAACAACCTGTCAGAAAAAATAAATAAAACCTTAACACCATATAACATAAAAGTAGCTCACAAAAATTCCAATAATCGCAACAACTTGCACTCAAAATTAAAAGACAAAATACCTACATTAAATAAAACACGTTACTTATGAAATTCAATGCAATGACTGCGAAGGCGTATACATATGCCAAAGAACACAATATCTACAGGAATGCTTAAATGGACACAAATTTTCAAACAATAGTACAGCCTTTAAAAAACATATTAAATAAAGAAAACGCATTTTAAATTTCGATAAAACCGCAAATAATTACATCTGAAAAAAACAACAAAGCTAGAAATATATTAGAAAGCATCCACACACAAAAAAAATAGAAATTCCATTAATCCCCCTACAGATTTAAGTAACTTGTCAGCAATATACCTACACATTATATAAACACCCACGTATAATAACAATATAAAAATCACAAAAATAAAATAAAAAAACACATGTCTGAGAACAGTTAAACAAACCCGCCCCGCAAAGTTTTGACAAAGCCAACATTCTTTCCACTCGTCCCCCAAAAAAACACATAGCCTCGAAAACAGTTTACTTGCTAATACAAAAAGTTTAATTTTATTTAGAAATGCCAAACACGTCGCAATATATTAACACCAAAAGTATTTAATGTAAGTAGATTTATTATATCATCTCCTACCTTTTTTAAACATTTAAATAAATTTAAAAAAAATTATTTAAATTTTTTGAAAAAGGGATTATGTACCGAAACGCCAAATTAAATATTGTTTTAATTACCCGGCTGCTACTTCCAAATAATATTAATTTTATCTCATATATATATATATATATATATATATATATATATATATACAGTGTGTATAAGCCAAATGGAGTAAATTCGTTATTTCGGTTACTGTACATATTTATAAAAAATCCCGAAACATGTCATATTTAATTTATAAATTAACATTCTTCAACGTGAAAATGCGATCCCTACCTTCAACCCCCTTCGAATGACAGGTACAACCCCCATTTTTTTAAATGGGAAGTATAGGCTTGTGATATATCGTTGTAAAGGTCTCTTTATTCTCTATTCAAAAATGTTATAATTTTCATGTTTGTTGCAACAATTAAGATAGAATAAAATAAAATCATGTTATCGAAATTCGCTACAATATACTCAAAAAATAAAATTTAATACAAAATGTAAAGAAAAATTTAAAACGCCAGAAAAAAATATGAATGTCAATGAAGTAGATGCTCATTTGCGTTTATAAAGATTTAATACATACATCAAAGGCATCATTGCATTACTTACTTCCCGTTTAGGTCTTCATAATAAGAGAGTGAGTAAAAACCATACCAATGTGCTTTTTAGATGGTATCCATTAAAAATACTTTAAAAAGTTTCCGTGGCAAAATTAGTTTGTTTAAAACGCCTTAGTAAATTGTTTTGTATTTAAAAGTTCTCATTTAAATTGACAGTTTGATCATTTTAGTTTGAATTTCGTAAAATACAATTCTGGGAAATGGTTAGATTAACGGAAATGCATAAAATAACAGTCATACAAATGATTGGTTACGGAGATAGAACCCGAACACAACAAGAAGTAACCCGCCTATTTCATGAGAAATTTCCTGATTTACCGCCTATAGCTCAAGGAACAATAAGTAAGATAGAGAAGCAGTTTCGAGAGTTTGGTCATGTAAGGCAGATAAAAAAAACCAGCTGCCAATGCACTGAGTGATGAAATCAAAGTAGATGTGATGCTTGAGTTTATGGAAAACCCACATACATCGAGTAGACATGCATCCACTACATTAAATGTTAGCCATACATCGATAGTAAACATATTAAAAGAAAATAAAATGCATCCCTATAAAATGATATCTACTCAGGAGCTTATGGAAGACGATTTTGATAGAAGAACTTATTTTGTGAGCGAATGATGGACATGCTGGATAACAATATTATCAATTTAGAAGACGTTAGGTTTTCTGATGAGTGCACTTTTTCTCTTAGCGGTCATGCTAATCGGCAAAATTGCCGCTACTGGTCTACGGAAAATCCTAACTGGATGAGGGAAGAACACACACAATACCCAGTAAAAGTTAATGTTTGGGCAGGTATTGTTGGAAACCATATCATTGGTCCCTTTTTCATTGAGGGCAATTTGAATGGCGATCGTTATTTGGCACTACTTCATGTCATTCCATTATGTCATTCCAACTTTGGCAAATTTATATCCTGATCCAGGAAACCCTCAAGTTCCAATGAATACGATATGGTTTCAGCAGGATGGAGCACCACCACATTACCAAAGCAATGTCCGGCAGTACCTCGATGCAATATTTCCCAATCGGTGGATAGGAAGGCGAAGATCGATAGAATGGCCAGCGCGATCACCTGATCTGACCTTACTTGATTTTTTTTATGGGGATATTTGAAGAGCATTGTGTACAAAACTAAACCTTTGGATTTAAATGACTTAAGAGAACGAATAACGCTAGCGATTAGGTCGATCACGCCTGATATGTTAAATAATGTTAGAAGACAGTTTTATTTAAGATTAGGATGTTGCCAAGACGTTCATGGTGAACATTTTGAACATCTACTTCATTGACATTCATATTTTTTTTGGCGTTTTAAATTTTTCTTTACATTTTGCATTAAATTTTATTTTTTGAATATATTGTAGCGAATTTCGATAACAACATGATTTTATTTTATTCTATCTTAATTTTTGCAACAAATATGAAAATTATAACATTTTTGAATAGAGAATAAAGAGACCTTTACAACGATATATCACAAGCCTATACTTCCCATTTACAAAAAATGGGGCTTGTACCTGTCATTCGAAGGGGGTTGAAGGTAGGGATCGCATTTCCACGTTGAAGAATGTTAATTTATAAATTAAATATGACATGTTTCGGGATTTTTTATGAATATGTACAGTAACCGAAATAATGAATTTATTCCATTTGGCTTATACACACTATATATATATATATATATATATATATATATATATATATTATAAGTTGGTCTCGACAACACATATTTTCAATACAAAAATTCTTTTTATAGTCAAACATTTGGTCTTGCCATGGGCTCTCCTTTAGCTGCTCCTATTGCAAATCTGGTAATGGAACATTTGGAACAAAACGTTATCAATTCATTAGACTTCCACCCCATTTTCTTCAAAAGATATGTAGATGACATCATAACATGTATTCCGACTAATAAAATAAACTACCTTTTAAATAAACTCAACAATTTTCACAACAAATTAAGATTCACTAGTGAAGAAGAAATTAATAACAGTATTAATTTTCTTGATATTTCTTTAAGCTATGATAGACACGGTACTATATATAGAAATTGGTACAATAAACCCACAGCTTCTTTCGACATATGCATTACAACTCAAACAGTACAACTCATACAGTATTCAATAAAATGATTATAAATAATCTGACTGATAGGGCAGTAGAACTATTACATACTCAATACAGAAAATATAACATCAATAAAATTAAAACGATCTTAACAGATAATAACTATCCACCACAACTTATAGACCAAACAATTAAAAAAAGATTCCACCAACACTACAGACACCAATAACAATTTAAATAATTAAAACAACATATATCACGCTTCCATATGTTCCACAATTATCAGAAAAAATTAAATATACTTTAAAAAATATGATATAGCTACAACATATAAACTTAGTAATACTAATAAACACCTATTTTTAAAACTAAAACCCAAAATAGAAAAAAATCGAGAAACACATGTCATCTATACCATACCATGTCGCGATTGCGATAGTTACTACATAGGCCTAACTAAACAATATTTATACAAAAGAATACAAGCCCACAAATACTCTAAAACAAAACTGCTTTATCTACACACAAACTACAGCGCGATCACCATTTCGATTTTGAAAACACAGATAATCGATAGAGAACAACACACAATGAAAAGGGAAATTAAAGAAATGATTAATATTAAACAGTAAAAAAATTCAATTAACAGCAGAAGTGATATAAAAAATCTAATCAGTATATATTATAACTTAATTATGTAACTATCTGCAATTTACCATCATAATATATGTTGCTGTTATATAAATATGTATCATATGTTATTTAAATATCTATACATTTGCTTATCATGCTGGCAGTTCCGTATCTAGATCCCTGACTGGCTGCCCGAGTAAGTTTGCGTGGTTTTTCTTCTCATTTAAGGCAAATGCCGACAGCTTAACATCTTAAGTCGCTCCGCAGGCGCAGACATAATAATAACATATAGCTTGTCATTCTCCCGTTTTTGTTATCTAACTGGTTAGAGAATGCCAAGGCATGATTTATTATTATTAAACTTGAATGTATCATTGAATAATTTTATCTATGACAACTACAGATATATTGTACGACAATAATATACTGTCATTTATATTTAAAATAATTATTATATTATTATTATTATATATTATAATTATCTTTATATATATATATGAAGCGTTGTTCTTCAGGATATTTCACCGCGTTTGGATGATTTCGTCCTGAAAAAGACAACTTGCGCTAGGATACACAGTTTGTAGAAAACTTACACACACGAACAGATATCTCAATGCATCTTCACATCATCACCCGGCACAGTTAAACTCTGTAGTAAAAACACTAATCCACAGATCTCAAACTCTGTCAGATGCAGAACATCGAAACGAAGAAATGAGAACAATAAAAAACATATTGCAAGCGAACGGATATTCACAACATGCCATTAACAAGGCGACACGTATTAATAACAACCAACCAAAAAAGTAAGAGAGATCTACACGGACAGCATTTCTCCCTTACGTGAAAGGTACGACTGAGAAAATAGTCAGAATACTACTCCGACGCGACATAGACACAATTTACACCACATACAGGAAAATAAGAGACATTTTGCCTAATAAAAAGGACACAATAGAACTGGAAAACAAAGGTGTCTAAGAAATACCATGCTATGAATGCGACTAAACATACATTAGGCATACAAACAGAAAAACCAGCGTACAGAGGGAAGAGCACTGCAATGCGGTAGCTAAACAAGAAACATCAACCCTAGCTAAGCATGTACTACATACAGGACAAACTATCGACTTCGACGATACAAGGACAATAGCTAGCAGTACGAATTTAACGTACAGAATAATAAGAGAGGTTATAAAAATTGAGAAACGACAAAATTATATGATCAAACATGACGACGGACAGCGGTTACCTGACACATGGACGTCCGCCTTGTTCAATAGACAGATTACGCATAAGCGACGTAATGGTAATAATTTACGCCAGACCAGTGACACCAACATGTGCCGAAGACAAACCGGTCGACCAATAGCCGCAAGCGACAAAACAACCGACGGACCAATAACAAGAAGCCAGACACGCGTCCCCACTACTACGGAACCATATGATACGAACGGCACATGAAATCGACGCACTCTTGAAGTTACAACGTGAAGATCCTCAAGAAAAAGGTGAAACTGATATCACCGAAACGAAGCCGAGAAAGTTGTCCTTCTCAGGAGGAAATCATCCAAACGCGGCGAAATATCCCGAAGAACAACGTTTCAACAAACGACCGTGAAAACATTCGACGCTATATATATATATATATATATATATATGGTAGATTAATTAGTTGGTGATTTAAGGTTTGGTTTTACTTCAAAATGTATATATTTAAAATAATCTTACATCTTTCATTTATATTTTAAATTCTTTGAAAAAGGCATCATATGCCGAAACATGTAATATTGTTTTAAATATATACATTTTGAAGTAAAACCATACCTTAAATCGCCAACTAATTGAATCTACCATAACATATAAAGGTCAAGAAGTAACTAGCTATATATATACATATATATATATATATATATATATATATATATATATATATATATATATATATATATATATGATAAACTTAATAAGTCGGCGATTAAAGGTCTGGTTTATTACTTCAAAGTATATATATTTAAAACAACCCTACATGTTTCGGCAATGATGCCTTTGTCAAGGATATAAAAAATATAAATGACAGAATATAAATGTCAAATAATTGAGTTGCTATGGTTTAAATTATTCAAAGATACATTCCAATAATAATAATAAGTCAAGCCTTAGTATTCCAAAAAATAGATAGCAAGGTATAAACATATGTGTTGTTCGCTGCTAGCAGCTTTTGTCTCTTTCTGGGTATGTATTTGTGTGAGCGCGTAAGTGTAGGGTTTTGTATGTTGGTGCGCTTGTGCGTGTGTTTAGTGACCGGTCGCGTAAATTTAGAGAGATCGGATAACCAGACGTTGCGTAGGGCCGCCAACCCTTTACTTTACTTAACGAATTCCGCAAATGCGGAAATCGTTAAGATGGCACAAAGTGTGACCGTCGTCGACTGAGGTAGCCACTAAGAGTGTTTCCTCGGTTGGCGATGATCAACCCCATGCAGGGTGCGCTTCGCTGGTCTGCGCCTTGCCTCGTTGGGGCGGGGGTCGGGCCGTCGAAGTACTGCACGGAAAAGTAAAGAAGTTGCCGGGAAAGGGTTGGTGGCCCTACGCAACGGCTGGTTATCCGAACTCTCTAAATTTACGCGACCGGTCACTAAACACACGCACAAGCGCACCAACATACAAGACCCTACACTTACGCGCTCACAAAAATACATACCCAGAAAGAGACAAAAGCTGCTAGCAGCGAACAACACATATGTTCACACCTTGCTATCTATTTTTTGGAATAATTATGGCATACTTAAGGCATGACTTATTATTATTATTGGAATGTATCTTTGAATAATTTAAACCATAGCAACTCAATTATTTGACATTTATATTCTGTCATTTATATTTTTTATATCCTTGACAAAGGCATCATTGCCGAAACATGTAGGGTTGTTTTAAATATATATACTTGGAAGTAATAAACCAGACCTTTAATCGCCGACTTATTAAGTTTACCATATCATACCAAGGTCACGAAAATATTATATTTATATTTATATATATATATATAAGATATAAGATTAGTAAAAACTATGAAATATCGGCATCTGCACATTCTGGATGGATATGGCTTTCACACATTATATATATATATATAATAATATATATTTTTTATATCCTTGATAAAGGCATCATTGCCGAAACATGTAGGGTTGTTTTAAATATATATACTTTGAAGTAATAAACCAGACCTTTAATCGCCGACTTATTAATACCATATCATACCAAGGTCACGAAAATATTATATTTATATATATATATATATATATATATATATATATATATAAATATAATATTTACATATATATAAATATAATATTTTCGTGACCTTGGTATGATATGGTATTAATAAGTCGGCGATTAAAGGTCTGGTTTATTACTTCAAAGTATATATATTTAAAACAACCCTACATGTTTCGGCAATGATGCCTTTATCAAGGGTATAAAAAATATATATTATTATATGGTAAACCTAATCAGTAGGCGATTAAAGGTCTGTATATTACTTCAAAATATATGTATTTAAAAAAACTCTACATGTTTCGGCTGTATACGCCTTTTTCAAGAGAATACAAAATATGAATGACAGGATATAAATGTCGACATTTATATCCTGTCATTCATATTTTGTATTCTCTTGAAAAAGGCGTATACAGCCGAAACATGTAGAGTTTTTTTAAATACATATATTTTGAAGTAATATACAGACCTTTAATCGCCTACTGATTAGGTTTACCATATCATACCAAGGTCACGAAGTTATTATATTTATATTATTATATATATATATATATATATATAATGTGTGAAAGCCATATCCATCCAGAATGTGCAGATGCCGATATTTCATAGTTTTTACTAATCTTCAGTACCATTATCCGGGAATAGATACGACTTTCATTTCTATACAGCGTGTATATATACGAATGATGATAAACGCGATGTAAATGAGCATTATTAACTATTAAATTCCCACATTACATGCAATTGCCGCGATAATTTGTTGTATTAATTTCTACAAATGACAAAATCTCATTTGCCTAAGAATGCAGTCACAACACGTCGCGGCGCCAACCGTCCAGGTTGTCCGGGCAAATGAAAAATGTGTGAAAGCCATATCCATCCGGAATGTGTAGATGTGGGAATTCCCCTTTTAAGATA
This sequence comes from Melolontha melolontha, assembly GCA_935421215.2. Classification (NCBI taxonomy): domain Eukaryota; kingdom Metazoa; phylum Arthropoda; class Insecta; order Coleoptera; family Scarabaeidae; genus Melolontha; species Melolontha melolontha. The sequence continues at coordinate 148,184,516 of OW285236.1, read as the reverse complement.
GCTTTCAACCTCATAAGCAATATTTTTTATTTGTAAAACAATTTATTTTGTATGTTTAATTCACCACGACTATGTACACATGTATGTCACGTTATCACATATTATAAGATACAGCTTTCTGAAAACTTACCTCGGACACTTTTATTTCTATTTATAAAAAAAAATCAGTGTAGATGTGTTGTATTCTATTTATTATTTAGTAAGTTTACATGTTAATTTTTATTAAAAACAAAATCAAAATCTGAATTCAGTGAACCGGCCCCTGCAGACAAAAAGTTCTCTAGCCCTTTAAACAAACATCTCATATTTAAAGCAATATTACATTTAATCAACCGATACCCTTAGCTAACCGGAAAAAATATCATTTTTATTTTATTATACTATTGAAATTCATTACTACATAGGCACAAACAATTCAAGGGACAAGTTATAAGCTTAGACGGAATCTGCTTGCCTAGACAAGGTAGGTACCTATGAAAAGTAAAGCATACTTATATATTTAAAAATCAGTATTTATTTATGAATATAATTATAAACACATCTACATTGTAACAATATATATATATATATATAAAGATAATTATTTCGTGACCTTTGTATGTTGAAATACCAAATATAAATGACAGTATATTTTGTATTCCTTGAAAAAGGCATCATTTGCCGAAACATGTAGCATTGTTTTAAATATATATATTTTGAAGTAAAACCAGATCTTAAATTGCCAACAAATTGAATTAACCTATATATATATATATATATATATATATATATATATATATATATATATATATAGACTATTAAGTATTATCGATCGTACTGTATAAGTAAAAATTAATTAACGGGTGAGCGGTCTGTCAAGTAAAAATAAAACTCCTTTATTCCACTCTATATTTCATAACGGATTTGTTACTTCATCAGGAGTGTAATTGAGAGTTAAAATCTAGCAAACAACGGCACTAAACATGTTAAAATTCATCAAATTTAAAACATCAAATCAATATGCTGTTAGTTTATTGTCAACCTTTTAAAAACAAGTATACATAATATATATATATATATATATATATATATATATTTTTTTTTTTTTTCAAATTATTAATAGCCACATCTAATGTTGTTAATCCATTATATAATTTGAGATTTTGATTTTCAATATAAGTGATTAGTTTTGGCATATTTGCAAAGTGTTCCCGAAGAAAGTACAACTGATTTTTTAAATTTGAAATTTGTATTAGTTCCTTGCACTTAGAAATACTTTGAGCATCGCCATTTAAATATGTAACGAAATTTTGTAAACTATGAAAATTCTCTGCATAAAAATTAGTAGCCTCCAACCATGTTTCCCATGTAGTTAGTACTGGAGAGGGAGGCAGTGACAAAGATGGAAGTTTTTCCCTGTAAAGAGCTACTCTCAATGGTGCTTTTCTGAAATCTTTTTTAAAAGCGGATACAAGTCTATCAACTTCCGGAAAGGTGTCTCTGAGATATTCACAGATTCTGTAGAGAGCATGTGCTACACAAGTAATATACAGCATATTAGGATATGTTTCCTTAATAGTCTGCCTGTTTTTAACATATATGCAGTACTGTCACTGACATATGAAACTATTTTTTCTTTGTACCTATCGTCTGATTGAAGCATTTGGTGCATATTTTCGTAAATGGTTTAGCTACTGTTTCGGCACCAACTGTATTTATAACTTTTGTTGCTATAATATATGCGTTATTAGGAATAGTTGGATGTAGTACACCACTACAACATTTACCGCACAGCTTGCTAACATATCGACAGCTTCATCGGTACTTATCCATAGGTACTGATTTGAAATACATAATAATATTTGCGTAAGGTGGATTAATCAGGAACATTTCTACCAGTATATTTTTGGAGAAATGTTTTGAATGTGGGATTGTTAAGTTTATTTAATGGAACATTTGCCGCCATTTAAATTTCACAGTGTTCTTCGTTAGAATTGTCAGATTCCAACAAGTCTAATTTCTGTGTATATGTTTGCGATACTAAGTGGCGTTTTACGTGCGATTTCATGGAATTCTTTAACGATATTTTACATACTTTACAATAAATTTCGTAATCACTGGCAATGCACATACAAACAGTTTGACCCTTAATCAAACTCACCATTGTTTCGCGATGCCACGTTGTTCCATATCATATCTGTTCCATATCATATCTAACTTAAATAATGTTCTAGATCTACATAAATGAAAATTAAAAATGTATGCGTAAGTTATTGAAACTTAACGAAATTCACTGGACACTTACGTCAAAATAATTGGGAATAATAGATTCGATGAAACGATATTAAACAGGATCTATCACAAAAATTACGGAGTATGTAGTTAACAATTAAAACAATGAAGAAAAGAAGCTAACTCATCGTACTTTATTTATCTTACGAAATATAAAATAATAAATAAAATAAATTATAAAAACTCCTCAGTTCTTCTATCTACGCCCATGAAGAAAGCAATTTCATTGCAATATTGAAGTAATTGCGTCACAATTCAACGACAAAAAACAGATGTGCGGTTAACCGAATAAATAGTGTTATTCAATAACTGCGTGTTATACTTAGCGATGTTATAGACTATTTATATGGTCCATCATAATTTCGGCCAGATTCGTCCGGTCTCTAATTATGAGTAATCAAGATAATGTTGAGATCTTGTAATATTCTCAATAATTATCAATAAATGTTTAACATTAAATGAACTTAATAGATGATGATACGATAAAACAAATAATTAGCTTCTTACATGTATATACGAGGGCTGATCCCTTTGCTCCGCCCATGACCCATTTATAAACCAAAACGTTTATTTATCTCCACGCCGCATTGTAACCTGCTATGTATTACTAACGCTAGAAACTTACAAGTCTGAACCTGTTGAAGCACGTCTACAGTAGACACCCGAGCTCGAGAATCGCGTATCAGTATCGAAAAGGATCGTGTCGAGCAACGAGCGGTGATTAAATACTTACGTTTAAAAGAAATGACCCCAACTCAAATTAATAAAAATATGGTGCATATATTAGGGAAATCTGCAGTATCATATGATATAGTTAAAAGGTGATATCGGGAGCTTAAATGTGGTAGATGGTCGTGTACAGCCGGACATGCAGGTGGACTACCCACAACCGTCACTACACAAGATACTATTAAAAAGATGCATGATCCCATCCTGCAAGATCGACTTGCGACTATTAGACAAATAGTTGAAGATACTGGTCTCTCATATCATGTGGTATATAATATAATTACAGCCGAATTGAACATGAAAAAATTGTCTGCTAGATGAGCAGCACGAATGTTATTAACAGATGCTTAAAAGTTAACGCGGTAAAGACACAACAATGAAAAGTTTGTTGCAAGATTAGTGACAATGGATGAGTCCTGGATCCATCATTATGATGTAGAGACCAAAATACTGAGTAAAGAGTGGACACGTCGAGGTTCACCACCGTCGAAAAAATTAAAAAATTTAAAAAAATTAAAGATGCAACCTTCAACAGGGAAGGTCCTGCTCCGTATTTTGGGATACCGAAGGCGTAATTTTAGTAGATTTCCTGTGGAAGGGGAGCGCATAATGTGCCAATTTAATTCCGAAACTTACTTGATAAAAGAAAAACATCGGGGAAGTTGTTCTCTTACATCAGCATATCGCATCCAGTCCAGGTCCACCATTGCAATAGCTGCAATAGCTCAAGCAGGCTTCGAATTAGTTGAGCGACCGCCGTATTCGCCAGATTTGGCTCCCAACGATTACCGACTGTTTCCAAAACTTAAAGAACGTTGCATGGTAAACGATTTCTGTCAGATAATGATGTGTTATGTGCGGTAAGTAAGTGGTTTGCAGAGGTTGACAATCTTTTTTTCGAGAAGCATTAGAAATGCTAGAGCATCGATATGAAAATTGTGTTAATCTTGATGGAAACTATATTGAAAAATAAAAGTAAGATATTCGTCAATTTTTTATTGTGAGTAGGGTGGAGGAAAACGGCTCACTCTCGTAGTTTATTTTTGATTATATTTAATTTTTATGTAGTCATTGATGTATTTAAAGTTGCATATATAAAATTTTTACTGTTTATGTTTTAAAATGTGTAAATTTACACAAATAATATTCTCCTTTTTCTTTTATCATTAAATACCATTTCAATTATTTTATTAATTAACCTTTAACTTATTACAAAAATTGTTTCCAAGTTTATGAAAAATATGAATTATTCATTTCACATTTTGTTTTGTTTTAGCATCTGATGGTGATCTACCCATATCTCCTCTACTGGGAGTAGTTATTGGTGCTGCTTTTACTGTCATCATTACTGTGATGCTAATAGTCATTAGAGTCAGAAGAAGTCACGGACAACAGGATGCGTCTTTAGAACAAAAAGTGGCTAATAGCTCTAATCAAAATACATTATCATCTACGAAAGCTTTGGTTCGAAGTGTTTCCCCAAGAGATAATTCTGATGAACGTGACCCGGACGTAATTCCTGCAAAATATGGTAAAATTAAATACTATATATCCACTACTTTTATTGAAATTACATTAGCGGTTCATATGTACATGCACATCTTTTCATAATTATAAAATAGCTTCCACAATTACATATGAAAATAAGGTATCCGTATATTTTGCCTATAAACCGTAGACCTAATAATTTTTTATAACAATTTATAAATAATTTTTAAATCAGGCTCATGAAGTCTAAAATAGGATATTTCATTTTATTATTCATGAATATTCGAATTTACCACTATTTAGAGAACGATAATAACATGTACTTACGATATTATTTGTACAAGAGTTATTTCACGTAAACCTACATTTTATTTAATTTGGATACATAATTCATTTCACAGTCAGAATTACACTGTTATAGAAAATACAAATATTTCCTTATAAATAAAAACTGGTTGTTGAACGTAATGTATGTAATTTACATAAAGTACATTTAATGCGTATTACAGTATAATGGATATATAAACCCTTAGACGTAATAAACGGCTTCTTTTGGTTCCCAAATTATTTACTGTATTCAGCTTTTTCTTATTTGATTCAAAAAATTCTTTTAGCTCTAATGGTCCTAAATCCAGTGTAACTCATATAGAATTATCTACATCAAGTTATTTGTTAATCAAAAATGCATAATATCCACGACTTTTCAATAGAAGACGCTCGTATCATCAAAATCAATAAACAAACATTTGATAACTCAAACAAAGTTACCTAATATATTTCAAGTATTGGGTGTTCAGAAAAATGTAGCGTCAAAGTAATCTATGGAAATTTCAAGTCGTGTCTGATATAGAGTACGATAGAATGACACATTTACTTCCATTAACTTAGTACAATTTTGTAGATTATCATATACGCAAATGTCAGTTTATGTGAAATATTTCCGTTTGCGAGTAACATCGCTTGAAATTTCATTAAAATGCTGTATTAATTAATATAAATTAGTCAAGCAATGATCTGATTGTAAGAATAATTAATTTACAAAATTAAAATTAAGAAAACTAAATTATAGACTAAATTCAAATTATCCACCATCTTCCTCCAAGCATTTTGCACGCTTCCTCCTATTGCTGTCAAATATATTTTGCAGTAGGGAACTATATATAATTTCATTAATTTTCTATATAATTCTATCTTGCAGATCTATATAATTTTGCACTGGTACGTGATAAATTGAATTAAAAAAAAAACCCATAAAAAGAAAGCACACCATGTAAAGATCACGAGAGCTTGGAGGAAATTCATGTTCGCTGTTCAAACTAACTAAACGATTTCCTAACACTTCTCGAATCATATCTATTACTTCATCCGCTGTGTGAGCTCCAGCATCATCTTGTTGAAAGTAACCCAAAGTTGGTTCATAATAATGAAGCTGATTAAAGAAAGCCAAAAGTATTTCTTGTAGATATTTTTCTGCATTTAAAATACCATAGAAAAAGTTGGAGCTGTAATCCTGCTTCTGCTTCTAGCGCTCCAAGCAATAACTTTCTGAGGATGTGGAGGAGCTTCGACATAAAAGTTATTGGGTTTGGTATGACTCCACACTCTTATGTTCTGTGAGTAAACAAATCCACTAACATGAAACCATGCTTCGTCTGAAAACAAAGTTTCGGCTTTAAAATTATTTGAAAACCATACACAAAATACTACTCGTCGCTCGCGGATAATCAATATAACGAATTTCTTGCAAGCAAGTTATACGATGTGTAAATAACTGTAAATCTTGTTTTAAAACTGTATAACAAGAACCAACTAACAACCCAGTTTGTTGAGGGAGGGTTCGTATCGATGTTTCTAGAGCATCAGTCATTATTTGTGTGACATTATTTTGGTCCCTCACTACCTTCTTGTCAACACTCTCAGTTTGTCGAAACGCTGGAATAATCCTATAAAGTGTCTTCTGAAAGTATTACAATCAAAATAAAGTTTGGGAAATTCACCTTGAAATTCTTCTATACAATATTGCATGGAGTAATTCCATTGTCTATTAATCTTTTGACAATTTCGAAATTACGATTCAAACATGAATACTTTGCAGACATTATTAAATACCATTTTAAAATGAAATTTCCGAAATGCAATCACAGAACCATTTTATGCTAGTTTGTTGGATCATTTTAATGTTAAAGTAAAGAAAAAGCGTCCACTTTTAGCAAAGAAAAAAGGTGTTGTTGCACCATAATTGTGCACAAGCTCAGTCGTCTGTAATTAATTTTAACAGTTAAATTAGTAGAACTACATTTTAAATTGCTACCTCATCTATCATATTCGTCTAAATTTAGCCCCTATGAATTTTTTGGACATTAATAAACATAAATATTTTGTATTGAAATTTTTACAGTTTTGTCAACTTAAGGTTAATTCATTGAATTTTATATTTTCAAATAGAATATTTACTATCACATCAAAATTAAAAAACTCACGTAAGTCTTGCCAGAGGTTTTTGGATAACTTCATAAATGACGACGTTCTTGATAAGTGCTTCTTTTCTGATGGGGCCTGGTTTCATCTTTCGAGATATATTTCGAGAATCATTTTCAATTGTAGGATGATCTTTGTCATGCGGATTGGTCATTTTTGACTATGCACTTAAGAAGCTTTACAATGTTCTTTATAACATATTGGATAAGCCTGTTCCCAAATATTCTACTAAAGCAAATAAATCGAAATATCCTTTATGGTTCTCAAGTAATATCATCTCTAACTTGAAATTAAAAGAATGTTATCGACGCAAATGGAAGTCTTCCCGTAACCACTTCTTTTATGACCAATTTCAACAACTCCGGACCATTTGTAGGAGTAATATAGCTAACGCTTATGCCACCTATCTCAGAGAAGTTGAACAATCTCTCCAGGTTGATCCGAAAAATGTGTTTCAATACATTCATTCTAGCAGGGCACGACACGTATACCTAAAACTCTGCTTCATTATAATACCCTCCTAGATTTTCCTCAAGGTATCGTTGATGCATTTGCCAACAAATTTTCTTCTTTCACTAATTATACTCCTTTTACATTAGCATCTGTAACTGAAGACGAAGTACTTAGTATTATGGCAAAATTCCCGCAAAAAAATATTGCGGGTGATGATTCAATTCCCAGATTTATCTTGCATGATGGAAGATTTGCCCTTGTAAAACCTCAAACTTTTATTATTATATTCCCGACTATCTGGAAGCGAGCGAGGATAAGACCAGTATTCAAAAAGGGCGACAATGCGCATGTTGGTAACTATAGACCCATATCAATATTGTCTAATTTTTCTAAGGTATTTGAAAGTGTAATTTGTTCCTGTCTGCACCACAACACCAAATCCTACATTTCTCCATTTCAACACGGCTTCATGCAGGGAAGATCGACAGTGACGAATCTTGTGATTATTTGTCAGTTTATTAGTGAGCATCTCGATACTCGTGGTCAAGTTGATGTCATATATACGGACTTTAGTAGTGCCTTTGATGTGATTGACCATGGAATTTTACTTACGAAATTGTCTGCGTTTGGATCCTTCCCTACTTCTTCTTCTACAGTCTTACTTAAGTAGTAGACTTCATTATGTCTTCTACAACGGCTATAAATCTTTTGAATTCTCTCCTCTAACTGGAGTCCCACAGGATTCACATTTGGGTTCTCTCCTATTTATCTTGTTTTTAAATGATTTATTATCGTCTCTGTCTTGTCCACTACTTGCCTATGCAGATGATCTGAAAATATATTCCTCCATTAAGACATAGGACGACGTGTTGCATTTGCAGACGAAGTTGAACATTCTCTCCCAATGGTGCCCCAACTGTAAATTGGGATTGAACATCAAGAAATGCTGCTACGTCTCTTATACAAAAAAAGTTATTTTATAAATTATTCAATACTTACTAAGGTTGATAACATAAAGGACCTTGGTATTTTGTTCGACTCTCGTTTAACTTTTGTGCCACATATCAATAACATGTGTGTCTCTGCTTCGAAGACATTAGGTTTTGTTCTGCGTACCTGCAAACTCTTCTCTTCTATGTCCTTATTCAGAACTATGTACTATAGTTTTGTCCTCAGTAAGTTAGAATATGCTTCTCCTGTTTGGTCGCCTCATTATATTTATCTTAAGTTATCCATTTAAAATTATATTTTTAATAATATAAAATATTATTAAAAATCTGGTGTGAAGAACACAAATACAGGTTCACTATTAATATTTTTGTGAACGTGTCCGAACATATCCCTCCCCAGAGACGTAGATACGTATTTCGCCTTTCTACAGGCTCGTCGGTACGCCCCTGCTGGAGAAAGGATATATTCAGACACATTCACAAAAAAGAACTACATCGCCACATCACAGAAATTATCCAGACCGAGCGTAGAAGTAAATTCAGCGCTGCCTGTTGTCAGACAGCCGAAGTACCTTGTCCCGTCCACATAACCAATGTGAAGTAACAACGCCCTTCCAAAGGTGGCACAGCCATCTCTCTAGAAACTGCATTTTGTTTGTGTCTTCACTCATACTACGGACTAACCGCATGTGTAATGGGGAGGGACACGTTCACAAAAATATTAATAGTGAACCTGTATTTGTGTTCTTCACACCAGATTTTTAATAATATTTTATATTATTAAAAATACCTTCGTATTATACAAAACTAGTGGGGTTTACCTACTCATGTATGTTTCAATTATTCTGTTACATTAAAAATATTTTAACACAAAATTATTTTTAATAATATAAAATATTATTTAAAATTCTGGTGTAATAATATTTTATACAAAATTTAGAGAGGTTTTACTAAAGTATGTTTCAAATTTACTTATAAAGTCCAAATATAATATTGTCTAGACTCTAGACGATAGTAATAATAGACTATTGTCTATTATTACAATCTGTATTCACCAGTATATATACATGCTCATGTGGAACATTTTTTTTGATAATTAATTTGTAAATTTGCTTGTATAGTTTCGAGATCTCACAATTATAGATCACTTTATTTTCTCTACAAGAAGAATCGAAGCACTTGATAGTACTAGAGAAGTTTATGTTAACGCAATCCCTCAAATTTGGTTAGCTTTTAAAAATATAAAACTTTCATGCGTACATTGAGGCTAGGTGACCTTTCTATCTACTTTTGCATATAATACGAGTATACTTGCACTAAACGTTTTTCTATGCTTAAAACTGCGCTTTTTACACCAAATAATGTACAGCTGTACCTTTTACTTCGAAAAATCATCAATATTTTTCAATGTCACCCTACTATTAAAATTGCTGGCCACTCTAAATAATAATTTAGTATAATTTAATAGGCTACATGTTATATTCAGATAGGTGTTTTGATTTGATGAATTTTAGTAACTTTTGGTTAAGCTAAAACACTAAATGAATATTATTCACACTACTAATTTGGTTACAATATACTTTACATTAATACAAGTCTATAATATATTCCAATTCTAAGCGCATCTCCAAACTGTTTCATATTGCAACAAAGATTCTGTAAACATTATATATATATATATATATATATATATACATATATATATATATATATATATATATATATATATATATAATATATCATACATAATATCCGTTTCAGTAGAACAACTTTATTTATCAATAAAACAAATAAGTATTATATCTTATGATACATTCCCCATTATTTGAAATTACTCATTGCCACGTATAAGGTAACTTGTTGACGACTTCGGACTAAAGTTCGGCTGGTCTTGACGTAAAAAAATAGTACAAAATTTTGGGACTTGGTAGTCATTAGAAAAATCTTTTTTTATAGGTAATAATCAGATGGCATAACGTCAAGTGAATATGGCGGGTGGAATAAAACTTACCAGCCAAGCTCTAAATTTATTTCCTGCGTTACGCTTGCTATATGCAGTCTTGCACTGTCGCGGAGGAAAACATTTTTTCTATTAACGAGTTCACGACATTTTTAAATGGAACTTTCATGTACGTGCTGCAGTTTATGAATATATAAATCTGCATTAAGTGTTTCATTGCGGTTTAAAAAAATAAATAATATCACGATGATTTTCCACACACACACGCAACAATATATTTTACTTCCCTAAAGATCGGCTTTGGGTATCAATTGTAGAGATTTATCCTTACCAATTTACTGTCTTTTACGTTAAACATTGTCATATGTGCAGTGGTGACTGACAATGTTGACAACGTTGGATAGTAGTCCCAATCTCTCACTGAGTGCAGATCAGATCGAACAGAGCCAGAAAAAGTTGACCCCAATGGTTCATAGAATTTCCGGTTCTTTGACCCCCCCCCCTAGCCACTCCCTGCAAACGTCCACAAACCGATTGAATTCCCAGCCATTTGATACTTAACTCGAATGCGTTAAAATAGAGCGATTTTTAGATAGTTTCTTATACGGGCGTACAAAACCAGCTAACGGCGTAATTCTAATTACAGTAAAGTGTCGATTGTGTTCATTAATTACTAAGTGAATCCTTATTTTCAAGGAAAATAAAGACTTCTCGTAAGATGTGTGGGCCATGGCTCAGTGGCCTTTTAATACGAGCCGCCACTGCGTATATAACCCAGTTTTCATGACTTGTTTGATATATTTAAGAAACAACTAATACCTCTATACTGGAAGAAGACATTGTAACTATTGTTAACCGCCAAGCTTGCTTACCTTTCCCGCTACTTTCTAAAGAGCAGTATATGGTGGACATAATATGTAATTTCTTTAAAACTTTTACGGGTACTTTACCGTAAACAACATTTCTCGAGAATGAAATTATGATTTCTTCATAATATATTTATTTTCTTTTTGAAGCCAATGTCTACGTTGTGAACGCTATAATAAAACTGATACTAATTTTTTATCCGTTCAGTTTATTTTCGGTATATCATAACGTTATAGCAAAACTGAAAAATGTAGCTCATATCTACTGCATAATATTCTCATATTTGTTTTCATTTATGCAATGTAATTTCTTACTAATATTATAAAATAGTGGAAAATGCATTCATCAAAGGCATTATGCATTTTCAAGAATCCTTCAAATACACCGTATAGCATAACTCCAGAAATAAAAACTAAAACGATTTTTTTGTATCCACATGGAAAGCATTATGCAATGAATTCTTTTTTCTGTCTGCGTATATCGATAGTATAAACTACTGAAGTTGAGTATACACGTTTTTCCTCTTTATTATTATTTTAGGATCTCCGGATGGAGAAAGCGACAGACAAATTGGAAAAGTGAACGGTCCCTCGGGCACTTCGCTAAGTAAGTTACCAACATCGCCCAGTTATCCACAGACCGATGCCCTTCTTTCCCAATGGGCAGCCGCACCCGTTATAGATTCTTTGGTAATTATATTACTTATTTTTTAAATTCAGTGCCTTTAAAGTGTCAATAAAAATTATTGTACTACTGCAATTTTCGAACTAATATTTTATATTATAGATTCCAGGATGTAAGGAATGAAGTTATTTCTCGCGTTTGATATTTACTACGTATGGATAACATTGCTATGTTTATGAAATTGTGTAGTACAAAAGATGATTTTCTCATAACTAGGTACTTTTTTATAGTTTTAGTGGAACCCTATCTAAAATAAAACTGCAAATATATATTGTTCATCTTTTGAAATATATATATTATACAAAAGCTTTTCTTAATTCAAATAAATAAAAAACGTTGTATGTAATTGTAAGCTCTCTTTAATATTATTAAATCTTAAGAAACAATGAACTATTTATAAAATAAAAACAGCACATATCTATCTAAAGTGTGATTCATTTAGAGATACTTTTTCCAAAAGCAAAGAACAAATGAAAAAGGCCAATTTATTTAAGAAACTTGATTATCATACAAAAGAACCATTCTTTACAATTATTTTTTAAAGATTATTTCTCTCAAATGTTGGCCGCGACTGCGGTTAACGTAATCTATTCTGCTGTTCCAATTTTCAATGACGCGTTCTAGCATTTCGAGTGGTATTTGTCCAATGACCCGAGTAATATTGGCCTCCAATACCCCAATTGTAGCCGGTTTATCCATGTAGACTTTAGACTTCACGTAGCCCCACAGAAAAAAGTCTAATGGTGTGATGTCACAAGATCTAGGCGGCCAATTTACTGGTCCGAAGCGTGAAATTAAATGTTCACCGAATCGTTCTCGCAGTAAAGCCATAGTTTCACGAGCTGTATGGCTATTGGCGCCATCTTGTTGGAAGTAAATGTCTTGCAGACCACGGGTGTCAAGTTCAGGCAGCAAATAGTTCCTTATCAAGGCGCGATAACGGTCGCCATTCACAGTCACATTCCGGCCGGCTTCTGTTTTGAAGAAATATGGACCAATTATTCCACCGGCCCATAATCCGCACCGAACAGTTGTTTTGTCTGGATGTAATGGTAGCACTTCAATCTCTACAGGTTGCTCATCACCCCAAATACGGGCATTTTGCTTATTCACGTACTCATTAAGCCAGAAATGGGCCTCATCGGAGAACAAAATTTTTGTCGAAAACAGTGGATCTTCTGCAAGTTTATCAAGAGTCCAACGGCTGAAACGGAAACGATTCGGAAGGTCGGTCGCCTTTAGTTCTTGCACTGGTTGAATTTTGTATGCTTTTAAACCAAGATCCTTTCGTAAAATACGCCAAGTTGTTGCATACGACAAACCAAGCTGTTGAGAACGGCGACGAATTGATTCTTCCCGGTCTTCGCGTACACACGCTGCTACCGCCGCTATATTTCCTTCACTACGTGCTGGATGAGGTCTATGTGGTCGCGTATTATCCATTATTGTAAATTGAGTTTCAAACTTATTGATGGTATAGCGAATTGTGCGCACGATACAAATTCCTTGTAGAACGCCCATTTTCGTAATAAAGCTGTACTATTTGTAGACGCTGTGCCGGGCTAAGTCTTTCCATTACGTAATGTCAAATAGTACTGAACCAGATTGCGCAGTCCGCTCACGCGTCGCATGCCGCTCAGCCATTAAATCCACACCTAAAAAAGTACCTCCAAATGAATCACCCATTATATACATGTTAAAAATAAAATATTTATGAATTCGTAAAGCGTCATTATTTTGAACAATCTATCACAAATTGTTTTTTTTAATTATTACTAATAAATGATTTCATTCGCTTAGTTCTTGCTATATTAATTCGTTTAGTATTTGATAATAGAATATATTAAATGTATAGTAAATATTTTTAAAAATATTAAAACTTTTTAGAATTATTTCCAACGGATTTTACATCTATTTTAGTTTTGATGTATTTCAACCAATGTTTAGTCATGGTTGTTTTCAACATTAATGCATATTTATAATGTCTTTGTGGTGACAACAAAGAAGTACTACTAAATGATTTAATGTAAAAATATTAGGCTGTTTTTTTTCTATGGAACTATATTAACAAACTTTATTTGTAACTATGTAACGTCTCAGTTATGTTGTTCGAATGGCGTACCTTCGTTATCTAATAAAATAAAAACTTTAATGTCCTTTAAATTGAGCCTAACATTCATATTCTTTCACTTCCGGTTTAACCGGGAACGCCCCTAACTTTTTTATTTTAAATAGCACTCTGTATATTTTCCTCAAAATTATAGTTCTACTTATAATTCCCTGTCCCAGGGAGTATTATACTTTGTATTTAGACTTCAAAACAGAGGTGAAATTACATTTTAAATATTAAAAAATTGGGATTGTAAAAAATTATGAAAAGCATATTCATTAATTCGTGTTTAAATTTAAAATAGCAAAAATACACTTCCCAAAAATGTATTTTTAAGATCTCTACTAGAAAGAATATTCATTTAGAAATGAGTGGTTTACAAACATTTTATCGAAAGTCAAATGACAGAAAAACAATGTTAAATAAATCTCAAAAATATTATACTTATTAATTTTATTTATACAAGAACGGTATTTATGAATCTCGTAGTGGCTCCAAACTTGAACAGTGAGCGCCAGAAAATATGCTAAAGAAAGTGTTCAAAATGCTACATTGAAGCAAATATCAATTTACTTCTATACAATATTCGGCTTGATGCAAAAGTTCACCAGAGGTAACACTTCTTAATACCTCGGCATTAAGAGCTGCCCATTCATTCCTAATTCTATTTTTTAAATCTTCCAAATCTGCAAGAGACGTGTGGTTTACCCTATCCTTCACATATCCCCATAGAAAGTAATTTATCGGCATTAGATCGGGTTGCGGTAACTAAACCAGGTCATGTATTGCAAACGCATCTCTTTCGTCAAACACGACCTCGGTGTGTTACGATCTTTCACAACCTTGTTTATCTTATCACCAGGTCACTAGGCTAAAGGAGGACACGCTCGAATATATAATGAGACCCTGCGAGATCTCAAGACAGAGTCAGACAGTGACATAGTCCGAGCGAATGTATTAGTATCCCTGCTAGACTAGTGGTTCTTGATACAATGTAATATCTGTTATTGTTAATCGTTGTTATGTCGTTATTAAATTATATTAAATTATATATTGTTATTTAACCGTTGTCCCGTCTATCATTTATTATGTTGGTGAACCTCCGGTGTTAAAGCATCGATGTGACCTCCGGTACCGGGTGACATCACAGGGTGATCTTGCAGGCCATCTTATTGGTCCATGTGTGCCTATCCAATTATTAGGAAAATCGGATTAACATAATCAGTCATAATTCTAGAATTGTGAGCGGGTGCCCCATCATGCTAAAAATATCTGTCATAATCTCCTGTTTCTAATCCTTGATGCAGGTGAATTTCGAAAGGCCTGAATTTGGCGGATTTTAGGATTCGTTGAATAGAAGAATGAGAGATACCAATCACATTCTGCTTCAATTTCTCGAATTGAAATAAGCGGATTACTAAGCACATTTCCCAAAACACCAACACTGTGCTATTCATCAGTAGCAATCTTTCTTTTAAAAACAGTTTTTTTTTCTTTGAACAGGCACCACTTGTCTCCAAATTTGAAGCCAGACGTGTAAAATACTTAGGACTTTGCATATGTCTGTCAGGATACCGCTCTCTGTAAACACGGAAGGCATCGCGCCTGTTTTTTCTACATTCACCATAAATGTGGATCATATTCCATTTTTTGTCATTTGTAAAATCGTCGTTATTCATTTAAAATATAACTTTGTTCGAAGCAACCTTGAAACAAATTTCAATAACACTTTATGAACTGTCAAAGTTAAGAAACAAATAATGTCAAATTTTGCGTTAGTTTCCATACTTCGCTTATTAAAAATTATTATTAAAATTTTGAGGAAAATATACAGAGCTCTATTTAAAATAAAAAAGTTATGGTCGTTTCCGGTTAAACCGGAAGTGAAAGAATATTAATATTAAGCTCAATTTAAATAACATTAGGTGTATATCAGATGTCCCAAGTTTAAAATTTTTATTTTACTAGATAACGGAGATACGCCATTGGAACAACATAACTACACCCGGTATATATATATATATATATATATATATATATATACAGAGTGTTGGATCACTCGCCTTCCTAATTTGGAGGGTAGAATGTTCCAAAAGTATATAATGTTTTACCAAAAAATCGCATCGAAAAAGTTTTCAAATAAGCGACAAAAAAAAGATAAAAATATAGGAAAACGTTTTTGAGACGGTTTGTCTCATACGGTGTAATAATTCGTATTTGTACCGGTGCGAGTGCAGTTTTGTGAGTAGTTACGGCAACAATATTTAAATAATGCAAAATTCCTTGGTAATATCTTATTTTCTGATGAAGCGAGTTTCACAAGAAATGGTGTATTTAATTTTCACAATGATCGTGAGAGACAAATGCAAAACCCCAGGAGATTAAACCAGCTCACCATCAACATCTATTTTATTGAAATGTATGGATCGGTATAATATATAACTACATTATTGGGCTATTGAACGCGCCGCGTTTGAACGGATAAGTTTATTTTGATTTTTTACAGAATATTCTGTCGTGATTAATAGAATATATTCCTTTGAATATTCGCGTGTCGATGCGGTATCAGCATGATAGGTCACTTGTACATATTGTCTGCTTGGTGCGAACTAGAAAACGTTAAGTCGTATTGTGTTATAATCGGATGTCTTAAAAAGTAGTTGATTTGTTTTTTTTATCGTAGACGAATTTGTTTACATAAAGCGAACATACATCGACCTTTAAACCAAATGTTTGTTTTCATTCATCTGTTGGCGTATAAATAGAAATAATTTTATGAATGACCAGTCTGATATTAAAAATCAAACGAAGGGATCTTTATTTACTAAGTTTTATTTTTTGTAAAGGTCACTGGACTGCGAGTTTGAAATAAATAAACAGTGACTTCTTCTACTTTTTCACTAACCTACCTCAACACTATGTGTACTGTCTAACATAAAAACGTTGACTTTTTCTCAAAAATCAACACAATTAAATTTTTTTTTTGCCGATAATGAAATGCTCGACGTACATATACATACAAACACCCTCTATGTGTATATATATATATATATATATATACATAGAGATAATTTTTTAGCCGTTCATTTACTATATCAATAATAAATTCTTGGAATTTTCGGCTTTTATATTAAATATTTTAAATATTTTAAAATTAGTATGTTATTTTGCGAAGTAAATGTGAATCTAAACATTGCTGTCTACAAATTACAACGCAAATTATACGAAATTTTATTTGAAAAATTTTCCTCGTGGCTTAGTTGGTTAAAGCTACAGTCCTGCGCAAACCGCAGTCTTAGGTTCAAGTCCCAACGTGGACAAAAACTTTTCAAATAAAATTTCGTTTAGTTTGCGTTGTAATTTGTAGACAGCAATGTTTACATTCACATTTACTTCGCAAGATAACATACTAATTTTAAAATATTTAATATAAAAGTCGAAAATTCCAAGAATTTATCAATTGATATATATATATATATATACAATATTAATTTGACATAATGACTTTTTCAGTACCATCAATACAATAATCCGGTAGCAATGGTTAAAACATTTCCAAGAGAAGCAAGACCAAAAGACCTTCGCCTAGAAAATGGTAACACCTCTTCAGTTCAAAGAACAACTGATTTAGAACTAAACGGATTGGCAATAAAGGAAAGACTTATGGCTAACCGGTTACCAGAAAGCTGTGTCTAAATAAAACAAAAGTGTATTTGTTTGTTGTTCAACATTCATCTCTTTTTTATAGTGTCGTTAGATAACTTGTTTTTTTGTATATACCGTCCAAACACTGCGGAAAGTGAAAATAAGGAAATAATTATGATAATAAATAAACGGATGTGAGAATATGTGTGAACATGTTCACTAGTTTGTTGTTGAAATAAAATGCTTTGTAATTTATTATACATATATAGATGACTGATGGACAATCTAAAATTATGGACTATTTAATACATATATAAGTAAGTACAGAACTTTAAAACTGTAAATATTCCTAAGTATACTTGTTATCATATAAAGAAGAAAGAGAAGTAGTTTAAAATCAAACATTTTTGTATAGTGTTGTTTCTAATTTTCGAATACAAGAGTTATTAGATAGCATTTGTGACTACCTAGATATATAGTAGAAACCAATAAAATCAAGGAAATCTACGTAATAAGGAAAACGTTTTGTTAAAAAATGCTAAGGTGTTTTGTCAACATGAAACCTGAACAAATCAGAAACTGTTGCTTATTCCGCAAAAGTTAAAATAGTCTTTACCACAATATAGCTTTAAACAACTAAGTTGTCACCATCAGCAGGAGAAAAAGTACTACATTTGCAGTGTAAAGTATGTGCTAGAACTCTGGGTATAATATTTTTTCTACTGCTGATAATAACTTAGTTGCCGAAATAAATATTCGTGGTTTAAAGCTATACTGTAGTAATGGCTATTTTAAATGGCCTTTAGGAAAAATGAAACATAAAGCCTATTGGGCGCCACTAAATTAATAAATAGTATTTTTGTTAAATGCTGGTGGCTGCAATCAATACGAGATCTAAGGTAATTGAAAAAATAAATTTCTACCTATTTCCTTGACCATAAACCTTTGACACACTTTAAATTCGTTCTAATTATACACAAAATTTGCACTCCATATATATAAATATTATATTAGAGAATACAGACATAACAAAAATTACATATACAGTGCGACCTCGTTAATCCATACTAATTAAAAACGCGGTGATAAGTAAGTATAGTAAATATTTCGAATTGTTGAAGTGAAACAATTTTTTTTTTATTGAAAAGAGAAACTTTTAATGCAAAACAATTAGAAAAAAGTACATAAACAAAAATTATGTAAAACAGAACCATTCTTATTAAGTTTTATGTTATTTTGTAATTTTTCTTTGCTTAATCCTTCCCTAGTTCCTTACAAAAGCCATTTCTTACAATCTTTGCAGTACGAGAATACCATGTAGAACTTCTTAAAAAACTAAAAATATTCTTTTCTTCTGCCACATCTTGTACATACTGAAACTATTCACGGCCTGGTCATTCTTAACAGTCTTGTTTGTATTATTTAACACCTTCATTGTCACTACAATCGTGATGTTTGTCTGTAGCATCTATATCTCCCAGTGGTAACAAATCTTCATTTTCAAGCCAATTACATATTTCCATGTTCGTGTGATTTTGCTCAGTGAGAATATTGAGCATATCTGAAACATCTGTTATCTCCTCATCGAAGGAAAGCAGATTGTGCCGCAATTGACTCAGAGGAATTAGATCTTCAGTATCATATTCAGTCTCTGGATCGTTATTTGCCATACGAGCCATAATTTTGTGCCACTTCTGCAAGACTTAGGAAGAGACTTTTTCCCAAACATTTTATAGTAGACATACAGCGCCCCTTAAGTTCATGGTTTTTAATAACTTAACAAAGTTTTCGTTATAATTAAATAAAATATGAGCTAAAAGACTTTTCCGATAATACCATTTTGTCAGTCTGATGGCATTTAGCTGTACAATCTGATTGTCCATTCTCACTAGTCAACTTTTCTATAAATCCTTGGCTCGAGGCGTTATCGACGTTTAACAATGCTTTTTCATACAATTTGAGACTTCTTAAATAACTTCTAACTTGACAAATATGTGAGCAATGAAACCAGTTTAAAAAAATTGTTCTAGTCATCCATGCATTAGCAGATGATCTGTATTCAACAGATACATCCATATTTAATTCCCTTTTTGGCCTTTCTTATCACTAACGGCTTTAATTTCTGTGAACCATCAGCATTGCAACTTCCCAAAATTGTAAAGCATTTTTTTGCTTATTTTTCGACCTGGTGCGGTCTTCTCATGAGAGTCAACCAGAGTTTTTTCAGGAAACATTTTCCGATACAGAGCACTTTCATCTGCATCGTAGATTTGAGTAGGCGCTAGATTTAATTTATCTTTTCTGTAAATTCAGTTAGGAAATGTTTGACGACACTTTGATGGCTTTTCGCACCACACTGTTAAAGACCATTCCTTTTTTTGAATTTAGAAATCCAGCCCCTGCTAGCTCTAAAGTTATCATTTCTATAGGCTTCGATATAAAACTGTTTTGCTTTGGCAGATAAACGTTCATAGAAAATTGAGACGTGCCTTGATCGTTGTGTACAAAACAATACATACAAACGAGTTTCCATTTCCTGATATTCGACTTTTCTTAAGGTTTTTCTGGCGCCTGTACCGCAATCATATTTGTTAACAAATCTATATAGTAAAAGTCCAAAATAACGTTCGAAATAAATCATACCTTTTTATTCGGTCTTTGTTCTTTTTTATACCGAAAATTGTTGTTGTTCTTAACCCATATTCATTTGACAACACTTTTCCACATTCACTACGGACTAGTCCTCTATTGTATTAGCTATTTGTTTTATTATAAATGTATTGCCAAAGAATGTCTTATTTTAGAAGACATTTTAATATATCTATGAATAAAAAAGATTTACACTTATGTAGCACATAAAATAACACGTATGCACATACTATTTAACAACAACCAACAGCTAAGCAGTTATTAATCCTCAGACGCGTAGGAGAAAAGGAAGGCACACACTGCTTATATGAACCATCAGATGTCAGATTTCGATTTGATGCGGAATTTAGAAAATTAGGGGAATCCCCCACTATCGATGTCAGTTGTCCTGACGCAGGTCCGGATTACCTAGTACTATCAAATCCAGAAATCCATAATATAAAATACAGAATGCAATTGAAATGCTTGGCAGGATTATCGAATAAACCAGTTTAATGTCGGACCACCCGGACCGACGATGGCGATCTACAAGCAACACTTTGAAATAATAAGACATCATGTTTGGATATAGAGAACATAAACCGCAGATCTGTAGAAAGCTAGGCTCGATGTATTTCTATCTGATCAATTGGTGTTTCTGTTTTCACTCAATATAAGGGCTTAGATTTCTATATATCTGCAAAGTGTGTTGTCTATACGCAAAGAATGTGCCATTGGGATGGTACAGTGCAACCTCGATAACCCTATCGAGGTTGCGTATAGACAACACACTTGTGTGTGTTGTAACTCTTGCTCTATGAGGACGTGCGTTGTCTTATTGGAAAAGAGATTGAATTAACCTTCGTAAGTTGGCAGTGCAACGGCTGCAGTACATTTCGTATTTAATAATTTGCATTCCAATTCCTGTTCATAAAAACTAGAGGAGACCTGCTACCGTATGATATCGCACCCCATATCACCACCCTCGGTGTAGGGGCCGTATGCCGTTCTACAGCAAATTCTAAATTTCTGCGTTCTCCACGTTCGCGATCATCGTAAAATCGAAATCCGTCAGAGAACACAACACAATTCCATTTACCATCCAAATTTGATCTGGCGTTACACCACGCAATCCGAGCCACACCATGTCGAGGTGTGAGTGGTAGACAAAAAAATGGTCTATACGAACGAAGTCCAAAAACGCGTATTATGCGATATATCGTTGCCATAGGAATATTTGTTATAAAACTCCCAACCAAGCATTTTCAATCGACCGACTTGGGGAAACTTTGTCTTGTAAAGCCGCAGTTCTCAAATGACGATCTTCCCGTACTGTAGTTGCTCGAGGTAGTCCAGATCCATGGATTCTTTCTTCAGACCACTTGAACCAACACTGTAACTGTTGACAAATTGCGTTCCATGCGGTCGCCAATTTTTCTTATTGAAAAACCGCCTTCCCGCATACCAACAATGCGCCCCCTTTCAAATTTAGTTAAATTATTGTAATTGTTCCGTAAACGGCCCCTAGGCATAATGACTTAATAAATCGAGAACAAATCGCTACAAAATATTGCCTCAATCTGAAACGCAAATTTAAAAACATAATTTATTGATAAAACAAAAAAATAATATTATATAGGTGCTAAATTTTTTTGTCCATATTGTTATCATTTCTTGTCAGACTAAATAGTGTAGTATAAAAAATTTCATTACAACTTGTCGACTCTTTCTGGATATTTTTTTTTGAAAATCAGTACATATTTAATCAAGACCCTCATCGACCTTTTTTTCCTATTTATATTGCAAATATTATATGTAATGTATAGAATTAGACTTTAGTTAAACATAAAATTTATTAAAAAAAGTTTTTTTTGCAGAACAATCTAAACAATAAAAACAAATCATAAACACACCAGTGGTGGTTCTTGATGGCGTACGATGTAAGCTGCTGCACTGATGAGACTGCTTCGTTTAAGCTTTCATATATACAAAGAACCAAATACTAGCAACCGAAATTGTTCGAAACAGTCTCATCCGTGCAGCAGCCTACGTCTCATCGTACATCATTGAGAACCGCACCTAAAACACACACATAAAGCTGTAGCAGATTAAAACAAAAGCCAGCGAGATATTATCTGACGAATAAAAAATTATTAGTAGATGTAAAGAGTATTTTGAAGAACTCTTAAACGCAGATCAAGTGAAGGTAGAAGTTAAGGTACTTGATTCAGAAAAAAAAAGAAACACATATTATAACAAAGGAAAAATTGAAAGAAACATTGAAATGTATTAAAATCAAAAAAAGCGCCAAGAGTAGATAAAGTAGCACTAAAATTAATGAAATATATATGAGATAAAGGTAAAGAACAAATGCTGGAATAACTAAATATATATTGGATGAAGAGAAATGAAATACTGGATGAGTGGAAGACAGCTGTAATCTTACCTATACATGAAAAAAATAGTACAAAGGATTGTGAAAAATACAGAGATATTACACTATTAATCACGACAAAAGCATATATGAAAGTATCCTAGAAAGTAAATTAAGAAAAATAGTAAACTCCCCTAAGTCGTACAAAATGGTTTCCGACTATCCCATAGCAAACAAGACCACAATTTCACAGTCAAACAAATAATGGAGGAAAGACTATCAAAGAACAAAAAAGTATATGTTATCTTTCATTGATATCAGCAAACCATTTAACTCAATCAATAGAAAACATATGAAAGAGTTTAGAAAATAAAATTGTGAATGGCCAGTTGATAGCAGCTATTAGAAGCATATATGCAGAGAGTAACAATCATGTATGAACACGTAATAGACTTTCTGAAAAGCTTACTATCATGAAAAGAGTAATATCAGAAAGTGTGCTGACCCAATTACATTTCATTTGTCGATGATGTTATAAAAGAGTGTCAGCAAAAAATGGAAAAATATTATTATGGTACAAAACAACCTGTACAATGCAATACAACTACTCTATTTGGAATGCATCTGCATTTGCGGATGATAGGTATAGTAGTGTTTACTAATTCGGAAAATAACGTACAAAAAAATATCACAATTTAAAAAGACTACTTAGAGAAACAAAACCTCTTCTGAAATATAAAGAAAACTAAATGTATGGCGATGAGTAACGAAAAGATAGAAATGAACTCAATCAGTGACAGTGACAACATAAAACACACAAATAGCTATAAAAGAAAAATTAAATAAAAGAATTGAAGTAGCAAATAAATAAATATGCAACACAATGTACCTTACGATATTATTATATTGAGAGGAAAATTAGGTTCTTACTGAAAAACAAGGTAGAAGTTTAAAATAAGAAGGTGTTAGGAATAAGAATAATCGATAAGAAAGGAAACGAAATAAGAAAAAAATTGGAGTTATATTAGCAAAGAAAATATTAGAAGGAGAAAAAGTTCAGATGGTTTGAACATCTGGTATAAAAAATATTTTAAATGTAAGAAGGTAATGTTGAAACTTAGCTAAAGATTAAACAAGAAAATGGAAGAAATTTATAAGGATGAACGAATCAAGAGCTGAAACCTCAACACATTAGAGTAATGGAGGAAAAAGATTAAAATGATGATGAAAATAAAAACTTTGTAATAGAAACTAATCGTGTAATTTTATACAATATTTACATATAATATATGCTCAAATGAAGCGTATAGGTTGAGATTTCAGCACCTACTAATTTTATTTACGTATGTATAAACATATGCAAGATTTGTCTGCAGATGAATTCTATTTGGTACTTACATTTATTAATATTTAAATATACTTTAACACGTACATCTTGTATGTGTAAAATCTGTTCAAATTGTAATAACACGTATATAATAGTATATTAAAAATAAAATGTAAGGAAAATAGTAATATAGGATTCAAATTCCAAAGATGGAATGATTATTTTTATTGTAATGAAATGGAATGAAAATAAAATATTATTTTATTGAATGTTAATTTTTGAATTGTTACACAAATCACACATATCTAGCTGACTGAAATTTTAAATAAGTGAGAGGGATAAGTGACGTAAACTACTATGAATTTGCATATCCAAACATTGTCTATGTTATTTTCGTGTAACAAGAAAGATTGATTAGAAATTATGTTTAGTTAAGGAGGCGTTTATTATCTTGTTAATAGGTACCATAGGAGAAGCTTCACTACTTCATGATTCACACGAAATCCAAACGATTTCTCAAAATAAAATTTATATACATGTGAAGAGAATATATGTAATTTGTCCATAGGTTATCTCATTTTACAAAAACTATACTCCATTTTTCGCAAAAAAATCCCAAATACGGCGCAAAAAAAGGTAGAGAATGTAAATAATTTTGATTATATATATATATATATATATATATATATATATATATATATATCTATATATCTATATATCTCTCTATATATATATATGTGAACTGGATTCTGGGTTTTCTTCCGCGTTTCCACTGTTTGGTCTTCGTAAAGACCGGTGCTGGTATCTGGACGACGTTTCGGCAAAATCACATTAGCCATCTTCAGGTCTGCGATAACTGTCTGCTTCTGCTTCTGGTTACTCATAAACTGACGTAGTCGAGTTTAGGATGGTGGTTATATACCCGATTAGCATTCTGGTTGGTTACACTTGGTTGAGTGTGTGCACGGCTCCGTGTCGTTGGTCCTGTACCTGGAGTGTACTGGCTGGGTTGCGGTGTAGGTGTTTTTGTTTATTGTTGACAACTTCTTTGCTTAACACTGGTTTACATGCTGTTGGTAGCCTCTGAGTATCATCTCGCGAATTCAAATTGTCCGGACGTTTCTCAATTTCGATAGCTTCCCTGATTATTCTGGTTTTCATATGTTCTATGTTCGCCAATAATTTGGTATTGCTGAAGTCTAACGTGTGGGACGTTTCCTTTGCATGCTGAGCCAAAGATGAAGTTTTCTCGTCTTCTCTTACGGTGTTTTGCTGTTCATCTCTTCTTACGTTTACCCTTCTGTTTGTTTGGCCGATGTACGTCTTCTCACAATTAATGCATGGAATTTCATAAACTCCCTGGTTTTCTAAAGGTATTCTTATTTTTGGATTCCGAAACAATGAATGACTTCTATGAAGTCCAAGAATCTAATCTCCTCAATGGAAGTCGAAGGCGTTCAAAATTGTTAAGCGGATTTCTAATTGTGGCATAGATGCCGCAATCCGATTTCTAAGACGGTCAAAGCACTCTATTAGTGTATCATAAACTAATTATTTCAGATTACTTAGAGAAAGAAAGCCAGTGGACTTAGGTTATGGGTTCTCCTTGCCCTATCCATCCATTGAGATATTCAGCGTTCAGGCTCGTTTACCTGAAACGTACTAGGGCACCATCGTCCTTACACTTAGCATCTCATTTTCTTCTAGGGATATGTTCTCCAGGAGTACAGAGAGTGCTTCAGGCTTTCGACGAAATAATTCTCTGTTTGGTCTTGATGGCTGAATTATAAAATGCCAATAATACCAAACCATACCATAATCGAAAAGTGATGTTGATGATGCATGAGAATTTTCGTCGGCCCACACATGATTATTTTGAAAATTTGTAATTGTATTTCTGTAAAAGTAGCTTCATTAATAAACGGCATACGTGAGAATAATAAAAGAGCATTTTCTTCAATGATATTAATATTATAATATCTCGTAGCAAAAGTTGCAGAACAGCTTGAATAATATAAGCATATAATAGTTGCTGCTTCAAAATTCTCCAAATGATTACATGATCAATGTTTAAAAACGTGTTGGCATCTTCCTCATTCTTATTTTTGGATTTCCATAAGTACGTTGGAAGACGAATATTGCGAGACCGTCCACAGTCACGAGCTTTTTTTTTTTTTGAAAGCTGCCCGTTTCACAAAGACGCTAATGTAGACAAACAAGCATGATGTGATAAGGTATCACGCGATCAGAATAGATTTCTTCATGCAAATGCCTGACTTCTATCGAATTTCCGTTGGATCGACCATAGACAAAATGCATTATACATATCAAAATCAACACCTACTAAAAATCAGTACAAAATTAAATTACGTTAACATAACCTATAATTTCATTGTGGTTTATTTCTCACAGGATTCTTCTCTAGATTATTGCTTTCGTCTTATGTTGCTGTATTTTCTTTTCCTGATTTTCTTTTTTAATCTTCTTGCGTGTGTCTAGGTTTAAGCAGAATAGAACAGTAGGTAGTTTTCTTCTCGTTAAAAAATTACAAGGTGAAGACAAACCTTATTTTGGTGTAACATTTTAAATCAAAATAGATCTTTCCCTTCTTTCATTGTTTTAATAAGTAATTATTTTACAGTCTGAATGCTCAATTGAAACTGCAAAAAATGATGATTTTTGAATGTGGACGTTTAATTTTCCATTTCGATAATAAGAACAAATTTACCATAAAACTAATAAAACTAAGCAACTAAAAAATTTAGACTCCTAGTGAGTTAAAGTCAATTGTTTAATTGTAATTTTTTGACAAGAAAGATTAATTATTCAATACTATCAACTAAACAAAAATAATTTGTCAAATGATAATTCCTATTCTTTCCAATTTGATCACTTATTCTAATGTATTTTCTATTATTCTATATTATTATTATTATTCTATTCGTTTGCTTTATTCATCATGTAGTCGAAGTAAATTAAAATGCATTGAAGATAGCCACTTTATACATTAGAAAAAGAAATATATATATATATATATATATATATATATATATATATATATATATATATTAGATTAAATTAGTCGTTAAATGACATCATTTATATTTTTAATTTCTTTGAAAAAAGCACTATGTGTCGAAACATGTAAGATTGTTTTAAATATATATATATCAAAGTAAAACAGACCTTAAATCGCCGACTAATTTAATCTACTATAACATACAAAGGTCAAGAAATAATTATCAAACATGTAATAATTAGAATCACAATAATCAACATATGTGCGCCATCTTTATTCGAGATATAGTAAGTATTGTACTAAACTTTTAACTTTTCATGTTTGGCGTTGGCAAACGCCTCCTCAAAAAGATTAAAGAATGTAAGAGACATCGTTAATATTAAATCGAATTTGGTTAATTTGGTTAAGGGACAAGAGGAATCATTATTCGGCAAATTAATTGTGTTTAGTTGATAATATTGAATAGTAAAAGCTTCTTGTCAAAAATTACAATTAAACAATTTACTTTAAGTCGGTAGAATTCTAAAATTTTCTAGTTATCAATTATAGTAAGTTCGTTCTTATTAACAAACTGCAAAATAAAATGCCAGAGCCACATTCAAAAATGCCAAGTCCGAAAGCTTAATTCAGATTGCGAAATACTTACTTATTAAAACAATAAAAGATGGGGAAGATCTATTTTGATTTGGATAATAACAAAAAATTACGATGACGAAGTACCAAATATTTGTGAAATTGTAAATATGAAATTAACCTCATTCAAGTAGAAGCTGTTGATATTTTATTTAATACTGTACACAAAGTTATTTATAGATATTGAATAAATACACTTCTATTATTTATTAGGTTTAATGAATTCTCTTATTAATTACACATTTTTAATACAAGTGATGCTTTCTTCGCTCCAATATTTATGCGGTTAGTTTGCATCTAAAACATTTTCTGGTTTCTACTAGAGTTCTCTTTTTACGCTCAGAGACACGATTTTATTGTGGACAATGTAACGCATTTTTTAGTAAGTTTTGAATTGCTTTATCTGTATATTATACCATTATTTATTTTAAGAATTTTTGAATGTTTTCCAAAATTAGTTTTCATTTTTGCAATAAATTCTCCTAGTTTTTTCAACAACTTCATCTTTAGACGGTAATAAAATCCAATTTCCAATAATCATCTGTAAATGTCAAGAAATATTTTTTCCTAGAACTTCATTGGTATACACATAAGTCCCTATGAACCGATCTAAGACATGCTTTGTCTTTCCTTCTAATACTCGTACTTAGGGAGAAGATTTTCGCTTATTTTTCGTTAATTTTCCGTTAATACATGATACACATTGTTGCATATCTCTACAATTATTAATTTGAAGTGTAGTAGCTAAATTCTCTGTGACGAATCTTTTCTTGTTTCGGGGTTTCTATAACCAAAGCCTTTACTTTTTCGAAAAAAGTTAAAATTTTGTATAAGCTATCGTTTATTTTTTAGTTATCAGAATACAGTCATCTTTCTTAACACAACAACTACTTTCATCGAAACTTACTTTATAGCAGCAGAATAGTACAGTAGGTAGTTTTCTTCTCGTTAAGAAATTACAAGGTGAAGACAAACCTCTGTAGGTACTTCTTACTCAATAAATGACCAAACTCCGTCTCTAATTACTAGAGACCGGACACAAGAGGCTGATGACTTATCGCCCACGAGCGTACTATTGAACATTTGTATTTTTAAAGTTTTTAATTTTATTTATATAATTATACTTATAATAATAAAACGGGTATATGTACGGCTACAAAATACGAAATACATTTTTATTTGTTCATTTTGTAGTTCAAGTTGAGTAAAGGAGTATTAATATTTACTAGCAATACTTCTCAAGGTTCTCTTCTGTAAAATTTGTTCTCTTTGAATGAAATACCTCTTTGTAAATAGAAAACGTCCTTTCTACATCGCATCTGGTTATAGGTGCATACTGAATATATTCTTTTATTTCAGCGTATTTAGCAATTAGATTTTGAGGCATTGTCCCATACACAATTGCCGCAATGTTATTAAATCTGGATTTCTATTAAAAACTGCATCTAAGTCTTGCCGAAAGCCACATCCTATGTCACTTGGAATATTTTTCAAATTATTAATAGCCACATCTAATGTAGTTATTCCATCATTTAATTTGAGATTTTGAGTTTCAAAATAAGTGATTAATTTTGGCAAATTCGCAAAGTATTTGTGAAGAAGAAAGTACAACTGATTTGTACAACTTGTACTAGTTTCTTGAAATACTTCGAGCATCGTTCTTTAAACATGTAACGAAATTTTGTGAACTATCGAAATTCTCAGCATAAAAATTAGTAGCTTCCAACCATGATTCCCATCTAGTTATTACAGGAGATGGAAGCAGTAACAAAGATGGAAGTTTTTCCCTGAAAAGAGTTACTCTAAATGGTGCTTTACTTAGAACTTTTAAAACCAGACACAAGTCTATCAATTTCCGGAAAGATGTCTCTGATATATTTGCGGATTCTGTGGAGAGTATGTGCCATACAAGTAATATCCAGCATATTAGCATATGTTTCCTTTAATAATTTGCCGGTTTTTAACATATATGCAGCACTGTCACTGACAAATAAAAGTATTTTTTCTTTGTATCTGTCGTCCGAATGAAGCATTTGGTGCATATTGTCATAATTGATTGTAGCTACTGTTTCCCCATCAACTGTATCTATAACTTTTGTTGCTATTATATATGCGTTATATGAAATAGTAGTACACCAGCTACAACTTTTACCACACAGCGTAATAATATATCGACAATTTCGACGGCACTTATCCAGAGGTACTGATTTGAAAGATGGCTTCTAATGTGTTTTCTACTGCTTTGGTGTAGCACTTATAAACATAATATTTGCGTAAAGTGGATTCATCAGGAACATTTCGACCAGTACATTTTTGGAAAAATATTTTTAAAGTGGGATTGTTAAGTTTATTTAATGGAATATTAGCCTTCATAAAAGTTTCACAGAGTTCTCGTTAAAATTGTCAGATTCCAATGGATCCAATTTCTGCGCATGTGTTTGCGATGCTAAGTGACGTTGTACGTTCGATTTCATGGAATTTTTTAACGGTATTTTAGATTTTGCAATAAATTTCGAAATCACTGACGATGGACATACAATCAGTATGACCGTTAATCCAACTCGCCATTGTTTTACGATGCCGTTCTCAACGTTCTTCCATATCATATCTGAAAAAGTAACTTAAACGATGCTCAAGATCTAAATAAATGAAAACTAAAAATGTATGCGTAAGTTATTGAAACTGAACGAAATTCAATGCACACTTACGTCGAAATAATTGGGAGAAGTAGATTCAATCAAACGATATTAAACAGGATCTATCTCAAAAATGAAAACAAGAAACTAACTCACAGCACTTTATTTATCTTACGAAATATAATCTAAATAGACTAAATTATTAAAACTCCACAAGCTTCTATCTACGCCCATGAAAACAGAAATTTAACTGTAAATATCCAACAAAAAACGTCGCAATTCTCGATGGGTGATGTACTTACAGATGTTATAGACTATTTATATCGTCCCTCGTAATGACGACGTCATTTTAACCCGATGTGTCCGGTCTCGTCTCGCTAATTACCCATATTTTTCGAATTTATCACTCTAGGTATATAACCTGTTAATATTTTATTTAATTAATACTGTACACATAATTATTTATCGTAATTGAGTAAATACGCTTCTATTGTTTGTTATGTTTAACAGATTCTTTTATTAATTACACATTAATAATGTAAGTGTCCTATTCATATTTTATTTAATACTGTACAAAGAGTTATTTGTCGTGAATGAATAAATACACTTCTATTGTTTATTTCGTTTAATAGATTATTTGTTTAATTATATATTAATGTAAGTGACGTAAACGACATTTTTACTCCATATACCTCAATCAATCAATAACTGTAGAATTGAACAGCAAATCTAAAAATAATAACTGAAGCTGCTCATAGTTAAGCAAATTAAATTTGAAGACTATTCGGTAAACAGAACATTGTAATTCGGTTAGACCGCCCCACATTCTAACAAAACGGGTTGCTGGTAAAGACCGCGAGTGATATATGTACAACCGTTACAAATTTAGCAATGTACTCGTAGAAGGTTCAGAACATCTGGTGACTAATTGTGAGCGTATTAACCAAAATACTCTTACTAAAATATGAAAAAATATTATTTATTTTCTATTTGGCTTCTGTTTATATTTTAAAAATTAATTTCTTATTATATTTTATTCGGTAAAATATTTTAAACCTAATTACAGACTGAACTCTAAAAATTCTTTTATAGCATCAATATGTCTTAAATATCCTTGGAAATTGCCCATATTCCCAAGAAGCCTAAAAAATAACACGAACAATAAATTTAATCAACCTAACCTTAAAAAAATATTTTATAACATGAATAAGCCTTAAATAACCCGTAATTACGTAGACAACATTTTATTTTAAATAAATACTTCGATTGAATTTTTCGTCTTATGCAACATTTGCTGATGATCTTAGCTTTAGAACTAATCACGTGCTCTAACTCGGACCCGAATAAAAATTACAAGCCCATCTCATGTATTTGCAAACACGTTTACCACCAAAAGGTTTAATTCACACAAGTCAAATATATCTAGACGAAAAACCAACATGGAAGATAAATGAAAGACAAAAGATGAAATTTCGAAAGACCACACGTTACGGTTTAAATTGTTCGGTAAACAGAATATTGCAAATCTATTAGACATGGCTAATTGATAATTTATAAAGAAATATAATATACGAAATAACGAAGTCCGTGGTAATATCTGTTATATTTTTAAAACTAAGATCAAACAAATTTACAGGAATAATCACGAAACTATCAGCCAATATTTTAAATTCGGACACACATCATAACAACAACAATAGTAATTAATAAAGAAAGATAGTACGTAAATAATTAATCATATTTCCAGTACATAGAAAGAATCACTAAATCCATTGTAATTCTATGGTTTTATGACTTTGAAAAATAAAGCAACTGAACATTACAATTTTGTGGTAAACATTTATGTACTTATTGTAAAAACGTATATAAGAAAAAATTAAACTTACGCAACACTCTATTCGCAACTATACGAGTACTTCAATTAATATTTCCATATCACATTGTATCGAACATATCAATAAACTTATCTACCTTATGTACCTCCTTACAATTTTCTCTTCCATTATTATCTGAGTGGTTACAAACGCTATCAGTTAAGTTTATTCCGAAAAAATTAAATTGTTTTTTCTTCCTGTTATAGTTTATAATAAATAAGTAAAGGGCTTTGCTAAAGTAAAGAAATAAAATAATGCATGTATATTGCATATCTAACTTGTTAATTACTGCAAATTTAAAACAACAAATTAAAATTTATTTAACCCTAAGATGTGTATCATGCACGAAGTAATATGTGATTGCTTATAATTTGAATTAAGTATTCTTAAATTAATTCAGCGTTATGGTATGATCTAAACAGGTATTCATTAAAATGTTTCTCATGTCAAATATTTTTTTTATTTCTTTTTTAATTTGAATAATTTTTTAACTTCACTATCCTGCATTTACATAAACCGGGCCTGCGAGGCCCACAAGCAATTTTTTTGTATTAACATGGCTCAGCTTGTTATTGCCGGAGTGTGTTTTCAGGCAATTTTATTACAAGATATATAAATACACGTGCAGCATAATTTCTCGTCCAGTTAAATCGCAAGCTGCATTGGGTGCAGTTATAGTACAAAAGCAATAATGGTATCGAAAATGTGTGTACAAAGAGTTTGGTGGCTCGATGTTTGAGAAAACGTTGTTTGAATGGGCAAATGAGTGCGATGATCCAGCTTCTGGAGACAGTAATGTTTCTGAAGAAGAGAATGTGACATAATGGACAGTGATTTCAAAACAAATTGTGATGAGTTCTCTGGATATAGTAGCTATGACGATGGTGTTAACATTAATGCAGAAAATATTGGTAATAGTGATAATCCAAATCCGAATATTGCATCTGTAAATTTCTCCAAGCAGCCTGGAGTTGAAAATGAAACCTTCAACTAAAAATGTACCATCTATACGTGTTTACAATGGGAAATCAAAAATGTGAACTCATGTAACTGTTGATGAACTTTATACATTTTGCAGATTACTTATTTATGCTAGAGTATACAGAAACTAGGATGTTCCTTCAAGGAAACTTTTTTCTTATGAATTTGCTAATTCCATATATCGAGCCGCGATATCTATATTTCGATTTGAAGAAATACGAAAATCTATTAGAGTTGACGATTAAAGAACTCGAGAAACACCTTTAGAAACCGATAAATTAGCACTGATACTGATACTGATACGCCTGGAATATGAATTCAACAATGAAATAGGTCCAACACCAGATACCAATGTAACAATTTATGATCAACATGTTGGCTTCAGAGGCAGTTACTGATTGCGATCAGTATATACCAAGTAAGCCGGCAAAATATGGCTTGAAAATTTTTTGAATATACGAATTTAAAGTTTAAAATTTAAGTTTAGCTTATGCTGGTCGCTAACCTGGGGAACCTATACATAAGAATCTAGGATTCGAAATAGTACACACTTTAGTATGTAGTATTCATAATTCTTGTCTGAATCTGAGAATTAAACGAGTGTTCCATTGGTAGAGTATCTTTTGGAAAAAATATTACTCTTGTTGGTACGTTTCGTCAAAATAAGCGAGATATTTCGAAGGAGATGAAACCATTGAAAAATCGGTTAGTCTTCTTTATTTTGCGTCGAATACAACGAAAAAAAAATATTGCTCTGTTTGTTCTTCAAAAATAGATTGCAAAAGTAAAATGGTATGTGCTAATTGCAAAAATAATATATCTAATCAGTGTAAGAATATGCACTGCTTGTTATTCTAATCTATAAACAATTTTTGTTATATAATAACTATGTGTATTTTTGTGAAATGATCTATTGAATGTAGCTTTATTTCAATAAATTTGTGTTGTCGCATTTGATGAGTTTTAATAGGCGCGCTTGTCAGGCCTGGTCTCTGTAAAAGTAGATATTGTACCAAATATACATTCTAGGGTTAATACACTAGAAAATATAAAAATTGCATTATAAGTTATTATCAAATATTGTGAAATAATTCATATAATTGTGGCAAATTATTAATAATTTATTATAAATAAAACTAAAAGAATTAGAAACATATTTGTATAAGCACGAAAGCAATCTAACACGATTTCCTACACCTTCACCTTATAATTTTTAGCCTAATTCGTGACCTTTTCATATATTATTGTAATAGTGAAATGGAACCGAGCTGTATATTTATATATATATATATATATACGAGTAAATATCAGAAAATAACGAGACTGGTGCTGCAGTACAAAAATGAAACATTTATTTACAAAACTTCAACAACTATCCCTCAAAGTACTCTCCATTGTGTGCAATACACGTGTCCCATCGTTTATTTCCACTTGTCGTAAACATCTGAGAAAATATTTATTAAGAATCTATTTAGTATAACCCATCACCGCGTTGTTGTTGTGGTCTAAATTCGACTCAAACTCTCAATTCTTTTTTGACTTCAGAAAACAAATGGAAGTCACATGGAGCAAGGTCAAGTGAGTAGCGAGGGTGAACCATAATTTCCACCCCCAAGTGTTCGTTAACAAATCGTTGATCTGTGGGCATTGTCCTGATGCAGAATCCTACCGATGTCTTGATAAAGCGGCCGTTCTTTCTTTAATTTTTCCTTTAGGGTTCCTCGAAGTGCATTAGAATAGTCCTCTCCAGATACTCTATGTTCTCTAGGTACAATGTGATCATAAATATCGCCCCATTTATTAAAAAAAATTAAGTGTATTACTTTACCGGCGCTTGTCACAGTTTTCGCCTTCTCCGGTCTTGGACTGTCTTTGTGCTTCCATTGCATACTTTGCGCTTCCACCGCCGACAAATTGTCAATCGATTGGCTTTTTGTTCACCGGTCATCACTTTTCTAATTCATTTTGCCGCGACATTTCGCAACATTTAGGGTGTATGTTCATAAATAATATTCTCGGCTGTTGTTGCAGATACTTCTTGGTGAAACATTTTAACTTCATACAGTAAATAATAAAAATAAATTAAAACACTTGGCTTGTTTCACTATGAGATTTATTTAAATACTCTAACAATTGTTTCGGCTGTTATGCCATTCTCAAAGAGATCTATAAATCTGATTTATAGATTTATAGATCTCTTTGAGAATGGCATAACAGCCGAAACAATTGTTAGAGTATTTAAATAAATCTCATAGTGAAACAAGCCAAGTGTTTTAATTTATTTTTATCATAAATAATGTTTTGAGTGGAACTATAAGACAAATTAACAAAGTCAGAATTTCGATATATGCCAATCCGACGATCATTTTAAATCAGGTCGTTAATTCTGCAATTTTTAATCAATCCGTGCAGTTGGTGGTCGCCCGCGTCGAGGTTCATCTTTCACTGATTCACAACCGTCTTTTAATTTCTTAAGCCACTGAAACACTCTACATCGTGATAAACTATCATCTGGGTATGTAGTGTATGTAGTTTTAATCATTTCAAAAGTTTCAGTTGGAGTTTTACCCAACCGAACACAAAATTTTACCGCATATATCTGCTCCATTCTCATTTTTTCGATGAGTACGTCAAACACTGACAATTCAGTAATTAATTTGTAATAAACGTCAAAAGTTAAATCAAAGTCTACTTGGGGATAAGTACATTAGAGATGGGGGTTTCGTGTTCTGTTCTTTGTGTTAGAAAATTATAGTTGTGAAGGAAGTTATACTACCAGTATCGTTATATTTTGATAAACCCTCGTGTATATATATTTATATTATATATATATATATATATATATATATATATATATATATATATATATATATATAATGAACTTCATGTGTATGAGAATTAATAATTATTAAATCTCATTTTACATGCGATTGTCGCTATAATTTGTTGCATTTAATTCTACAATTCGGCAAATCACTTTTGCCCTAGATTGTAGACGCAACAAGCCGCGACATCAACTGTACAAGTTGTCAGTACAAATGAAAAATTTTGTGAAAAACTTATCTGCGCGGAATGTGCATATATCGATATTTCACTGTTTTTTACAGATCATCAGTGCACCTTACCGAAGACAGACATGATATTCACTTCTATACTACGTGTATATATATACGAACTGTAATGAACTTCATGTGTATGAGAATTAATAATTATTAAATCTCATTTTACATGCGATTGTCGCTATAATTTGTTGCATTTAATTCTACAATTCGGCAAATCACTTTTGCCCTAGATTGTAGACGCAACAAGCCGCGACATCAACTGTACAAGTTGTCAGTACAAATGAAAAATTTTGTGAAAAACTTATCTGCGCGGAATGTGCATATATCGATATTTCACTGTTTTTTACAGATCATCAGTGCACCTTACCGAAGACAGACATGATATTCACTTCTATACTACGTGTATATATACGAACTGTAATGAACTTCATGTGTATGAGAATTAATAATTATTAAATCTCATTTTACATGCGATTGTCGCTATAATTTGTTGCATTTAATTCTACAATTCGGCAAATCACTTTTGCCCTAGATTGTAGACGCAACAAGCCGCGACATCAACTGTACAAGTTGTCAGTACAAATGAAAAATTTTGTGAAAAACTTATCTGCGCGGAATGTGCATATATCGATATTTCACTGTTTTTTACAGATCATCAGTGCACCTTACCGAAGACAGACATGATATTCACTTCTATACTACGTGTATATATACGAACTGTAATGAACTTCATGTGTATGAGAATTAATAATTATTAAATCTCATATTAATTCTCATACACATGAAGTTCATTACAGTTCGTATATATACACGTAGTATAGAAGTGAATATCATGTCTGTCTTCGGTAAGGTGCACTGATGATCTGTAAAAAACAGTGAAATATCGATATATGCACATTCCGCGCAGATAAGTTTTTCACAAAATTTTTCATGTGTACTGACAACTTGTACAGTTGATGTCGCGGCTTGTTGCGTCTACAATCTAGGGCAAAAGTGATTTGCCGAATTGTAGAATTAAATGCAACAAATTATAGCGACAATCGCATGTAAAATGAGATTTAATAATTATTAATTCTCATACACATGAAGTTCATTACAGTTCGTATATATACACGTAGTATAGAAGTGAATATCATGTCTGTCTTCGGTAAGGTGCACTGATGATCTGTAAAAAACAGTGAAATATCGATATATGCACATTCGCGCAGATAAGTTTTTCACAAAATTTTTCATTTGTACTGACAACTTGTACAGTTGATGTCGCGGCTTGTTGCGTCTACAATCTAGGGCAAAAGTGATTTGCCGAATTGTAGAATTAAATGCAACAAATTATAGCGACAATCGCATGTAAAATGAGATTTAATAATTATTAATTCTCATACACATGAAGTTCATTACAGTTCGTATATATACACGTAGTATAGAAGTGAATATCATGTCTGTCTTCGGTAAGGTGCACTGATGATCTGTAAAAAACAGTGAAATATCGATATATGCACATTCCGCGCAGATAAGTTTTTCACAAAATTTTTCATATATATATATATATATATATATATATATAAAAAGATAATTATTTCGTGACCTTTATATGTTATGGTAGATCTAATTAGTTGGCGATTTAAGGTCTGGTTTGTTTAAATTGTTATGTATCTGCAGCGTTGTATATTTAGTGGATCCTTTTTTAATTGTTTGGTCTATAAGTCTATAAGTGGTGGATGTTAAGATCGTTTTAATTTTCTTGATGTTATCTTTTCTGTATTGAGTATGTGATAGTTTTACTGCTCTATCAGTCAGATTATTTATTATCATTTTATTGAATGAAATATTTAAAATACATACACAGCTGTGCAAAAATATATGACATAATGAAAACAGCAAGAAATTAAAAGCACGTCACTAACAAAAACATTACTAGTCCGTACATTTTCACTCTTAGTTTACATCTTTTAAACTTGCCTTTTGCTTTTCAAATTGTATTAAAAGTTATTTTATTAGGATTCAGTTAATTCGTTAATTGATAAAAATACGAAAGTTCGACTTTTTATTATTTATACACTTCGCCATTGTTATGCTGTGTACAAATGATATCCGAATTGTCATGAAACACAATTTTACCAACAGCTAATATAAAGACTGTCTACGAAAAGAAGTGATTAACAAAAAGTGAAAATGCAAGTTATTAAGCAACTAGAGACCAAATACAACTTTATTTTACTTTTAAGTAATATTAAACAACTTTTAAACCAAATGTTTCACTTGCTGCATTCCACATTCGTTTAAATTCTTTTGATCCGCTATACTTATTTGTGTCTTTCTCTATTTGCGTTTAGTACAAACCCAGAGTAGCTTTATCATAAAGGGCTATCGCTAAATCGAGCCAAAACATCACAGAGGATTTATGACTTTGAATTAATGGTAAGAGATCTTTTTACAAAACCACTATTTAAAGTGTAATTGCAGCTGGTTAATTGTACCAGTAGTATCAATTTTGTTTGCTTTTTAGGTAGCAAGAGCTAATTGCGAGAAATCTCACCTCGTTGATGTACAGCATAAATTATTAACTCAGCTTTTATGTATGTTTCATCGTCTATTACAACGCAATTAGTTTAGGTAAAGCGATTTGTATGCAACTTACGCGTACTCGTTTCGGACAATGGCTCTTTCGTTGAATCCCGATTGGGAACGATCCACCGACACTCCATAGGATTGTATCCTTTTTTAATTTTCTACGCACATGATTCTGATACATTCAATTTCTGGGCATTACAAACAGAAAGTTTTGAATTTTTCTGAAATTTTTTAATTTTTGAACTTTCTTTTATCCACTAGACCTAATTTTTTTACAAAGCCTTTTTTCTTTAAATTAATTAAATTAATTTATAAGTTGAACCGTTGATTTTGCAATTCCTGAAGTTTCTACTAAGTTTGACAGAAGAGTAACCTTATTTTTGTCTATACATGTTCAGTGTCGTTTTTCGTATTTTAATTTTGTTTTGTCGACATTATAAGTAATTATACTTCTATAATGATAATTTTACTTTAATTAACACCTCGTAAACCGCTATCTTTCGAAGTGACGGATGTATACTACTCGAATTACTCGGACTATTAGAATTACGTCACTGCCAACTTGAGCTTTTTTTCGTAGACAGTTTTAACTTATACAATTGCTTGAATTGATATCACTTTCATCTACCATCACGATACTTTAATTTACTTACATTTACGTTGCTTCGATTGTATTACGACAAATCCAAGTGTAGGATTAAAAATCTAAAACTGGAAATGGAACATGTGGAAAACGCTGAAAAGTAAAGAATGTGTTAAGGGCACCCCGAAGATACTTATTTTAAACTAAAGTTACCCAACAGGATTGATTTCACTCTCTACTTCCAAAACTCTTGTGGCTTACGTACTGAGATTAATTTTGTACAACTGTTTCTTTCTCACTGTTTGATTTCATATATCCAGCGGAAATCTGATTGTCAGAAGATAGTAGGAGCAGCAAATACTTCCATTCAATATACCGTCTGGAAACGTAGTAAGTTAACGACACCGCTGCGACACTACTGCATGGTAAGTTAACGACGCGTCTCCGTCGTTAACTTACCACGTTTCCAGACGGTATACAGTGTTTATATATGGTCGGAGTTTTGATTTTGTGGGACGAGGAGGTGATATGTTGTTAGCTTTCACCAATGATCTCGTGATAATGTTGGATCTTTTGAAGACTTTTATAGATTTTCTCTACATGGATATTCTTGGATGTAGATGTGACTTAGTTTATATGTCGTTATGAATTTTTGTCATTTATATTCCTCCAATATTACAAATTTTAATTTTTTATGTGATTGAGCAAATCTGATATATTAAATAACTTTCTGAACTTTATAATGTGTCGAGTATAATTATGTTGCAAATGCTAATGATCACGTATTTCAT
Source organism: Melolontha melolontha (assembly GCA_935421215.2). Lineage (NCBI taxonomy): Eukaryota > Metazoa > Arthropoda > Insecta > Coleoptera > Scarabaeidae > Melolontha > Melolontha melolontha. The sequence goes on along the minus strand of OW285236.1, from coordinate 148,144,402 downwards.
CTGGTTATCTATAGTCTTTTTTGTGATGTTCAACGTGATTCTTCGCCGTTGTTACATGATTCACCTGCTCTGATTGTCAATTTTTCTGCTGATTCTGTCTATAAAGTTAACTTTACATAATATCAATTGGTTTGTGTTAAACAACTGCACTAATGCCAATACGGCCGTTAACATGTTTTACCAAAGGCTTTTGGCTTTCTTTGATAATCATCTGCCTAAATATAGTCCTCAAACAACCTACCCGAAATAGTATAATTCAGAGATTATTCACAACATTAAACCGAAACACAAATATCTTTATAAATATGGACATTTAAATGTATTGTCTCTTTTAATGAATTCAAGCGGTTTCCTGCTCTTACAAAAAGGCTAACAGCTAAAGCTAACAGAAACTACCTACCTCTGGAATGCGCGAAGTAATATTGCCGGTGAACCGGAGTATTTTTTTGCGTACATTGAAAACAAAAAAAGGCTACTCGTATTCCTAGACGCATGTTAACTGTTAGTGTAAATGGTTTATCTGAGGATGATATATTAAAAGCCATTTCGAAATTACGGGGCGGGTTCACATCATGCCACAATCGAATTCCAGCTTTTCTTGCCAAACACTATAAATATGTTTTCATGAAACCTCTTTTACAAATTTTTCAATTTCGAAGACTTTTAGTTTTCCTGGAAGATAGCATGATCAAGCAATGCAATTTATTCATATATAAAAACTTGCATATCTCCTATTCAGCATGCATTCATGAAGAAGCGATCTATCATATCTTTATGTTTGATTACTCAGTTTCTTTCTATAGCCTTCGATGGCACACAATAAGTTGATGTGTTATATACCGATTTTTCTAAGGCCTCCGATCGTAAGTGGTCTCATTCCTATGAAGCTTAATCATTTGGTTTCAATGATTCATTGGTGGCTCTCTTCAAATCTTGCCTTTCCAATTGTCATTAATATGATTTTTACAAAGGATACTCTTCCAACAAATACCCTATCATATCTAGAGTGTCGCAGAGATTTAATTTAGGACCACTAGTTTTAAAAATGTGCATTAACAACACTACCAATGTTATTACTAGCAAACAATTACCCAATTACCTTTTGCTGACGATTTTAAAATTTGTAGTAATATCTCCGATATTAGCGATTGTAAAACGTTTCAGGCGGACTTTTTAAATATCTCTAGTTGGTATAATAGTAATAGCCTTTCCCTAAATGTCGTTAGATACAAAATATTGACCTTTGCCCGGAAGCAACCTACAATTATCTTTAATTATGAACTAAACTCCGTTACCGGAGTTTAGTTGGATCGAGTTAACGAAATTCAGTTTGATGCCGAATTGAAGTTGGCCAGTTATATAAATAGAATTACAGCTACTGCAAGAAAGACATTAGGCTTTGTTGTCCAAAACAGCAGATCTTTTACAAATATAAGAGCGTTGGATAATCTATATACTGCTTTAGTCAGAGCTCGCCTTGAGTACATCTCGATTATTTAGTATCCTAATTACCAGATCCATAACGGTAACATCGAGATGGTACAACGTAAATTTGCCAAGTTTCTATGGTTCCAATTGAATGGCTGATACCTGGATAGAAATACAGAGCACATTCTATGCTGTTACGATGATTGAATCTACGAGGGCGGGTTGATTAATTCACGCGATCGTACTGAAACAAAGGCATAATTTAAATTAAGCAAACTTTATTTTTCTACATAATCTCCTCTTATTTCGATACTTTTGATCCATCTGTGTTCAAGTTTCTTTATTCCGCCTCTAAAGTGATTTTCTTCTAACCCTACAAAATAATTCTCCACTGTTGAAGTTAGCGCTTCATTTGTGCAGAATTTTTTGCCTCCGAGAAAATCTTTTAGTTTAGAGAATAGATGAAAGTCAGATGGTGCTAGGTCTAGCGAAAATGGAGGGTGCGGTACTAATTCAAATATTTTTATTTTTCAGTTTTACTTAGAGCAACCTTACTGGAATGCATAGGTGCATTATCATGGTGAAAGAGCAATTTTTTCTTGGTCATTCCCGGATGCTTTCAGCGTTAGCTGTCTTCGAACGATCTAGAAGATTTGCGTAACAGTCACCGTTTACGGTCTTGCCCTTTTGAAGATAGTCTATCAACAATATTCCTTTTGCATTCCAAAATACCGAAGCCATTATCTTTTCCACCGATAAAACTGTCTTGGCTTTCTTTGGAGTTGGTTCTACACGTTTAGTGCACCTCTTCGACTGTTGTTTAGAATCGGGTGTAAAATAATGAACCCATGTTTAATCACAAGTAACAAATCAACGCAAAGAATATATTGTGCTGCGTTTAAAAGTTTGTAATTATTCATATCTTTGTTCCGTCATCAGAAACTTTTCCCATATCAAGTTCTTCGTGTTAAATATAAAATACCCGTTCCTTTGAAATGCCATCTAACTCCACTATTTGTAACGCTTACAATCGTCGCTCACAGCACCAAATCATAGACTTCATCCGCCATTTCTGGACTTGGAACCATTTTCGGCCGTCGACAACGGGATCATCTTCTAAGCTGCTCCTGCCAATTCCCGCTTAAAGTCATTTTCCCATTTTCTGACGGTTGTATACGAAGGACAACCCTTACCCAGTGTATCTCGCATATCTCCATGAGTTTCAGCAAAGGATATGTTCAAAGTTCCATTTACACTTTAATAGCATGGTAATAATTTAAAAAATCGCCTACGGAACACGCTTTGTGACAAAATTATCAAACACTAACAGTAAACTGACAATGCTGACAAAGCATCGGTTGTCAAAATGTGATGCGTATTTTTTTTATTTCACGGCCTACTTTAGGCATTCCTTACGATTTAAACGTATTTCTGCCAGTTTAGTTTTTTTTTTCTTTCTGTTATAAATGTTTCTTTTAGTTTATTTCACATATGTATTTATATGGATTGCTTATCTGTGCACATACTTAATTTAATTTTTTTTTCATTTTGTAATTTTAGTTATTACAAATTCTGTTGGGAAATAAAAATATTATTATTATTATAGATATTCTGCAGGTCAAATGGGCAACCTGTCCTAGAATGTACAGTATTTACAAATTTTTATTTATTTTAAATTAAATAAAATTTTCTATGTAAATATTGTTTATAATTAGAATTATAGCTTTAGTTAAATATTATTTTCATCTATACCTTTCCTTTTCCTTTCTGTTACTTCTTGATACGATTTCACAACTGTCTTCAATTACTCTGTTAACGTTGGTTCCTAATCTTCGAAGTTACAGATATTTAAAGAATTTACTATATTAATTATCTTTCCTAGAATCATTTTTACTTATTCCTTCTTCCATGAATATCCCAGGCGATAGTCAATATCAATTTCTCGTTTGCTTTCTTATCGCCATTAGAAAAAATTTAAAACATTTAATTTAAATTCTTCATATAACAATATATATTATTCTTAAATTTATATATTAAATTAAATAATAATACAAATAGTTTATTTCCTTTATTTAAGAACGGTTTCCTCGCCGTAGTTCTTTGACTATTATTAAACGCTTCTTTATCACTGTCTTTACTACGAACTAATACTACTAAATAATAGTGATTTACACCGTAATTTATCATTATGTCCATTTTTTATGTATTGGTGCTATTGGACGATTTTCTGTCGGAATTCTTCGACCACACTTGACCACATTTTTTTTTATCGAAAACAGTTCTGTTTAACCAAGTTTCCATCTTAGGTAATTATTCCCTTACTAGTGCATGTACATGAAACCTACACTAATCTGTGGTTGGTTCCTGGTGAGTAGTAGAAGTTCTTTAGCTCTTTCTCAACATAGACCACCTATATGTTTCTTGCTGTGTTTTTGTATAGGTACATTTGCCAAATATACTATATATCTTTTTCGGATCTAGTCTGTTGTATAACCTCGACCATCAAACGAAGTTAGTCAATTAATGTAAATTCATGATTCATATATACATTTACCTATTTTACGATAATTCACTATAAATGTATAACGTTTTAATTGATATCTTCACACATTACGCTATTCTTTTAATACTGCACCTTTTCGCATGAAAAAAGCCCATTTAATTTCTTATTTTTGGAAGACATTGAAATAACAAAAGAGATATTTCATCAATTTTTATTATTTATTCAATTAGGACATATCATAAAATTATGTTTATCCACTAGTATATATACATATATATATATTAAATCACGAACATATTTTTTATTAAAAAATCATGTCATTACCTTAATTATCTTAATATACACATTTGTATCTGTATTTTGTGCTTAAACAATTCTTAGTTGCTATTAAAATACTGATATCAGTTGTTTAATTAGATATGATTTAATAAACAATCAACAAATATACTGTATTTAATACATTATTTTTTCTATTTTGCGTTCGAAATGAACTCATTATGAAACCCAAAACAGTATCGAAATGAGCTTCATTTCGATACACTTTTTTTCATTTTTCAATGTTGGCGTTGTTCGAATACAGAAATAAATATCATTGCTGTCATTTGATTTTAAGAATTTATGTACATTTGACAGATACGATATCTCGTATGTCCGTATTTTACACAAACAACGTATGTTGACAACAACATATATATGTTTCTATGTCACTCATGTTTATATTTTTAAATGAAATATCAAGTAATGTTAACGAAAATTAATAAATAATATGTAATATAATATACTTCGCGGATAGCAAGATTTAAATTTGAAAATGTCAAGTATCAATGTGACCAACTGCATGCTTTATATAAAAATTAAACTCTGAACTTTCAAATTAAATAATTCCAATTTAAGCAATTTATTAATGTAAAAAACGCAAAATAGTTAAAATAGTATAAAAAACTCGTTTCATAAGGTCTTTTGCCGCACTTGTTTTTTAATATACTATTAAAACGTTAAGATTGTGCCATTGCAAGTATATTCTAGAATCTAGTAATAAAGCAGATGTGGTGTTAATTCCTTAAACACTTTTTTTATCACCACCGAAACTAAACACCTTCCTTTTTCAATCCGAATTTAAAATTTCCTGGCATAAAACGAAGAAGAATCGTTTCGGAAATTTCGTCCCAAAAACTTCTACACCAAATAGACGAAATATATCTTCTACATCATCATGAAATTATACTTTATCAGGTTAATATGGACAGGTTTCCGTAGATTATTGTTTACGAAAGAATCAGCAAATAAATCATTAAGGGTCTACTTTAGTGCCCGAAAAATTACGATTTCAGAAATATGCAACCCACATTACAGCATACTACAACAGACTAGGAACCAAGACGCCCTGCTGAGAGGGTCGAAGGATTATGTAAATTAGCAAACAAATTTGATTATTGACACATCAGCTACTTGGGATTTATTTATGCCTTGTTTTCAGCAGATAGATGATCTGTGTATTTCCGCCTAAAATTTTTTGAATCGTAGATAAAGAATAGATGTATTATTATAACAAATGTAACTTAATAGGTTCTAATATAAAATAAGTAGTGTAGTAAAGCTACACAATTTTACCCATACATACCTAATTGAAATACTTACATGCTTGTGTAAAGTAAAAGACAAACAAATGTATTAACTTGTTTTCCTCTAAAAGTGGTTACGGCATTACCTGGCTTTCTAATCCTTCTTAGTCATTTAAAGTTAATCACCTGGTTACTTGGAAAAATGTATATAATTCGATTAAAGATATGACGATATGATATTAGTGTTGGTGACCGTTGTAATTTTGAAATATAAACAACAATGGGACTTCACTCCCAAAAAAGATTGACAACCGCTGCAAAACGGAAAAGTAGAAAACAGTTGATGAAACAAATTCGGATAAAAAATCGAATAGTGTCTCAACGTGATAATATTGTAGATAATGAAATTGTTTTCACTGAGACAAATTCGGCACGCGACGACAGTTTTGATTCGGATATATCAGATGAGGTTTTTATTGAAACAGAAAATTTAAACAATATTGCAAATTTTACTCTTGCTGGACGTAGGATTGTTGATATAAATCATCTGTTTACTGTTCTAAAAGGAATACGACATGATATGTTTGGCTGTGCTTTTCAAAATGTAGAAATAAAAGCGGAAAAACATTTTGGTTTTAAAAGTGTTTTTACGTATAAATGCAACATGTGTGGAATAACCGATACATTCAGTACTGAAAATGAAAATAAAAAATGTGGAGTAAATGAAGCAGCGGTGTGTGGAACTGTTGCAATAGGGGCGGGTCATTCACAATTAACAGAATTTTCCGCAGCTTTAGACATTCCTCAAATGTCTTCAGCAACGTATGCGCACATAGAAAGAAAAGTGCTAAAAAATACAGAGGAGTTAGCATTAAAAGAAATGCTAGCTGCAGGAAAGGAAGAACGTAAGTTGGCAATTGAAGCAGGAGAAATTGATAGCGACGGAATACCTTTTATAACTGTAACAGTGGATGGAGCTTGGTCAAAACGAAGTTACAAGTCTAATTATAACGCTCTCTCGGGCGTTGGGTGCGTAATTGGGACCAGAAGTAAAAAAGTTTTGTACGTAGGAGTAAAAAATAAAATGTGCAAATTTTGTAAAAATAAGGATAAAAAAAATGTTCCGTCTCATAAATGTTTTCAAAACTGGAACAGTTCTTCAACTTCTATGGAAGCAGCTATTATTCTAGATGGGTTTAGAATGTCAATAGAAATGCATAATTTGCGATATAAAACAATTATTGGTAATGGGGATAGTAGTGTATATAAAAAAATTCAAACAGCAAAACCTTACGGACCAACATATTTTATTGAAAAAATTGAGTGTCGAAATCATGTGTTTCTGTACGAAAATACGAGAAACTTCAAAAACTCCTCGATCAGATATGTGTATACGAAATTTTTTACGGTAGAATATTCTTAAATTTAGAACAGCTGTAGTTTGTGCCATAAAGTACCGCAAAAATGAAAATGTTTCTTTTCAACAAAAAATTGAAAACTTAAAAAATGATATTCTCAATGGACCTGCCCACATATTTGGAGAACATAGTAACTGTGCTAGCTATTTTTGTAGTAAAGATGGTAACAATGGTAACAATTCAAATACTATTGATTACAAACATTTCAAAAGCAGTGCTCTATATGATATATTTTTTCAGTCTTTGAATAGAGTAGCCAATTTATCCTCCAGTTTACTTTATGACGTAGACAATAACGCCGTAGAATCCTTCAATTCTGTTGTGAATAAATTCGTGGGAGGAAAAAGAATAAATTTTTCGCTGGGAGGCTCGTACCAAGGGAGATGTTTTGCGGCAGCCATAAATTATAATAATAAAGAGACATTTGTATATACATTTGTTAAGAAAACTAATGGGGATAATTTTAACGGTGTATATTTGGAAAAATTCAAAAATCTTAAACTAAATCAAGCAATAAAAAAGAAAAGCAAACAAAATAAAATTCGAATTCAAAGTGCTGATTCGGATTACGGAGGGTGCAAAATCGTGGTACCTGACATGCCTATTCCGGAATACGAAAGCAAGAGAAAACAATTTCTTGATGAATTGTTATCTGATTGTCATAATATTCAAATTATGACGGTGAATCAGAGACATAACAACGAATGGGAAAAAGAGAGACAGACAAGATTAACGGCAAGTAACTTTGGCAAGATTTGTAAAATGAGAGAAAAAACAGACACGGCTAGTACAATAAAACATATGCTGTATACTAATAGATTCAATAATAAAAAACTACCACATTCTCTACAGTATGGCATAGATAATGAAGAAAGGGCCAAGCAAAAATTTATGGAAATTACAAATTTGAAAGTTGAGGCATGCGGTTTGTTAATTGACGAGAAGAAAAAATTTTTAGGTGCCACTCCAGACGGATTAATTGGATTCGATTCTATTGTCGAAATAAAATGTCCTTATTCAGCGCGTGATAAATTAATACATGAAGCCATTAACGAAAAATTAATTAATTATTGCACCTTAGATGCAAATGATAGTAACAAAATTTTGCTAAAACCTTTTGATAATTGTATGTATCAAGTGCAGGGACAACTCCACATCACCAAAAGAGAGAAATGTTATTTCGTAGTTTATACTAAACACGATTTGAAATATATAGTAATAGAACGAAATGATGATTTCTGGAATCATCATATGATTGAACATCTGGAAAAATTTTATATGAATGCAATGCTTCCAGAAATAATTGACGCGAGGTATCATAGAGATCAATCTATAAGAAGTATTATGAAAAAAGATCTCTAATTATTTTTTATTCTAATTTTTTTTTAAATACAAACTATTTACTTATGTAAATACAGTAATTTATTAGCTGCAAATTAGTTTGTTAACATATAAATGACTAGAAAATTCATCTTTGATGTTTAGTCTCCGATCCGCACTTAATTTGCGGTGATTATTATGGATCAAAATTCTCTTAAAACTCAATCAAAGGTAATTTAATTAGCCATTGAACCAGTTGCAGCATTTATTTCAATATTTACGCCGATTTATTGGTTGATAAGTTAATATTGTTATAGGTAGAAGCCTGTGGAGCCAATTTACATAATCCTTTGACCCTCTCAGCAGGACGTCTTGGTACCTACGTGTGCTGTAATGTGGGCTGCATATTTTCGGGGACCTTGAGTATCGGGTTGCCTGTTTTTGACTTTTATTTTATTGATAACTAAACAACAATTACATCTAGACAAAAACGGGCTGTATAGCTACCTAGATATTATAAATACCTACAACACAAACATTTCATAACTACATTAGCTGGCCTGGTTATCTCTCAATTTGTCCGGATAGATTTTCTGTTTCTTACCGATAAAAGTCAAACCGTACAAAAATTTTGAAAAAAACGTAAATACCTACCTAGTTTTTATTGATACATGGTCATACATACATCGAGCGGTCTTTCAACTTTTAATTTGAAGCCAAATAAAGGCCGGAAAAATACACTCATTTCAGTGTGGGATTGCCGGGTATAGCGTAGAGCCTTAAC